>CM060830.1:90037500-90135000 GCA_030762175.1 Metallyticus violacea | reverse complement strand
GCTCCTATAGTGCTATTAATTAAAACTTGAACAAAATTCAAATATGTCAAAGAAAAATACAACGCAAGATCCTGGGAATAAATTTGAAGGACAAATATCTTTAGTATTAATAAACCAGTTATCTCAGACAACAGACATAACACAAATAGCTACCAGGAGCAAATGGCAACGGGGCGGTCACGTCGCAAGAATGTAGGACAATAGGTGGACGTAAAAGATCTCCATGTGGGACCCCCGAATAGGAAAAACGGCACGAGGCAGACTCGGAAGAAAATGAACAGACCTCTACAAGGAACATGCAGGTCAAGAGTTGCAAGAGGAAGAGAAACATGGAAATCTCTGGAGAAGCAGCTAGTGCAGTGAGAAATGGAGTAACCAAAGAACAAATCAGTCAGAGTGTCTTAAACAGCATACGAACAACTAGCGTGGAATAGCTCACTACGTTAGAAAAAAGCGAACTGTTCCTACTTGTTAGGAGGCTTTTCCCCTTAAGGGACATAATAGTCTAGCTTTATAGTCTTTTATTACAAATTTAACCTGACAGGTTCTTTTCCTTTGAAAGCCATTATTTCGGTTTTAGTGTTGGTATTTAACTTCCACTTTGTGCAGGAATACCGTATTTACGTGAATCTAATGCGCCATTGAATGTAACGCGCACCCCAAATTTGAAACTTAAAATCACAAAAAAAAGAGAGATTTGGCATATTGGTGTACGGCATCATAGAGATAAGCCCGTCAGCTTCATAAAGCAATCAGAACACATAATGTATGTGTAGATTATCGTGGCATCTTGGAGCACGTAGGACAAAATCCATCACTCGTACTGTTGCCAGGATATATGGCGTAGATGTAGGAGTTCCAAAACTGTTTTCTCAATGTCAGGACATCTTCATTTGTGTGGGAACCAGTGAATATCTTCCTGTAGTGGTAAATTATACCAATTTCTGTTGCCGCCACAGGCGAATTGCTCTCAGCTACATTGAACTCTCTTTCTGCCTTTCTGTTACCGTTTTTTACAGCATAAAGAATTACTTTACACTTGAAAGTAGCATCATAAGACGTTCTTCTCTGTTTGCCCGTCATTTAGTGATTACTATTCAAACACTCTATGCAATAATAGTAAACAATAAATGTAACGAAGTCGAGAATTGCAGCAATAGATTATAACGAAATAAACGATACATTTGAATGAAGTTACAGGCAAACTACGGAACGGATTTGCGCTGGAATGTAATGCGCATCACAATTTTGGACACTACGTTTGGACAAAAAGGTGCGCATCAGATTCCCTTAAATGCAGTATATCTTATTATCCTAATGAATTTTGTATGGCTGTGCAGAAGAACTAGAAAGTGCATCATCAATGGGAGTTGGCCTGTCTCTAAAGCTCTGCGTAACCGGAGAATGCCGATCTTGTGCTCTAATAATGGATAACAGAGTACTTCGCTATACGTGCTAAAACATTCTTAAACTTCGCGACAAAATTCGACAGGCATCATTGTAATAACTTTCGAAAGTTTAACCCAAATCCAACTTCTTATATCTGCCATAGATAGTCAGATCGAAAATCTGGCTAGCATGATGCAAAAAATTAGGATAAAAATTGCTTTTGCCATGAGAGTAACTTGCGTTTGATACTGCTCATACCATTAAGCCATCTGCCAGCACCTCCATAACGCTGAGATTTGTTTTGTCTGCGGCTGGCCGGCCATTGCACGTACTACTAGGCGATATTTGAGTGGAAGCAACTAAACTTACTGTTACTTTCTGAACGTTTAAGCGGCTTAGCTTACACTTGGGGTAGATAGCCGAGCAGAGTCTGGTCTGGTCCTTGCAATTGTTATTCTATGTAAATGTCTACACCTAAGTGCTTTTATATTTCTAAGAATTCGCACATGTTTTCAACTATGTTTGAATTTTGTAAAAATACTCGTACCATACACAGAGGTCAAATATTCCAGAACTAGCACCTGCTATACATAAGTGGAAAGTTTTCTAAGTAGGAGTTTCGCTGTTGCCTCTTTTAACTTCTTTCCATAAGAAAAGAGAAGTTAAATTAGTCCGACTTCTTCTTTACGTTCTTCTTTCTCGAAATTCAAATTTGGGAAGCGCTGAGATGAATAAGAGAGGCAGCTGGTTGAAGAGACAGAAAAGTTTTGTATTTTTTTTTCGCGACGCCTTAATTTAGTCAAGCTGAGAGAACGTGCTGGATAGAGATCAAAGCTGTATTTAAAATAGCTCGGTTTTGGTACGTGACACTCGGGTCGTTTCATAAGTAATGGTTACTACGAGGGTAGGTCCATAAGTTTCCGGCCTAACTATTTTCTAGGTATGATAAAGACAAAAATTATATTTCACTTTTCAATATAGTTACTCTTTATTGCAATACACTTCTCACATCTTTGAATTAACTTTTCAAACCCCCCCTCCCAAATGGTCAGAAGTCTTAGTTGCAAAATGAGCATAAACAGCACCCATCACTTCTTCGTCACACTTAAATTTTCTTCCTCGAAGGTCCTTCTTAAGTTTTGAGAAGAGTAAATAGTCACTGGCAGCTAGATCTGGTCTGTAGGGTGGATGGTCGATCTCCTGAAGTT
Organism: Metallyticus violacea; assembly: GCA_030762175.1. Taxonomy (NCBI): domain Eukaryota; kingdom Metazoa; phylum Arthropoda; class Insecta; order Mantodea; family Metallyticidae; genus Metallyticus; species Metallyticus violacea. The sequence goes on along the minus strand of CM060830.1, from coordinate 90,132,403 downwards.
ACATATCTCTACAGCTTCCTTTGCAACAAGAGTTGTGTGCACAGGCGCGTTGTCGTGAAGAAGGCGCACACCACCACTCAGCTTTCCTCGCCTTTTCTCTTTAATTGGAGCATTAGTCTGTGCAGTAGGCCAGCATAGTACTCACCATTGGTGTTCCTCTCCTTGAAGTCAATGAAAAGTATTCCTTCACAGTCCCAAAAGATTGTGGCCATCATCTTCTTGGTTACTGAGTGACCTTGACCTTTAGAGGCGGTGCTTCGCTAGGTTTTCGCCATTCCATCTATTCTCTATTATGACTATGTTTTGCAGAACTTCTCTGTCGCCACAGCAGAGCTCCAAAAATGCCTGACAACAGATGACTCGTTGCTGCTTTTGGACTGCGGAAAAAAAGTCTAGGCACTAACTTTATGTTTAAAAGCTCATGATGATTCGATGGATTGTTGTTTTAGAAGGGCCAACCTTTCTGCTATTTCTGTAACTTTGAGCCGTCAGTCTTCCATAATTTCTCCTTCCACAAGAGAGCGATGTTTTCAGGAGTGAGCGCCTCCAATGGCCTACTTGCACGCTCTTCGTCTTCAATGCTTTGTTGACCCATTCGAAAAAGTTTGGCCCATTGTTTTGCGGTAGACTATGAGGGAGTTTCTTCCTCATATATACCGTTCAATCGCTGTTTTATTTCATTTGGAGTAATTCCTTTTTTGAAGAACTTAATAACAGCCTGATACTCCATTTTGAACATGCCACAATCTTCTACACACAGCCTTATATGTACTATATCTGAACACAGCGGAGCGGAAGTTACAGTTGCAATTATTTACTTAACGCATAAGGTATGCCACCAGCTAAGGATTTTGTGAAGGCGGTAGTCCTTACCGGCGAGGCCGGAAATTTATGGACCTACCCTAATACTTCTAAGTGCTACCAAGATACTAATTTGTTTTTAGTGTTTCATATAGCTACACCCCACTAGTTGGAGACGTCGTTTCATCGATCAAAGATGAAAGCAAGTAAAGATCAGTGTTATTGGGTACGCAGTGATCCACAGAACTATGAACTAACTTGCGCTGTTTTTCCGTTGAGCGTGTGTACATGTGTTTCCCGCCATTTACTGGGAGAAGGTCGCGGTAGCTTCTGGCTGTCAGCGTGGATCTGATAACTCAGCTCAGTTTAGTTATAACCAGTGACGTGTTTTGTTCTATATTTATACAATATATATAGGGGTTGGCGGAAAGAAAGACGAGGGTTCTTAAAATGTCATTTTTTAATTAGGACCGTCCTCTCTTGGGTTATGTTGAGAACTAATGGAGGGTTATTTGGTTATTATATAATGACGAAGGCCCACGGATTAGCGGAAGTTTTTAAACCGCCCATTACGGAGGAACGATGGGAGTCCACCTCGTTTCAGGGAATAGAGATGATAATCCACCTTCTGATTATTATCGCTCCCCCGAGTCTGTTGCCTTTTTCCATTATGTGGAAATTTGACTCGTCAGAGAAACACACATGATCTAAATACGAACATTCTCCCCAATTTTATCCAAGACATAAGTCAGCCATTTGTCTTTATCGCTGTTCTTAATACGCTGTGTTATTTTAGTTTTGATGCTCCCAGTTGCAGCCATTTGTGTATAACATTATGAACCGTAATGCAAGAAAGCTGAAGCTTTTCGGATTGATTACCTTGGACTCTTGTAATGCTGGTTTGAATGCGTCCAACGTTACGAGAATTTTTTTCTACCAGTTTTCTGTTACAAGTTTCCTGTTTGCTTGACCTTGTGTTCCCGGTCATTATCCTCTTATAGTCAGAAATGGGATTGTGTTCTGGAGGAAATTGCCGTTGTACGTGGTTCGTATTTTGTTTCTGCTAACCAAATAAGACACGGAATTTTTGCTCAATCGTCCACATAAGGCACTTTACAGAACGTCTCTTATTATTTATTTATTTATTAATTTATCAATATCAATCTGTATGAGAACCAAAGTTACATACATTTCTAGATGTGTACTACTGCAGCTAGATAAATTTATTTCTCTTTGACGTAAATATTTGTAATTATAGCTATTTATGTTATTGGCGATTTAAGCTGGGCACTGTAAATTAATATATTTAGATAATGGGGTTTTAATATTTATGAACTCTTGTTACATATGCTGAATAATTTAATTAGGTGATTAGATGATGGTCTCGTTAAGTTGCCTCTGCTCTTGAAGCCTGGAGTTCCATTTTTCCTATTTCTCTGGTTGCAAGTCACAGGATAGGGTTCTCAGGGGAATATGGAGTGTTTTTAATGACTTGAAGTCATTAGGGATGGAAGGGGATTCTTCACTGGAATAATACTATTTCGGCTCTAATTGAACTTTTAATTTGTTGGACAATTGAAGGTTTTAGGAACTGCTGAGCATCCGTCACATGATGACAAGTCCGGTTTTATACTTACTGTATAGTTTACCCTCAGGCTAAAGTTCACCATTCGAAGATTTAAATACAGTATTCACATAACTTTAACGTTAGCTGCATTGCTCCGTAACAAACTCATGAGTGACATTAGCATTTATTATAACATTGATCACTTTGATGTAAGGGCTTTGCCGTAAGAATAATCTGACTGTCATAAATTTATCACCGATTTAACCTGACTGGTATATTATTTTAATGACGACGTATTTCTTTCGCTTAACTGTAATGTGATATCGTTCACCTATTGACTGCCTCACTAATATCACTGTATTATATTGCCCGGTCCTGTACCTGGTGTCGTGATCCCCGCACTGTCCCAGTACTATATCTCTTTGCATTCTTTGTTCCTACAAAAACTTACTTCTTATGTTTGATATAAAATATATGTGAATTCGCTCCGCCCCTGCGAACTTTAATTGCTTCAAATATTCTAAAAATCGACTCAACTCTAACTTTCTATTGGTTATTAAATTATATCTTTAATATAGTTTATTCATTCTCATTCGTCCAATTTTGAGGGATGTTAGTTTATTGGTTGAAGTCTTTCTTCCTCATTACCTTCTTTTCAATTTTCTAAAGCTCAAATCCGCAAAATAAAGTTTTGCGATAAGGCACGCTTCGGCCATATATAAGCGGCATCCCTTTGAATCTGACAGACACAGTAATCCTTTTTGATTTCATATGACTGTCCCCCTTAAGGGCAACAATGTCCATTAGCGGCCTGCTAGGTTTTTTATTATTTGTAAATAGCGTTATTGCTACAAATTGAATTAAATTTATTATAATCTAGTTTATTACTTTACACATTGGTTTGAAGAAATGTTAACTGTGATATCCTGCCAGTTTGATTCACGTGTACACTTAAATTTTCATTCGTCTTTCTTTTATAGCATATTATCTGCTCCAGTTCTAATTTTAATTTTAGTCTAAACAAATGAGCTTCTAACGTTACAGGCCTTATTTATGGTTGACATTTTCTTTCGTTTCAGATGGCGTCTGTCGTCAGAATCCATTTCCAGTAACGGGGAAACCTTGTAAGTATGCCGCTGTATGTATACAACAGTTGCAAAGGCAAAAAATAAGCAGATCAGAGAAAAATCGCTGTGATTGAATGTGTGTCAGATTTGAACATTCAGTATAGCAGCTCTAAAAGTTGGATAAATGGCTACATTTTTCAGTTATATCTTTCACTTGGCTCTATATCCAATCGGGTATTTTTCTCTTTCCGCTCTACGCTTCCTGACGTATTCACTTAGCTATTTAAGACGTTCCATTTTCCCCTGCACGTTTTAGCCTATAGATTTACGCATGGAATGAAAATAAGGTTGCCGTATTCGATAATATCCGGGAATACAGTGCTCTAAAGTTTATAGATATGTATTTCTATACAGAATTACAGTAATTTACTACGAAATCAGATCTTCAAAGTTAACGTTGAATGTTGATATTCCGAACATACGACTGCTAACTCTAAAAGCTTTACTTATCTGTGCAGTCATGAATTGTAACTTAAAGTAGGGAACACAAAATTAAATTAAATTAATTTATTTCCCTACTACTATTAATTGGCATTTAGCCATGATGGGCCAAAGCACTTCTTTTGGTAGAGCGTAAACTTGTGTGAGGCGCGCGCGGTTTTATATTTGTTCTCTAACTTTTGGCAATAGAACCAAATTGAACACGAGCTGTTTTGTTCTCTACAAAGAAATATCAGTTATCTTCAAGTACCATGTCATATTTCGTTCACATATTTAATGAAATAATACGCGTTACTTGAACTACACAATTTATTATTACTTATCTGCAATTTAAAACAAACACATTCTGTAAAATTTGTTTCAGAATAAATATTATTTATATGAGGTGGTTCACCTATGAGCCTAATTCGTGAAATTTGACAATAGCTTGGGATATGATAATCAGGTTAAGGGAAGACACGAGTGGCAAAGATTTCCTCCAATCCGTGTCCGCAGCCAGTAGTGTGACGCATTTTACGAAATAAGCAGTAGTTGTCTTGCTTTTACAGTATGAATTGATATAAAGCAGAACCAGCGAGCTTTGCCCGCAGTTATCAGAAAATACATCGATAAAACAGTAACAACGACGATTTACTGCTCAGTTTGAGGTTTAGCTGCAAATATCCATTTCCGTACATGGGAAAACAAAACAAAACAAAACTAAATTGCAGACTATCAGAACGTCGTGTGTAAGCTAAGAAGGGTTCGAAAGTACCGTAAGCAACAGTGGGAGGTGTAAAACAGTCTGCAAGTCTACTCATGCAAAAAGTGGATTCTCATTGAGCTGCAAAGAAAGCGAAGTGCACAAACGAGGGTAGGTGCATAAGTTTCCGGCCTCGCCAATAAGGATTATCGCCTTCACAAAATCCTTATCTGGTGTCATATCTTATCTGTTAGATAAATAATTGCACCTGTAACTTTCGTCCGCTGTGTTCAGTTGTTCAGTTGTATAGTTGCAGAAGGAGACTATGTGTAGAAGATTGTGACATATTCAAAATAGAGTAGCTAACGAGCTGTTATAAAGTTCTTCACAAAAGAAGGACTTATTTCAAATGAAATTGAACAGCGATTGGACGGTGTATATGGGGAAGCATCCCCCTCATATTCTACCGTAAAAGAATAGGCCAAACTTTTTCCAGTGGGTCGAGAAAGCATTGAGGACGAAAACCGTGCAGGTCGGCTCTTGGAAATGTTCACTCCTGAAAACATCGCTCGCTCTTGTGGAAGGAGAAATTATGGAAGACCGACGGCTTAAAGTTACAGAAATAGCAGCAAGATTGCGCGTTTCTAAAACAACATTCCTTTGAATTATTCATGAACATTTAAACACGAATAAGGTTAGTGCAAGATGTGCCTAAACTTCTTTTTTCATTCCAAAAGCAGCAATGTTGTCAGGCATTTTTGGAGCTCTGCTCTGGCAACGAGAGAGTTCTGCAAACTATTATTACAGGGGATGAAACCATGGTCCTCTACTATGATCCTTTGTCCAAAAGAGAATCAATGGAGTGGCGTAAATCTGGCTTAGCACCGTCTCTATAGGCCAAGGTCACTCAGTCAACCAAGAAGATCATGGTCACAATATTTTGGTACTGTGAAGGAATACTCTTCATTGACTTTAAGGAGAGGAACACCACAGTAAATGGGGAGTACTGTGCTGGCTTACTGCACAGACTACGTGCTTCCATCAAAGACAAAAGGCGAGGAAAGCTGAGTGGTGGTGTGCACCTTCTTCACGACAACTCGCCTGCACACAGCTCTTGTTGCAAAGGAAGCTGAGAAGAAATGTGGCTTCAAGGAGATCGACCATCCACCCTACAGCCCATATCTAGCTCCCAGCGACTATTTCATCTTCTCAAAACCGAAGAAAGACTTTCGAGGAACGAAATTTAAGTGTGACGAAGAAGTGATGGGTGCTGTATATGCCCATTTTGCAGACAAGACTTCTGACTATTTTGGGGAGGGGGTTGAAATGTTAATTCAAAGAAGTGAGAAGTGTATTGCAATAAAGAGTGACTATATTGAAAAGTGAAATATAGTGCTTGTCTTTATCATACGTAGAAATGGTTAGGCCGGAAACTTATGGATCTATCCTCGTATATTATATTATTGCAAGAATGGAAACCTCCTGATGAACAGAAGGAAATCAATTACTGTTATTGAATCCAGTTTGTCAATGCACACCTGGCAATGCTAAGACCATACACAAGTACTTCGACGAGTGGTCCCATTTAAGTGGGCCCGCCAATACATGGGCTAGTGAGACATTTGTATTGTGCATGAGACTCCTTCACAACATTGCATTACTAGTTCCATCTTTCATACAACACAACGGTACACGAAAATCTCCCACGAGTTTGAAAATCAGTTCTATGGCAATCTCTGTATTTTTAGCAGGGTATGTCAATGTAAGAATTTTATTCTTTATTCTTACCCTGTCACATCGAAATGACTTGACCAAGTTTGCCTGACTGTAACCTCAGGTTTCTTTCTATGTGGCATGCTGAAAGGAAATGCATACAACTACCAGCCACGGAACCTCGTCGAACTGCAAGAACTGGTCATCTTATAGTCCAGATCTTGCATGGCTCGACTTCTGATTGTTCTCTCTCTAGTGAAAACCGCACGGGTGGCCGAGGTCGTTAAATCGCGGACTCGTGAGCGGGAGGTCTGGGGTTCGAATCCCGCCAGGGCCGTCCTTTCTGACTGAGGTTTTTTCCAGGTTTTCCTCAGTCCTCATAAATGGCAAATGCCGGAGAGGTACCCTAAACTTAGGCCTGGAACGTTTCCTTCCTTAAAAATAAATCCTTTCTCAATATATCATCTCATGTATCACCAGTGTCCATCGCCTGTGGTGCCTCTGTAGCAAAAACGCATTCATTCTCTAGTGAAATCTGTCAATGCTGAAAAAGAGTGCAGGGCTTTGTCAAATTGGAAGATGTGAGTTTAAGCACTTCAGTACTGCTAATAAACTGACTTTTGAAAATGCACTTGCACAACTTTTTGGATGCCACTCTTACTATTTCTGTATATCAGTTTCAAAGAGAAAGTTAAACTCTGGGACATGTGTTTCATGCAAAATATGCATTAGTTTTCATCATGTGCAATCTGGTAATAGCGTGTAACAATTTTGCAGTAATCTGTTTCTGGAAATGTAACACATTGAAAGATGATGCACTTCTAACAATATTCAATTTCTCAACATATAAAACATTAGCTCTTCGTTATAATTTGCAGAGTTTCCCAATGTTGAGTAAGTTATATAGCATATGTACTTTTTCCTGAAATGTAACTTTATTCTTATAAACTGTATATACATTTTACAAAATTATTTATGTGTCATAGGCCGTACGTGCTTAAATATGGTACACAATTAGATAGAGGAACAAAAAATAATACAGATAAACTATGTTATAAATAATAGTAAATAAACATTAAAATGAAGAACCCTATTTACTGATGGAAACATATATTATTTACAATTACACTAGTTATTACGCTCTAACCAGAAAATGAATTCCTTCTAGTTTCACACACTTTGGCTAGAAAAATGCCTATATTCAATCAATTAGTGTGGTTCGTAAATAGGTCCCACATTGCCAATCGACCTTTAATTGTCTTAAAAAAGTTTTCAGGAAACAAACGTTTTTCTTGGGTGTTCCTGGCGGGACAGAATATGTACCCTCTCCACAAATTAAGCAGATTCTCCTACAGAATTATCCGTTATTTTTTGAGCCTTCCAACTTCCCAGTTTAAGCCCGGCCATTCCTGATCTTGCCTTTCTCCATAGAACGAGCATATACGCCTCTGTATCCCAGGTTAGCTTAATTTCATTCTATAGGCTCAAGGATATTTTCATGTTACGTTCCGTCTCGATTTCCTGCCTGCTGATATCCTCTATCCTTGTCCTAACCGTCTTCCATAAGTTTTTATTATTTTCATTGCCTCGTTGTCATATTGAACCCAGGCCAATTCCTCTGTGCCCTCTTACCACTTCTGCAGCCCGAAACGTTGGTGTTATGTTTTGCTTCTGGTGTTTATAGCATTTAGCGCTAAGTGTGTACTGGTCTCCCTACATTAGCCTTAGTCAGTATTTCCACCTCCTTGTTTTATCTTGTATCTTCATCTTCATCTTTATCTTGCTATCTTCATAGCAACCCACCTCCTTCATGACCCCACAGTTTGACATTCTTTGGAGAGTCCAAGAATTCTTTTTCCAAAAATTGACTTGTAGTTTATTTATATGTTCAGTTCTCCCCCATCCCCATATAACAGAATAGATTTAATCATTGCACTGTACATGCTCTCTAGTGTATCTACTGGTATAGCTGGAACGCGAATAAGAACACCTAGTAACACATTTAATTTATGTCTCGGCCTTAGTGATTTTAAGGGTAACGTGCTCTCCTCTGCGTCTAAGGTTTTAAGTTTCAAATGCGGTCGTGGTCGATTTTTTTTCGGAACATAAAACTCTCAAGTACAAATCCTCTTTAAAGTCCTTGTTCCGATGTCGTAGGTTTACGTTATGTTAAAGATATGTATAAAAAGATCCCCGGAAAGAATCTAAGGTAATTTCACGCAAGTAATATCTTAACTTCACACAAGATAGCATTTGAAGCGATTGACTATCAACCTATCCTTCGACATTAACTATTTCATGGTTCATATGGTTCTCCAGGACCCGGAAGTGTATTAGAAGAATATATATCATATTATGTTGATCATGTTTATATACAATTTGTTAAAATACAGGGTTTTTCAAAAGTAATGCATACTTTCTTTCACAGTAGGATGGAAGCTTTCAGAAAAGAATGAAAAGACACACCACCCTTAAAATAAAGGTGACAACTTTCTGTTGTTATTGTTGCATCAGCTACAATGTCATCGAGAGATTTTTAATACTAGAACCTATGATTTTTCACATTTTCGGATAGAGTGCCTTACCGCCACGGGTGGCCGAGGTCGTTAAGCGCGGACTCGTGAGCGGGAGATCTGGGGTTCGAATCCCACCAGGACCATCCTCCCTGACTGAGGTTTTTTCCAGGTTTTCCTCACTCTTAAATGGCAAATGCCGGGGAAGTACCCTAAACTTAGGCCTTCCTTAAAAATCCTTTCTTAATTCTTCATTTGTTTCATATATCATCATTGTCCACCTCCTTTGTTGCCTCAGTGTTAAAAACGAGCGTTAAACACCACCCCTCCCCCCCAAAAAAATTAGAGCGCCTTCGTTTTTATTCCTCTGCACTTCATTTCTGTGATACAGAACCTTAATTTTGTTTTCCAAACCCAAGGAATAATACATTGATAAACAAGTGTATGCAACTATACCCGGTGATCTAAAAATTGCACCGCAAATATTTCCGAGACGAGAAGTGCTATTAATGTGCTGCTTTCACAGGATCAGAATTTCAGCTCATGCACAGATATTAATACTCTCATAATGTGTTGCGTTTTAAATGGGACAATGCTTATTGACATCAAGAAAATGCGGTGGGATTAATAAAGAGGACGAGAGAGAAGATGATTATGTGAGTTGTGTGAGGGGAAGTGGATTGGGATTGTTTTGGGGTGGTACGGTGGATGCAGAAGTCTTCCTGTGGTTCCTCTCGCTCCTTTCTATGGTCGAGACTGAGGTCGAGATATGCTCCGCCTATATGAGACTTAATGATAGTGGATTTTCGGAAGGTAGTACCATTCACGGTTAGAAGAAATTGAACAAGTGCAAAAAAAAAAAAAAAAAAAAAAAAAGTCAGGCCAATACAGTAGTTTTATTGATAGTCCATTCTTACCCTCAGGGGTGACGTTAAATTTTTGTTACTGTTCGTTCATTGTAAAGAACTTCGGTTCCCGCACCGATTTTTAATTCAAAATGCACTATCGCTTAGGCTCTTAACTACCACTGCCTACTTTAACTCTCTGGCTTCAACTGCCTACAGCAACTACTCAAATTCTACATAATGGAAAGGTTTTATTTTGCTGCAGTCTGTTAGTCCATGACGACACTTCCTAGGTCTAATTCAACTGTTTAAAATATTACCCTATACTACTATTGGCTGTTGAATATGAGTTAATGTAACGCAATCTCCTGATTGGTATCTCTCTTCGCGCTTTCTCTGGCTAGAGGTGGGGATGTTACCTTCTATTGCACGAAAAAGATATTCCGCAACTGTTTTCCGTTTCCTGCTTTTCAAGAAGTTTGCGTAACAATTTTCCCTGAGGGTGCAACAGTCGAACTTTCTTTTGTACATCTTGTACAATATATCCCAACGGTACACGGCTAGTTTCATGGTCATCGTAGTCCTTGCAAGAAAGAGGGATCGGTATTTATGGCTCTCTTCCGCTCCTTTCTGTTTACAAAAGATTCTATGCTCGCCAAACTGATGGCCTTGTGAGATTTTAGGAAGATACTAGTCTTCCACTTCTCGCTCAAAATATTATGCCGTCTAACTTTTAATATTACTTTAATATCCTCTTCTAATTTACTATTCTCTTGATTAATGTGACTACCTGAGTGATTTGGGGATCTACTGCTTCAAAAATAAAACTATAGGAAATTAGAATGTTAATGGTGTTTTTTGCGCGCTTCTACTGCAAGTAGTTTACGAGCTATAGTGATATGAACATATTAAATATCTACAGTTGTCTGTTTCATTTAGCTACTTAGTTACTAGGCTACGATGTTCGTATGTTTGTTTACATTTTGTTTCCTTTACACTGATTGCATTGTGGTTTCTTTGTCAGTATTTTATGATAGTTCTTGAAATAGGACGCACTTTTTATAGTAACATGCTCATGGTGTTGATAGTATATAAGACGAATGCTGTCCTTTCTTGTTGAAAGATATGCCAGTAGACGTATTGTTTGTTTCCACCGATTGTTTCAAAATCGGGGAGCTGTGCTTTGGCCTGCCGTTCATCAGTTTGAACCCGTAAGTCATTTCTCTGTGGGGAAAGCTAAAAGATACTGTATACAAGGACATGCCGACTACACTAGAAGAGATTTTACAGATATTACAGCTGACTGTTCTGAAACTTCTTCTGATATGCTACAACACATGCAGAAATCTTTACACGACAGACTGGAAACTTTTATTGTAGCTGGTGGTCATTTTGAACACAATCGGTGAAGACCAGTTTCCTCTTGCTGCTTCTTCTTCTTCTTCTTCTTCTTCTTCTTCTTCTTCTTCTTCTTCTTCTTCTTCTTCTTCTTCTTCTTCAGAATTCATAGACTTACCAGACACTTTTGTATTTCTTAAGAGAGTGTTTTTTTTGATTAATTTATTTATGGACGCTCTTTAACAGCTCAGGTCATCAGCGTCCCATTCAAATCAGGGCGCGAAACGGCCGACAAATTTTGCTCCGAGGCCTCTCTTTCAGGCTTGAGGTTCTTTATCGTAAGAGAGTGCTGACATAGTACAGTAAAAACACATAAGTACAAAATGTAACATACGTTTTGTTAGTAATTGAGAAAGTAAAAATAACCACACACATATACACACTAAATGAGAAACGCAAACATGTGAACATTGTACCGTAGTAACTAAGCAGTTAAATGTAAAAGACAACTTTAGATATTTAAAATGTTCATATTACTATAGCTCGTAAACTACTGTACTAGAACCGTGCAAAAAACACCATTGACATTCTAATTTACTGTAGTTTTATTTTCCGGATGTCAATAGGCATTGTTCCATTTCAAAATAACATAACATTAACATATGCTTCTGTATAAAACTAACCAAGGTGCAGAGTGGTAAAAACGAAGGTGCTCGATCAGAAATAAAGCATAAGTTATAATTTAAAGTTTTATTTGATGATTTCATACTTGATGCAACAATGACTATGGAAACGTTTCTCATTTATAATATAAGCACTTTTAAGAAATAAGATTACGTATATTTGCAGCTTATATCTATCTGTAAAACAAAATATGCATTACTTTTGAAAAATCCTGTATATCATCTTTGTTAGGCCATTTTTAAGCACAGTTGTTTAGAATGTACAGAATCATATCCTCATTAACTCAATATGTCTAGCTGATGTTTCAAATCGGAGGTTTGCCGCGCAGAACATTAGAAATAAGTGCAGGCGCATAAAGCAAAGAGCATTCATCATGCCAGGTAGGACAATTTACGTGAACTTGATGCTTTTATTCTGTTCTTCTTAATTTGTTAGGTTGATTTGGTTTATTTACGGACGCTCTTTAACATCTCAGGTCATCAGCATCCCATTCAATTCAGGGCGTGAAACGGCCGACAAATTTTGCTCAGAGGTCTCTTCTTTCAGGCTTGAGCTTTTTTTTGTGCCGTAAATGTACGACACGGGACCCACGACTTTACTTTCCTTCCGAAGGAAGCCATACTTAGGATTTTTACGCCCGAAAAAAATCCATCGATCCTGGCCGGGTTTGAACCCGCGATCTTGGGTTTAGAAGACAAGTATGGTTACCACTACACCACCAGGACCTACTTAATTTGTAGGTGAATAAGATAAGGCAGCCAGACAACAGCATACTTTTTTTTTTTTTTGAGAGTTCTTATCGAGAAAAAAGCATGTGACCTCGATGTTGGGTTAATGTGAATATTGAATGGAGATGTTTACTTTCCATCTTTAAAATCTTACATGATCAGCTTTTTATAAATGCTGTGTAACATTTTTCACTTAGGAGAAGGAATTGAGGAACTACGGGAAAATAATTTTTGTGTTTTACTCTATTCATCTTGCCACCTAGATTACTGAGGATAGCTGAGAGGCCCTCGAAACTCTGGGTTAAATGTTTAATTAACGCGGCGCAACATGATTAACTCCGGCTGCAAAAGCATACGTTAGAAGATATTTTTGTGAGCGCATGCGTGAATACTCTGGTTCGTGTAGAGATATGAGATGATATATTCTTAAACAGCGCTTGGTCATTATTCAAATCTCAATTAAAGCCCAGCTTTGGTTTCCTAGAGCTTGCGGACTCTCCTCTTGAAATGAGGGAGGTTTCATACCATGGCAAGATCAAAAACAACGCGACAAAACTAATTGCAATGTCAGAAACTAAGCAGAATATTTTTGAAAAGAGAAAGCCTTGGTAAGGTGCTTTTTAAATGTATAAAGCCAGGCTACTCTGCGGATGGACTTAAAAATAACATCAATTTAATATTTTTCAAATTCCCCTGAGTCCCTCACGATCTAAATAAATATATAGGACATACTCAAGAGGTGGTAACCTACCCAGAAGTTAAATCCAGCAATAAAACGTTCATCAATATTTTTAATTTTCTGCTTTCATTCTAGTCAAATTGGCTGCAATGTATTCGGGATTAAAATCCGAAGAAATATGTAAATACCGCTAGAATAAATATTTATCTTACATTGATGTAATAAATAGCGAAGCACAGGAAAAGAAACAGGGAAGACTTTTAAGTAGTCTGCGCGGGATAAAACGCAAGAACGTAATGTTTGTTTTCTTTTAACGCTTTGCTTTATAATCTTCCAAGCTTCTCAAGAGATTACCGGAGGAGAGATGAACTTGTTTTGACTTTCAGATCTCAGAGAGAATATCAGAAGATGGTCTGAGATTTAACATTCTCTGATCTACGCTTAAAAATACCTCGTAGAACGATAAAATTAATATAAATTTATAAATATAATTTTACATTTTCTATGATGTGTGAATGATATATAACAAATCAAAGGCTATTTATTGAATTTAATTCCAAATATGATCAAGGTAGCTTATTTACTCTTTAAATGTGTTAGCCAGTGAGATGATAATCAAATCAAAATTAGGCCCCTTCCATGGGGCTAAAGTAAAAGTTTGCGACTACTAATCCGAAGGTCCTGGTTTGATTTCCGGTAAGGTCAAGCTGTCGGAATTTTTCCTTGTCCTGAGAAGGTGAATGCTAGATAGCTTTAAGTTGCCAAGGACTCCGAGTTCATTCCATTAATTAAATTTTATTTCATTCATCCCATCACACTTGATTTCTCTAGAAGACTCACTCAATCAAAGCTACAATAAATAAATCATTAAAAATTTTAACAAACTTTAAACTGTGGAATATTTTCATGCAATAATTAATAAACATTTTTTATAAAAATTCAGTATATGTACATGCCATATATGATTTAATTGTTCATAAAAGCTAAAGAAAATTATGTTTCATATAAATAAAAATAACACATGCAAAATATATTACACAGGGTGTACTCAAGAGGTCACAAATTACATACGTTTTAGCACTGTTAGTTTTGTTATAGGGAACTAAAATCTCTTATAGATACATATACTATTACTTATTATTTTATTTGAACGTAGATGTTTCCATAAGAAATTAATGCTTTAATGCGCAATATTTTAAAGCATTTTACATTAGGTGGTGATGGCGGCGGCGGGGGCGGCGGGGGCGGCGGCAGTGGTGGTGTTGTATTTATTTTCAAAATATATTTATTACAAACATCATTCATCAATGTCGCACAGATCCTGAAACCGTATGAGCTTTTACAATACACTAAGAAAAACATGAAATAGCACAAACAGCAATTTCAAGTATTTATATATTGTTTGTCTTTTAACTCTTAAATACAGGCTATAAATAAATAAACGAAAAAATGTAATAGAAGAAACATTTTAGAAATATATAAATAAAACAAGAAAAATAAAATGGTACAAAAGGGAATAACTTACACCTCAATACATATATGTACAAATACTTCCAAAATTGTATGACTCGTGTTCTCCTACCCCCTCCCGGTTGACTGTCTTCTCCGATCTGCGCTATCTCACTTTGTTTAAAAATTTACCTACTCCCTCCTCCTCCTTATCTGCCAGCACAGTTCAGCACTCCCACTTCTCTTCCCCCCTGTTTAAAACAGGACCGGTAGATATCTCTTTCTCCATTCTTCCGTCCCTTTGCAGTATGCCAGGCATATGCTCCCAAGATTCTCATACCCTCTCTGTCTGTTACTTTAGTCATCCGCCACGCGCCTAGCCTAGAACAAGCGAGCCCTTGATTGCAAGGTTTGGCCCTGTTTGGATGTAACCCTCCAACCCCCACCGATTTTCAGCTCCGATTGAATCTCCAGTGAAACTTTTTTCTGCACACTTTTGAAACTCAGATCTTACTCCGCCCCCCCCCCCCCATTCTCACCTGTTCCCGATAACAGACTTCGTGTCTGATCAATTCACAATTAGTATTTCACTACTCGGATCCAGCATTCTATAATTTCGCTAGTTCCTTAAAGATTTCGCAATTTTCTGTACCTTTCCCCACTCTAAAAATATCTTTCAGAAAAGCCACCCTCGTCCGATCCATTTTCTCTGTTCATTCCAAATCCCAGTTTTCGGTTCATAAGTTATTGTAGATTGTACTACTGCTCCACATACTGTTTCTAACAGCCCTACCGGCAGTTTTGGAATACTTCCGCTTGTTATATGGAAAATTTCTGCGGCTTTCACACTTTTCCGCCCCTCAATGTGTTTGCCCATGCTCCATTCATCGAGAAAATTAGTCCAAATTACACGAAATTCTTCAAGTTATCGTGTGTCTTTGTTATTAATGGTTTCGTTTTTAAAGGCAACAGTTTTCTTTTTACTTGCATTCACCGTAAGTAACCACTTATCACGTAGGTCTGTAGTTTCTTTAGTGAATGCTGAGGTCGCCTATGATGCAGAAATAGATATCGTGTCGTCCAAGTTTAACAAAGTCGGTACCTGTATGTGTATCTTCTACTCAAGGTGACACCGCATTTTCTTTAGAAGTGCTTCGATTTTATTCATCGTGAATAAAAAGATTAATGAGTAGAGCGAAAGAATGCGACTCTACCTACACCTCTACTTTGTTCCTGTCGTACTTGTGCAGAATTCCACTTTTCTGTATATCGCCTGCAGTGCTCGAATCATTTTTGTTGGCATCTTCTTCATCCGTAACTTGTGCTATAGCACATCACGATGAACGGAATCAAATGCTTTTTTGTAATTTTTCCCTTTTGTTTTCCGTTTGTTTCAGTCTTAATATGCCCAGATTAAATGTGTTGTCAATAGAACTGTTATCATTTGCTGAATTCTGACTGAATTTTAAATTTTTTGTAAATTCCGTCCATCATATTTTTATTCTTTCATTCAAAATTCAGCCATAAATTTTCCCCACTATCGGAAGCAGTGAGACCCTACTATGTTGTCCGGAACTTCACTCGAACTCTTCTCCTTATGCTCAGGGGGCCAAAAATGTATACACACTTTCCCAGTAGATATATATTTAAAATATTTCAAAGTTGGACCAAAAAATAACAGTACAGATGTTCTGTAAACAGATGTGACTCACTTTATGATAATTTTGCTATGTGACAGGTAAATCAACAATGAACAAATGAAACCAAGATTATCGTATGGTGTTATGTAAACAGACGTGACTCACATTACGTTATGCTAGCGCTGCTACAACAAAATGGAGCCAAGATTATCGTATGAACAGCGGAAAGCAATTTTGAAGTGGTATAGGAAAACCGAGAATGTTGTTGAAGTTCAAAGGCAATGGAGACGTGTGTACAGAACTGAACCGCCAACGCGAGTAACAATTGCACACATTCGAGACAAATTTGAGACTCATGGTACCGTATGCGATGATCACAAGGGCAGATCTGGGGGACCTCGCACAGCTTCCTCGGCTATGGGTTTAGAACTTTTTGAGCGCTCACTGCAGAGCACTCGAGAAGAGGTCCGGTTGAGTTTCCACTTCGTTCTCCGGATCTAACTCCGTTGGACTTCTACCTATGGGGAACTCTTAAGGATGTTGTATACCGTAGAAAACCGGTTACACTGGCAACACTTCGGGAAGAAATTGAAACGACATGTGCTGCAATCGCTGAGTACACTTCGCAAACGTTGCTCAATCAATAGTTCAGCGTACTTAGAAGTGTATCGACGCCGATGGTGGGCATTTTGAGCAACTATTGTAACTGTGAAAGTCTAAGATGATTAGTGCTCATCCGTTTCTGTTTGTGTGAATTCAGTTTTGTTATGTTAACAGAGTTTTCTCTTTACTTGAAGTGTATATTCATTTTGGACACCTCTGTATATCTGGTGAATAATTCCAGTAGCTTAACTAGCTGGGTATTCCCCTTAATTAAATATATTGTTAAATATTCAGAGCAACTGAAACGAAACCTTTCAATGCACGAGGCCGCTTTAAACAACTCCGGGGTAGTCCATCCAGCGCTGGAGATTTGTCCTGCTTTAGGCACCTTATTGCCTTCGTTACTTCCCCCTAAAGAAATCGCACTGTTAGCATTGGCGTTTCCCGCCCTCCTGCCCCTCGCCCTTCCCGCCGACGTCCTTTCCTGATCCCAAATGCTCTGAAATGTTCCATCCAGGTCCCCACCAAAATTTCTTTACATGCTGACCATTTTCTCGAAATTTATGAACACCCGCCAGATCTTGGTGCCATTCCTCTCCCGAATGCCTGCCACACTTCCTCTCTTATTTTCTCCAGTTTCCACGCTTTTGCTGCAAACTTTCTTTACGCTCTTTTAGCGTTTGAGTGAAAATGATAATACGAGGATCATTAGATAAGTTTTCAATGATGAAGAACTGGGCACCCTTTGATTGGGATTTAACCATTTTTGCAAATTATTAAAGTCACAGATATCTTCTAATTATTGTCTGTGTATTTCAGTTTGGTTGTGTTTCCAGCAAAACTATGGAAAACAAAAGAGAGCTGCCTTGCTTAGAGAAGCCCGGTAAGCACTTAAAAGCGGAGAGGAACTCCACTGTACCATGCTTAGTACTAAAACGTTGCCTGCACATTAAGAAGCATTAGTGTGGGTCCATCATTCGCATTTTAGGAGCAGGGTGTGGGCACGAGATACATCCGAAAACAGAAGGAAGTTAGGATCAAAATCTCTGTCATATACTTGAGATTTGAGTAGTGGTAACCATCCTTGCCTCGTAAACCCAAGATTGTGGGTTCAAGCCCAGGATCAATGGATTTTTCGGATGTAAAAATCCCAAGTATGGCTTCCCTCCGAAGGAAAGTAAAGTCGTGGGACCCATTTCGTACATTTACGGCAAGGAAAAGAACCTCAAGCCTGACAGAAGAGGCCTCTGAGCAAAATTTGTCGTCCATTTCACACCCTGAATTGAATGGGACACTGATGACATGAGATGTTAAAGAGTTTCCATAAATAAAACCAATTCAAACAATCAACCAACCAGTTTTTAGTAAAGCATCACAGTAGTTATACAGTTTATCTTTAAGGGACACTGGAATGAAATTTTCAAAGGTCCTTATTTTTGTTTGTATTTTTCAAACTTTAACGGTGATTGCATTGCTATTAATTTGATATGTGTAATAAATTTCATTAAAATGGATAAATACTTTGCGAACTATAAATTATTTCATAAATTTTATTACGTAGGTAGTCGCATAATCAAAATGTCCCAACGGCTCACTAGTTGAAAAAATTGGTTGGTATTTTTGCAATTGGAACTTTCAACCACGTATAAAAATTGTATAGAAATATGTTTTAAATAAATTTAATGAGTGATCTATCATGATTTTTTTTATATCTATAAGAGATGTTAATCCTTAACATGAATAATTTTTTCATAGAAAATATTTTTTTTGAAATTATTATTAATGTTATCATGTACTTTGTACTATATAAAATTACAACAGATACTTCTGCACATTCAGGGACCTTGTAATTAAATTTAAACAAAAACTGTTACGCGTGGGACATTTTGAATATATGAATATGAAATTTGGAGAAACATGCTGTTTTATAAAAAAGTATGCCAAAAAAGTATGATTTAAAAAGATACGCGGAACTCTTTAAATAGCTTTGGAGGCCAAAGCGGGGGGGTTGCAAATGTTTACTCTCTGTGGACACCCAAAGGTTCAAGAAACCATTTGCAACGAAAGAAAAAAAAAAAAGGTTTTTTGACCGATTTTGGCCAAAAACTCAATCCCAGTGTCCCTTTAGTAATTTCAAAGTCCTTCGCATGGAAGCATAGGGAATTCCTATTTGCTGTAAAGATATATTTGAAAAACTCATTCAATATCACCATAGATTCTTCTATGGGCACAGTCTGTCATCTCCTCTTATTCTTAATACCCACAGTTTAACGAAAGTTATTAAAACCATAGTTAGGCTGCAATTGGAATTAACGTAATACTCTGATTACAGCACAATCAATTTTTCTACAAATATATGAATCATAAATGTAAACTCGTTTAGGCACATAATTAGTCCTATTATTTTTCATTTCAAGTTTCCTAGCAGAATTTACACAAATTTATTACCGAAAAAAGAGCGCTCAGTGTCCAATCTTGTAACAGACTGTATATCTCACCCATTAAACTCTTCACGCAAAACTGCTTTTCTCTTGGTATTTCGGTTAAGCTAACCTCCCGCTGGAGTTTCAAAGATAGCCTGTCCAATCAGTGGAAGTCTGAATTCTAAGCATTAAGTAATGGCAGGCAGGCAGGCAGGCAGGCAGAGAGGCAGGCACTTCCTTCCTTACCTGTAATATGCCACAATACAGACAGGCTTTCGAATGGCGTTCCTTGATAATTGAACAGTGAATGGTATAAGCTCGCTCATTTATTTGTTTTCAGAAATTGAATTCTAAGATTGTTATGCATTTAAATTTATATCTAAGACTTAGTATCCCGCCACGGATGGCCGAGGTCTTTAAGGTGCGAACTCATGAGCGGAAGGTCTGGGGTTCGAATCCCGCCAGGACCGTACTCCATGACTAGGCTTTTTTCCAGGTTTTCCTTAGTCCTCATAAATGGCAAATATCGGGGAGGTATCCTTAACTTAGGCCTGGAACGTTTCCTTCCTTAAAAAAAAAAAAAAAACCCTTTACCAATATATCATTTCATCTCATGTATCATCAGTGTCGACCGCCTGTGGTGCCTCAGTAGTAAAAACGGGCGTTAAACACTACTCAAAAAAATAAAACAAACAAACAAACAAACAAAAAACTGAGGAAATTAGACTGTAACAAGAACAGTTTGCTCGACTGTGACAGTTAAAAGTTCAAAAACTATTTGCTTACTTTCTAATGATATGCTTGAATTTACTTTTATTTACTGATCGTTTAACTAAAATACGTGATAGGGTTACAGCATACTATTGATAAAATTATTAGATTTTGTGCAGAATGAGGCCTAAGGATAAAAAGCAAAAAATCAAACATTTAAAAAAGAATTAAAATGAAGAAAAGATGAGAGTTGGTTTATAAATAGAGACATAATAGAGTGAAACTTTTTGATTATTTTGGAGTGAGCTTTACAAGTAATCGAGGAGGGGAGGTACAGTCTAAATGTGCACAAGTCAAAGGTAAATTAGCTATGAAAGAATAAGTTTGCATAAAGTTCCCACATTGTCAATGCAATGACTAGAAAGACTGTATAAGGCTGTGGTTGAGTCAAAGATCATGTATGTAGTAGTAATTTGGGGAGGGTCAAAGGGGTGGACAAAGGTTGATGTGATACATAGAAAGTTTTTAGAGAAGTTCTGGGGTTAACAAAAAGTTCGCCGAGGGGGGTGAGTTTGGCAGAACTGAAAAGAGTAGGAAGGATGTAATAGCGGAGACAATCTTGAAATATTGGCACAGATGTCTTAAAATTAGATAATAACACTTTACTAAAGAATGTCTTACATACCACGGAGATGTACTTGGAAGTGAAAGTTGGTTTGGGGAGATGAGGAAACTATTAAAAGAAAATGGAATGGGGATGTGTGGTGACTGGGTAAAAGTAACATCAGTGAAGTTTGGAAAGAAGTGAGACAAAGGACAGAAGGTATAGAGGAGCAAGAGATTTGGGCTAGCCTAAAGTATACAATTTCTTTAGACTTTTATATAATAGTTAATAGAAATTAGGGGCTAGATAAATATTTATTTATTTATTTTGTGAACATTGCAGATTTCCCAGTTACAATGTTCACTTAATCAGAGACAATCCTTACAATTATAAGAAAATGAAAAATATAGAACAATAAATCAAGTATGACAAAAAGAGTAACAAAAACAACACACAAAATTAATAATGTTGTTACATGATCAGTTAATGTATATTTCGTAAAAAAGATCATAGGATTAAGCAAAAGTGTACAGATTCATATTGAATATATCAGTAGTTAAATAATGTAATTTATTATATAATGTAATCTTTGCATTCTAAGCACAGGAGAATATTTATAGGCATTAAACACTATTAACCCTTGGAATAAAAAGATATTATGAAATCTGTTCGATGATATGTAGATAAACTGCAACATGATATAGTAGCAATTAAAATGTTGTCAGATATGAGAGTGGAGAAAATAAACAAAATTGGGGAATAGTAAAAGTAAGGAATAATTGGAGGAGAAGTATAAGGAAGGAGCTTGTGGGCACATGCAGTTGTGCAAATGTGATTTATCATAGGAATTCATATTAAAAATAAATATAAAGATAGCCTATAATGTCCTTTAAGAGCAAAGGCTTCTAACAAGTAGAGAAAGGTCTCTTTTTCCTGAGCTATTCCATGCTAGTTGTTCGTATGCTGTTTAACATTCCGACTGATTTGTTCTTTGGTTACTCCATTCTCACCGTACTTGTTGCTTCTCGAGAGATTTCCATTTTTCTCTTCCTCTTGCTACTCTTGACCAATCTGGACCTGAATGTTCCTTGAAGAGGTCTTGTCCATCTTCCTCCGTGTCTGCCTTGTATCCTTTTTCCTATCTGGGGGTCCTACATGGAGATCTTGTAGGTCCATCTATTGTCCTGCATTCTTGTGACGTGACCGCCCCATTGTCATTTGCTTCTGGCAGCTATTTGTGCATGTCTGTTGTCTGAGATAACTGGTACTTAACTGCAATGAGAGCATACGAGTTTCCAAATCTCTACACTTCTACAATGTATCGTTTCAAAAATTGTCGAAGAATTGTAAAATAGAAAAGACGAAGAAGGTGTAGGTCGGCCCTTGGAGGTGCTCATTCCTGAAAACACCGCTCTTGTGGAAGGAGAAATTAAGGAAGACCGGAGGCTCAAAGTTACAGAAATAACAGAAATGTAGGGCCTTTCTAAAATAACAATCCTTGGAACTATTTATGAACATTTCAACATGAATAAGGTTAATGCAAGATGGGCGTCTAGACTTCTTTCCTCCGTCCAAAAGTAGCAACGAGTCATCCGTTATCAGGCATGTTTGGAGCTCTGCCGTAATAACGAGAGAGATGTTCTGCAAACCATTGTTACAGGAGATGAAACTATGGTCCTCTACTATGATCCCTTGTCCAAAAGAGAATCAATGGAGTGGCGTAAACCTGGCGAAGCACCGCCTCTAAAGGCCAAGGCCACTCAATCAACCAAGATCACAGCCAAAATCTTTTGGCACTGTGAAGGAATACTCTTCATTGACTTTAAGGAGAGGGACACCACAGTAAATGGGGAGTACTATGCTGGCCTACTGCAGAGACTATGTGCTTCCATCAAAGAGAAAAGGCGAGTTTAACTGAGTGGTGGTGTGAGCCCTCTTCACGACAACGCGCCTTTGCGCGCTCTTGTTGCAAAGGAAGATGTGAAGAAATGTGGCTTCAAGGATATTCACCATCCACCCTACAGCCCAGATCTAACTCCCAGTGACTGTTCCCTCTTCTCAGAACTCAAGAAGAACCTTCGAGGAAGGGAATTTAAGTGTGACGAAGAAGTGATGGATGCTGTTTATTCCCATTTTGCAGACAAGACTTCTGAATTTTGGGAGGGGGGGATTGAAGTGTTAATTGAAAGATGTGGGAAGTGTATTGTAATAAAGGGTAACTGTATTGAATAGTGAGTATATTTTTTGTCTTTATCTTAATAGAAAATGGTTAGGCCGGAAACTTAAGTGGATTTTCAGTACTATAAATATGGATATTCTGGGAATTGATATGGTCACTTAAATGCTTCGTCAGAGAACTCTCGGATTCTCGGATATTTTTTGTAGGAATTTCTTTTAACAAAGGCTGTAACTGAGCCTCCATGTATACTGAACAGCTTGTTTTATGCGCTAGTAGAAACTCGCGTCTGTTAATGATAGTTGTAGTGCAGTTCGTTTCTCACTTTTTAAGCCGGTATATCTGACAGCTTTGAACATCCTTCTTCCTGAACATTATTTTTTTTAACCAAATATTGAATGAAAGATTTCGTCCTTGCTCTCCAAAATCCAAGGTGCTCAATACGTTTACTTTGTACGCCTTTGTTGACGCAGTTTCCGAACATGTGGGCAATAAGCACGCGCTGTTGTGCTATGTACCGGTTCATATTATACTGCATATGCTGAATTTCTCGCAGTACAAAGGTTTGACAAGTATTGACGATTCGGCTACAACAGCAAAGTCAGGTATACAAGCAAGATGGACAATCATTTCCTTCTGTAGCCATGCTTTTCATGCCCCAATGTGTATCCTCAAATCTCAGAGGATTATGTCCATTAGTGTAACAACAATTAGCTAAAGCGCATTTATTTAATACCATTCCATTCTTAAGTTCATTTTTAATTTATGTAGGTAATATTCACATTTGGCACTTTTGTTCTAACGGTCAATTTTTCCGTTGCGGGATCGTTCCACGCGCAGTTGGTCACAGTTTATCTTGCTCTGCAGGTCTCGTCTCGTTCCCAGCTTGAAAGGTGGCCGGAGAGCGGAGGGGAGGTCAGTATTTTAACTATAGTGTATTAATTACGTTAATATGACTAAATTCAGGCATTCTGTCTTCCAAAGACTTTACTTTTCGTACGTGCGTACAGAATTGGATCACGATACAAGCAAGTTGTTTCAAGACAGAATTCTTGATTATTTAACTTCCAAGTGGAAGTTCGAAGTAAATAAATTTCGTGAAACAGCAAGTATCTGTGATAAACAGCGTACACAATCACCTAAAGTACTCATAAAAGAATAAGATAACATTGTACATGCTCTGGAACGTTTCCTAAAATCGCTTGGAAGTCTTTATTATCAAACGGGAATTTCATATTCTTCTGCTCGAGCGCCGACAAAGCCATTGAAGTTAAAAACCTATAAAATTACTTTAGTGCAATATTTGGCTCATCGACCTAAGATGGCGGGTTCCATCTCAGCCAGGATCGATTAATTTTTGGGGCTTAATTTCCTTCGGAAGATAATAAAACCGTGGGACCCGTGTCGTAGAAGTACGACACGAAATGGGCATGAAAGAAGAGGCTTCTAAGAAAAATTTATCGGCCGTCTCACGCCCTGAATGAGATGGGACGCTGAAGATTTGTTTAAGAGCCTTCGTAAATAAACCAAATAATTAAAACTGTGGTTGCTAAAACCTAAACAGAGTGACCCTGATTGCAGAAGTAGAGTTTATGAACGAATTTGAAATAGTGTGCATGGCGGAGACAAATTGACTCGAATTTAATTTTATTACGGACGAATCTTCGTCCCACTTAAGTGGATATCTTAATTCACAACACAATCGATACTGGTGTTCACTAAAACCTGACCTGCTTCACGAGGATCAAATGTAGAGTTGGTAATCCATTAGCGGTGAGAGAAACAATAAGTCCAATTATTTTAAAGAAACAATGAATAGTTATGGGTATGTAGGTTCGAGACCGAATTTCCAACAGGACTCTGCAACGTTACATGCAGCCCATGTCTCCTTGCTTGTTGTTTATGCAATATTTGACATCGGTCATCACTAGAGTCCATGAGTTTTAAGTTGACATGTTTTGTACTATCCTCGTCTTCCACCGATCGTAATATCATTAGGAACAACCGGTTTTTACCATAATTCTTGGAAATACCTCCCGTTATATCACAGCCTTTACATGGTAATTCAGGCGTAAGTGTCGAAGTCTGCTTTCTTTTGGCTAGTAAATCTTTACTGTTTACTTTGTTGGTTTTTTTAGTCGTGAAAATGATGCTCTATGTCTTTGTCCTAAATGTTGTAATGAGTATATTGTATGAATAATAATTTTAGGAAGTGTTGGGAAATCTTTAAAGTCTAATGGCATGGAGATTGTCATAAATTTTAATAATATTTTTACGGATGTATACGAGGTCCTAAAATGCAATAAGTAATAGTGTCTGTATTCATTGTTATAGAGAGAACTGCAACACCTCCAGGTATTTCGTTTCGTAGTATGAGTAGGATTTTGCAAAACCCAAAAAAACGAGCTGTGTCGAGTGGAAGTGTATTGCGGACTTCAGGAAAGAAACGCCCGAGCAAAATCCTAAGTAAAATTGTAATACATCCATTCGCTGTCGCCGCCATAAGACGTGTGATATATTCGTTATATACAACTGCACTTTTTAACCAAATCTACAGAATTTAACTTATGCTTTAATAAAGTAAAATTAGTTTAAGGGGAGTATATGGAGTTAAAAGGGAATCTTGAAGAAAGTAAAATTTAGGCACGTAAAAACTAGCAGGGAAGGAAATTCTTAATGGAAAGGTCGGACATTATTTCTAATGATTTAAACTCATTAAAAATTGAAGTCTAGCAATCACACTATTTCTTATTTAGATAACACTGGATTAACGGCAGTCATTCAAAAAACAAAAATTAGAAGGACAACGAGATTGAGTTCGGCCATAAAAATCCTAGGTATCGCTTTCTTCGGAAGGGAAGTAAAGCCGTGGGTCCCGTGTCGTATGTTTACGGACGATAAAGAACCTCAAGCCTGAAAAAAGAGACCTCTGAGCAAAATTTGTCGGCCGTTTCACGCCCTGAATTGAATGGGGCGCTGATGACCTGAGATGTTAAAGAGATCCGTAAATAAACCAAACCAACAACAACTTCTTAAAACTCCAATAAGGAAAGATGGAGTTTTTATTATTTTACACTCTGCATGTACCGCCACAGGTGACTGAGGTCGTTAAGGCGCGGACTCATATGAGCCGGAGGTCTGGGGTTTGAACTCCGCCAGAACCATACTCCCTAACTAAGGTTTTTTCCAGGTTTTCCTCAGTCTCCATAACTGGCAAATGCCGGAGAGGTACCCTGAACTTAGGCCTGGGACGTTTCCTTCCTTAAAAAAATCTTTTCCCAATATATCATTTCGTTTCATGTATCATCAGTGTCCACCGCCTGTGGTATTCAGTGGTAAAAACGGGCGTTAAACACCATTAGAAAAAAAAAAAAACGTTGGATGTTCTTGTGGTTTTATTCCCGATGCCCTACTAATATTCAAAATCAAAATCGACAAAGTATTATCACTAGGAAATGGACCTCACTGTTTTATAAATTTGCTCGTAGATCGTCTGTTACCAACCATTTCTCCCAATTGTGTTATTTTTTAATGGTTTTGCATCGTAATAAAAACGCCGAGTTCGATCCTCAGTTGACGAAACCTGTATAATAGGAGATAATTAAATGAAAAAATAAAACTTTCAAGAGAGATGAAATTGATGAAATTACTGCAGAACATTCGCAGTGAGACACATTCCTTATCACGGTTATTTAAATGCGACACAAGTGAAAACTAACATAAAAACAAAGATTTCACGTGTTACTTGAAAAGGCTCTTTCGAAAGTCACCGAAAATAACTGGAAATCTGTCTGTGAACACATACAAATCACTGGAAAAATACGCTGGGTAACATGGGGTTTAATGGGCATAATTAATATTCGGATCACAATACATTTGGAGAACATGGAGAGAATGAGACCCTGTTGGCAATATCTGAAGGAGAGCAATTAGAAGAAGAGGAGAATCACGCCACTGACAACACAGGCTTAATGAAGGGCTGTTCTTACCTCCGTCATGCATGAGGGAAGACGAGCGAGAGGGGTGAATATTTTTGTCTCTTTCTAACAACCACCGAACAACTTAAATCGCATGGACTCTTAACTATATATGGGTCCCCCGACTTAACGCCCTGCTATTTTCATATCTTGGGACCATTAAAGGAAAAAGTGCTCAAGACAAATCTACACATGTTAGGCGAATTGAAAAATATCATTCGTGAAGAAATTTCTCACATTTCTCAGAGGAAACAGCGGAGGTAAGGATTAATTTAATAAGCTAATGCCAAACTTATTTGATGTATGAAGGGAGGCGTTTCATCATCTTTGCTTGATAGTGGTGTGTAAATGCACCTTTAAGTGTTTAAGTGCTAACAATATCTTACGTCTATTCTGCTACATGGAAGTGAAATAAGGGGATGGGGGAGAGCTGAACATGTAAATAAAGTTCAAGTCAATTTTTGGAAAACAGCTCTCAGGTTGTCCAAAGGAACATCAAACTGTGGGGAGGGAGGTGGGTTATTATGAAGATGCGGATAATAGCAAAATAAGGTCGGTGAAGTACTGGCTTAGATTCATGCAGGGAGACCAGTCCACATTTCGTGCTAAATGCTATAGATACCAGATACAAAATATAAGACCAACGTTTTTGACTGCAAGTCTCAGAGGAATTGGCCTTGGTTCAATATAACAACGAGGCGATGCAAATAATAAAAACGCATGGAAGAAGGTTGTGACAAGGCTTGGGCAGTAATTAAAAGGGTGGGTGCTCGGGGGATGGCGTGGTTGTTGTTGTTGGTCTGGATTCGAAGTCTGCCCGTGCTGCTCACTGGATGGCGTTTGCTCCGAATCTGTTGAATTTGATCTCAGGGTCCACTGGAGTGTTTCGCGGATCAGTATAGATCCACGGGAACGAGAAATGTGTTGCCCAAAAATACACCAGGATGACTTGTTTAAAATACTTTATTCACATGTAAAATATTGGGGCTACTTCCTGACTGTTCGCCGCTGACTTCGCTACTCACTTAGACTGGCTTTAGAAAAGACTTAAACTGGTTGTTTTCGTGTGACTTAGGCGGATTGCTTTAGTGTGACTTAGGCTGCCGGCTTCCGTATATCACTGGAGTGAATTCTATCGTGTCTCGCCTGAGTGAATGTCTGGATGTCTGACTTCTGCGAACGTGAATGTGCCTCTGAATCTATGAGTGTGTGAGTGTAAATCTGTGAGTGTAAATCTGTGAATGTCTGAATCTGAATCTATGAATGTATGAATAACTCTCTGAATGTCTGAATGTGTCTCTCTGACTTCTGTACTCTAGTTTTTCTACTACATCGCCACTCCTTTCGCTAAATTTAATTCCCTCGTATTTTATCCTATTTTCGTGTTGTACTTTCATCATTGGCTATCCTAAAATTATTTATTTGTATCTAAGTTCTCCTGATTCGTTAACTTTTATCCGAAGACCATTGACTAGAATTATTCTTTCCCCCCTGATCTAATGTCTTCCCACGAACTTGAATTTTCCCAGAACAACCTGTCGTAAATTTCGGCCCGTTCCTTATATTCTGATTTCTATTGAAAATCTTTTGCCTTCCATAGTTTGTAGATTCCTAAATGTTCTCAGAAATACGGCACGTGTTGATGGCTGTTTTCGGCTTTCCTGTAATAAAACATTTTCGTCTCCGTTCTGACATTTTCATTTTCTCTTAAATTATTGCTTCGTCTGACTTTGTTAAATACTGTCCCGTTACTGCCACATGTTTCCCTTATTGTGAACTCCTAAGTATTTCCTGGGTAGAAGGTCCGTGACCTAACAAAAGATAGTTTACCCTTTCTTCAGCCTTGACTAAGGAGTGGTCAGTGGAGAGGCTACAGGTATACATCTGTCTCTTTCTAACATATTTTACACAAAATGTATACAAAAACCCTTTTGTAAGATACAAGTTACAAATTATTTCCATTTCTGATACCTATCTCTAAAATGATTTTCTTATACCTATACATAACAATTACCCTTATCAAATCTAATGCCTTTAGAAATATAACTCTGTAGCCTTTAGTTATTAAATTAATAAAGGCAGCCTTATTTCCGGCTTCAGGCTAGAGGTTATCAGCAGGCAGGAAATTGAGATAGAATGTAGCATGAAAGTCTCCTTGAGCCTATGGAATGAAATGAAATGAACCTGGGATAAAGAGGTGTATATGCTCGTTCTGGGGAGAAAGGCGACATCGGGAATGGCCTGGTTCAGACTGGGAGGTTGTAAGGCTAAAAAATAACGTATAGTTCTGGAATTTTTCCATTTTGAGGAGGAGATGAGGAATCTCCCGTTCATTACGGTACCAGCTTGAACCGTCCTCCCGGCCGTTATGCGTGGACCTTCCAGTGTATATTATAGTCTAAGGGCCATCTCACCATTTTTCTTAATTGAGAATTAACTAATTAAGATTTAAGTTAACTGAGGAAGTTAATTCCCAATTACATCTTTTGCATCTTACCAAACTAATTACATAGTCAATTAACTAAATCGAATTTAAGTCATTACGGTGTTCTAAATTATACAAAATGCGTGATTTTAAAGGTCGTGGACACATCAAAGAATACACTATACACCATTTGTAAAACACCGAAGATCGGTACTCATTTGTTTTTCATGACAATTGCACATCAGAAATGGAGGGAAGATAATTGAATGTGTAAGTAAGACGAGCTATAGCAGTGCTTACTCGATACGCAATTCGTTGGTTCTTTGCTCTACTACTAAATCACCTGCTGTTCTTGTAGCGTTAACTCGCAGTGTATATTCAAGGAGAAATTTTGATTCCTTAAGCGAACAGAATACCCTACTTGCAATTACATTTCATTTATACTGAGTGTTTGACAGTTCAGATAACCAACTTTCGAAATATGGGAAGACATAACCTCATTAGTGTAACTTAACATAACCTATAGCGTAAAGATTCCTGTTTTTCGTAATATTTACAATGAAAAATAAGAGATTTAGCGTTATTTAAATATCATAAAAATTTACATGTCTGTTGGGAATTCTATGTCATATTCTATAGAACTTAAAATATCTAACACCGAAACTTTTCTCAGGCGAAACTGCATTTGGAAATCTGTTTTATCCATACTATTAAATAAACCTTGTCTTTCGGAAATTATGGAATAATGTGATCTTAAAATAGCTTATTCAACATTTCACTTTGTCATGATAAAAAGTTAATGAGAATTAACTCGTTAAATGGCCAAATATATGCCAATTAACTTAATGGGGGTTTAATGACGGATTAGCATACAATTGTTGATGGTGAGATGCAATACCCCAATTAAAAGAGAATTAAATAGAAATTAAAAGTTAACTGAGCTCGATGAGATCGGCCCTTTTTTGTCTAAACAAAATTCCACCCCCAACTTCAATTACATTCATATATTTTGAGCAAATTGATATGTATGATGTTTCTAATAGTACACACAAAATAACCCCCCCCCCATTACTCGCACTCAGGCATACAAACGTAATAATTATAAGCAACCTTCTTTGCACACGCACACACGGTTTTGTTAATTTTATTCCTGTCTATGTCTATGTCTTAATTTATAAACCCAATATATTGAAATATTACTTATTGAGTTTATAATCGTGTTGTACTCCAGGCGTTTTTCCTCTTTTATTGAAACTGGCTGTTTTGTGCAGAATATTTGCAAAGATTTGTCACATCAGAGAAACCCGTTAAAATTTGTTATGCCAACTAGCTTTGCTGCTATAGTTCTGCATAGCTCTTTACTGTGGAATATAGCGAGATAAAAATCACGCTAATCAATAAATGCTAGCGCATAACACGGTTTTCGTACATTTTATTACACACTTCTTTAAAACATTTGCACGATTTTTTTTGATTGATATATTTATGGACGCTCTTTAACAGCTCAGGTAATCAGCGTCCCATTCAACTCGGGGCGTGAAACGGCCGACAAATTTTGCTCAGAGGCCTCTCTTTCAGGCTTGAGGTTCTTTTTCGTGGCGTAAATGTACGACACGGGACCCACGGCTTTACTTCCCTTCCGAAGGAAGCCATACTTAGGATTTTTACGCCCCGAAAAAATCCATCGGTCCTGGCCGGGTTCGATCTTGGGTATAGGAGGCAAGTATGGTAACCACTACACCACCAGGACCAACATTTGCACGAAATGGCAGCTGCCATTCTCTTTACGTAAAACCACGCATCTCTGGTCCACTCTAATTCATTTTTAATGTACTTCTTAGTTAATTGAAGGGAGTGGAATGCTTTTTTAATGATGTTTAACGCCCTTGTTTACTACTGAGGTACCACAGGCGGCGGACACTGATGATACATGAGATGAAATAATAAATTGGGAAAGGATTTTTTTAAAGGAAATTTCCAGGCCTAAGTTTAGGGTACCACCTCGGCATTTTCATTTATGAGGACTGAGGAAAACCTTGAAAAAAACTCATTCAGGGATCACGGTCCTGGTAGGATTCGAACCTCAGACCTCCCTCTCACGAGTCCGCAACTTAAAGACCTCGGCCGCCCGTAGCGGTAAGTACATTAAAAATGTAGAATTTAAAAACATACAACTTGTGAAAAATAGCAAGATTTGGACAAACATTTAAAGAACAAGCAATAATATTTCAGAAATCAAGAAAGAACGTAAAAAGAATAATAATTTAAATTAAGTAACTAATGGAACTGAGAAATTTAGATCTACAAATGGCAAAATTACAGTGCTACTCAAGTTACAATAGAAGCAAGTGAAAATAACAGTTTTTACAGCCCCATGTAGATTGTGGAAATATTATTATAAATGTATAATTATATTCTAATGCTGCTACTGTTTGTAGAATATACCACGAAAGCTTACTTTATTTAAGAATGACTTATATAGAAGTTTGCCCACAATTTATGAACTTCTGTATTAAGTTTGTGGAAATGAAACTTAAGTTTTTTAATGTAAACATAAGATATATGTATGACTTGCGGAGCATTGGTAAGAGACACATTGAAAGACAAATGTTATGTGCTCTCCTTGTCACCACCAGCGCCAGCAAAATTTTGTAGGCCAATCACACGTACTCTTGAGGCTGTTGAAAAATTTGAAGTCACCAATAAAAAATTGTAGCTTCAGAGACAACTTTAGGAATTTTTTTTTTTTTTTTTTTTTTTTTAACTGCTGAAACACCACAGGAGATGAACACTTGTGATATATGAGATGAAGTGATGGGGAAAGTATTTTTTTAAGGGAAGGAAACGTTCCAGGCTTAAGTTTAAGGTACCTCCCGGGCATTTGCCATTAATGAGGGCCAAAGAAAACCTGGAAAAAACCTCAGTCAGGGAGAACGGTCATAGTGGGAATTGAACCTCAGACCTCCCACTCAACGAGTCCGCGCCTTAACGACTTCGGTCACTCGTGGAGGTAGAAAAAGGTGGAATTAATGAATTATTTATTCCATTTTGATGAAATATGGCAGAAGTGTGGCCGTGACTAACAATGGCGTTAGTGAACTACCACATTGACCCTGGAAGGGGACTGGAGGTATGAACAAATATTGTAATTAGTTGTAATTGTAACACATATATTAAAACAAAATGTCTCAACTTGTGTGAAATACATGCTTTCACCCCGTATCAACAGATAGTGACCGTGCACACGGACTTTGCCCCAAACGAGAAAAAACATGGTGGGAATATATAAAGTGATACATAATCAAATAAAAATGCATCGTACCATACTAAAGTTTCATTAGGTTTGTTGGTCAAGGTTACCGAACACAGCGATAGCCGATAATAAACATCATGGTTGTTTTTTCTACGATAGTATTGTTTTCTGCTCAAGGATGTAGATGATTCCAGAAAAGCAGTTTAGTTTAATCTTATAAGTGTTCCTTTCCTGACCGCAATGGGTTGATTACTCTTCCACTTTAAGAGAGCCATAAAGTTTCGATTCGTAACCATCTCATTCACTGTTTATGTGTTAGCGAATTCCGAAGGAATGCAAGCTATTGTGGTTGTACGCTGAAACCTCTATATATACGCTCTAGCGGTCGCAATTTTTGTTTTATCTGAACGAAACTCGAAATATTTTTTAAAATAAATTGATAAAAATAGTTTATATATTTAGTTGGACCATTAAAGTGACAGCATATGTGAAAAAAGAGTGGGGGTTAAAGCGACATTTCAAAATCGCTCTAGCAGCCGTTTTGATTTTTTTTAAAGAAAACTTATATATGCCATTGGAATAATAATAATACAAATACTTTCTGAAAATCAGTGAAATTGGACTATTAGGAGGGGGTTTACTTCAAAATAAAAATTTAGAAATCGCTTTAGCTGCATTAATATTTGCTTTTTCGCAACGAATCTCCGTATATAATGTTTAAATAAAATAAAAAATAGTTTCTAAAAATCAGGAAAATCGGTCCATTAGGGGTGAGCGTTTACCCGAAACCCAAAATTTAAAATTCACTGTAGTAGTACCAATATTTCTTTTTTTCAAAACAGAACTCGATATATACCATTTAAATCCAACAAGAACAGTAGTTTCTCAAAATCTGTGAAATGAAATTATTAGGAATGGGGGTTTACGTGAAACCCAAAATTTAAAAATCGCTTTAGTGGCACCAATAGTTGTATTTTTTGATAAAAAGTTCGGTATATAATATTTAAATAAAATGTAGGCTCTGAAAATTAGGGAAATTGGACCAGAAAACATTTGCGTTACATTTTTAATACAATAACATAAAAAGAATTCAAGGTGATAAAAACAAACGAAAATATTGTTTATTTATTGTGTATATTTACTTAGTACATTGCGATTGTTTTTAAATGCTAACCTGGTTTTGTTTTAATGAAACATATGAGCATCTTAAATACACAATGTAACTCAAACGTCCTGTTATTTTTCTCTGTTTTAGTGAATGTAAAGATGATACCAAGTGCTCAGGTTACATTTCATATTTTAAAAATATCCACACAGTATAGCTTTGTCTATCAGTGGTCGGTCATATATTTCATTTAATTAATAGTATACCATTAATTTTTTGCAATAATAATAATAATAATAAAATTAATAATAATAATAATAATAATAATAATAATAATAATAATAATAATAATAATAATAATAATAATAATAATAATAATAATAATAATAATAATAATAATAATAATAATAATAATAATGTGATTTCTCTTTTGTAATACTTATAGATTGCAAGAATTCTAATTGTGTTCCCCTAATACCGCATAGTAATGCCATAGCTTATTTCATTAATTAATAAGGCATAATTCGAATTTTATATTATTTTTTAAAGTTACTCTACTAGTTGAGGAATTCGCTTAGTTTACCCAGCTCCTGCGTGACGGACTTTTTTGAAACAGAGAACATCATTTGTTTATCGTTAGCTATTCAATGGACTGCAGCTAAGATCTGAAAGTGATGACAGTGCTTGTAGGGCTTTCAATACTCAAAATCAAATTGTAACGACAAAGCAATTAAACACATTAGCTTACTGAATTAAAACAAGTTGAAAACAACAAAAAAGTTAATTTTTGTCTGCATCCGTAGCTGAACGTCAGCTCTGTCAATGGACAAATTTCCTTCACATTTGTACATGTACAACTTTGATCAATAATAGCATGCACAATTATTTTACTTCACTATATTTACATGTGTAATCGGATTTATTCTAAGTAGGTTTACAGCCACATGTTTTTGACATTTTTTAATAATAATATTTCTCAACAAATCAGGATTAACTATATCCCTTTGTATAGGTTTAATTTCTAGCACACAGACAAACGGTGTCTGCATTTTTGTCGAATGACATTTATCACGTGTGTAACGTAAATTATCAGAGAATAAGTGATGGAAAGGTTTGTGCAGCAGCTTTAAAACTTTTTGCATTATTATTATTATTATTATTATTAAACCGCAAGAATTAATGGTATACTTTTAATTAAATGAAATATATGATCACTTTAAATTTAACCATATTTATGACCTGAGCTTTTGATATCATCTTTACATTTACTAAAATAAAGAAAAATAACACAAGATTTCGAGTTACATTGTATATATAAGAAGATGTTCTTATGTTTCAACAAAACAAAAACATGTGACTATTTAAAAACAAATTCGATGTGCTAAATAAATGCAGCGAGTTAGCAAAGAACAATCAAACGCTTCATAGATTTTCATTGGCTTTGAAATCAAATTTAAATATTATTGTAGCAAAAAAATATGTAACGCAAACGTTTTCTTTAGGTTATTACAGAGCTCTCCTACATATAAATATAATTCTCAAACACACATTAAATTAATATTTCTCATTTGCTATTTTACGACAGTAATTTTATTAAATGTTAAACATATGCGACGTCATAAATACAGTTTACATGCCGAATTAATTTCTACTTATATTTTAAAACAATATGTAGAAAATTAAACGCAAGATCACTTTTTAAATTCAATTTTCAAGTATACCTTTAATCCTATTAGTCCAATTTCCCTATTTTTTCGGGAAGTATTTTCTGGTATGTTTAAATGGTATATATCGAATTTTTTTTGTGAAAAAATAAATTTTGGTGCCTATAGAGCGATTTTTTAATTTAGGCTTAATTCCGAAAAGTTTTTTCAGGCATACCCCCACACCAATAATCTGGTACTTTTTGATAAACTATTTTCCTGATTTTATTTAAATGGTACATGCCGAGTTGGTTGTAAAAAATAATTGATACTGTTAAAGCGATTTTTAAAATTTGGGTTTCAGGTAACCCTCTCATTTTTAGAAACTATTTTTGTTATTCTATTTAAATAGTATATATTGGAGTTTGGTTGTGAAAAACTTAAATGAATGCCACTATAAAGATTTTTTAATTTTGGAATGCTGACCACCCCCTCCCCCATGTTAATACTCCAATTTCACTGATTTTAGGATTTTTTTTTCTTATTTAATTTTTCAATGTATACGGAGTTTCATTTGCGAAACAAATATTAATGCCACTAGCGTGATTTTTAAATTTTGTACAAACTCCCTGACTGATAATACCTAGTAATTTCACTGATTTTCAGAAACTGTTTCTCTTATTTTATTTCAATAGCATGTATCGAATTTCCTTTAAACAACTAAAATTGCGGCCGTTAGAGCGATTTTTAAATTTAGGCTTAACCCCCCAAATGTTTTTCAAATATACCCCCACTCTCAAATAATCTAATACGTTTTAAAACCCTATTTTTATTATTTGGTTTAAATGGTATATGCCAATGTTGCTTGTGAAAAAACAATTATTGATTCTGCTATAAAGATTTTTTAATTTTAGGTTTTAGGTAATCCCCTTCCTAATAGCCCAATTCCCCTAATTTTCAGAAAATACTTTTCTTATTCTATTTAAATGGAATATACGGGGTTTAGTTTGTAAAAGCATATATTAATGCCACCTCACATTTTTAAATTTTTGGGGAGCAGGCGAATCCTCCCTCCTAATCCGCAGATTTCCCTGATGTTCATAAAAAATGTTTCTTATTCCATTTAAATGGTATATTTGGAGTTACATTACGAAAATTCATATTTAATGCCACTAGAGTCAATTTTAAACTTTGGGCTTTAGGTAAATCCCCCTCCTAATTGTTTTTCCACTGATTTTTGAAAAATATTTTTCCTATTTTATTTCAATGGCGTATTCCAAGTTTCTTATAAAAACTTTAAAATTGCAGCCACTAGAGCGATTTTTAAATTTCGATTTAATCCCCAAATTATTTTCTGTTATTCTACTAATCTGAGTAGGCTGATTGCCATAATTTTCGAAAATTATTTTCATCAATTTATTTAAAAGTTTTTTTTACCGAGTTTCGTTGAGATAAAGAAAAAATTGCGGTCGCTAGAGAATTTTTTCAAATTTTAATTTTTTTTTCCATTTTAGATTAACCCCCTTCCCAAAAGGCCAATTTTGTTGGGTAACGAACTCGACAAATCGTTTGTTAATTGATGGCTATGTGCCGAGTTCGTTGAAAAAGAAGGAAAATTGCCAGCGCTAGAGAGAGAACTTGTGTACGCACGCATAATTTTTCGAAATATTTTATTAGGTTCATAATAGGTTCGATCGATGCAGATTTGCATAGATTAGTAAAAACTCTTTCCATTTGTACAACAGCAAGAGCTTATATTCCCTCTGAATTCCATTAAAATAAACAAATAAAATTGCTACTAAACAGATTTTTCACGGTGTCGACAATAATATCTTAATTTCTTCGGAATTCGTTAAAATAATGGAGTCAAAATCATGGTGATATGGCTATCGAACAGCATGAATGTATTGGACACGTGCAGAAAGGAATGGGTTCAAGACTGAGAACAGCATCTAAGGAATAATTTCCGTATTTACGCGAACCTAATGCGCACCCCAAATTAGAAACTTGAAACCATAAAAAGAAATTGTGGCATATCCTTAGAGAAAGTACGTTCCCTTCATACAACAATCAGAGCATAGAATGAAAAGTGGACTATTGTTACATCTTGCAGCATGTAGGACAAAATCCATCTCTTGCTGTTGCCAGGACATTTGGCGTATATCAAAGAAGAAAAAGTTATTTCTCTGTGTCCCTTTCGCAGGTTGTCCGTTCATTTCCTTTCACGTGCAAATTTCAAAACTTTTTCTTCAATGTGAGGATGTCTTCCTTTGCGAGAAGCAGTGAATTTCTTCCTGCAAGCTTTACTTGCAGATAATGTCAATTTCTGTTGTCGCCACAAGCGAACGTTGCTCTCAGCTGCATTGAACTCTCTTCCTGCCTTTCTGCTACCATTTTTTTTCAGTATAAAGATTTACGCTTTAAAGTAACATAACATGTTCTTTTCTGTTTGTCCTCCATTTCGTGATTACCTATTATTCAAACGCTATATGCAATAATAGCTCAACGATTAATGTAACGAAGTGAAGAAAAGCATCAATGAATTATCACGTAATAAACGACAAATTCGAAGAAAGTTACCGGGGAATTATGGAACGAATTTGCACTCGAAACTATTATGCTATTGAATGATTGCGCACCACAATTTTGAATACTAGAATTGGACAAAAAGTAGCGCATTAGATTCGCATAAAACCGGTACTCAGTTATGGAAAATGTCTGGGAGGGAAAAACAAAGGGAAAATATAATTCGGTAACTGTTGTCCTATTGTTGGATGTGTGTTGATTTTTTTTTTACTTATGGACGCTCTTTAACATCTCAGCTCATCAGCGTCTCATTCAATTCAGGGCGTGAAACGGCCGACAAATTTTGCTCAGAGGCCTCTTCTTTCAGGCATGAGGTTCTTTATCGTGCCGTAAATGTGCGACAAGAGACCCACGGCTTTACTTCCCTTCCGAAGGAAGCTATACTTGAATTTTTACGCCCGAAAAAATCCATCGGTCCTGGACGTGAATGGACAGGGAAGCAACAGCCGTTCAAGCGAGTGAATCGCGAAAAAAATCCCACACGGCTTGTTTGGCCAAACCGTGTTGCATCACATGCATTCGTGCAATACGTGCAGTATTTATGCAATTATTCATTTGTTGGGCTACAGGCTACCTAAAACATTGCTTCTTGAACAATCAGCTTCAAACTCTCAAGCCCTTTCAGTGGAATAGTTATTACTAATGAGAAGTTTTTGA
Organism: Metallyticus violacea; assembly: GCA_030762175.1. Classification (NCBI taxonomy): domain Eukaryota; kingdom Metazoa; phylum Arthropoda; class Insecta; order Mantodea; family Metallyticidae; genus Metallyticus; species Metallyticus violacea. The sequence goes on along the minus strand of CM060830.1, from coordinate 90,094,033 downwards.
CTTTGATGAGCTTAAAGAGAAAAGCAACTATTGCACTAGGCAGTGCGCTACCGAACTCTCTATGATAGACTACTCCTGACTTTCTTTTGTCGGTCCTGGTGGTGTAGTGGTAACCATACTTGCCTACCCAAGATTGTGGGTTTGAACTCGGCCAGAATCGATGGATATTTCGGGCATAAAAATCCTAAGCATGGCTTCCTTTGGAAGGGAAGAAAAGTCGTGGGTCCCGGCACGACAAAGAACCTCAAGCCTGAAAGAAGAGACCTCTGAGCAAAATTTGTCGGCCGTTTCACGCCCTGAGCTGAATGGGACGTTGATGACCTGAGATGTTAAAGATCATCCGTAAATAAACCAAATCAACGACTATTTCTTACTTACTGGATGTAATGGTACAGGATAGTATAGAACCACCCGAAATAGGTGATTTTCAAATGCCGGCAATTTTATATGCAGATGACATGGTACTATGTTCAAGGACGATTAGCGGATTGCAGCGGAGACTCAACAGACTGCATATTTATTGCGAAGAATGGCTACTCACAATTAACGTAAATAACACAAAAACAACGACTTTCAATAACGGAGCAGTTTATAGCAGAGAAGCCACTTGGACGTACGGAGGACATACTTTAGTTAACGTTAAGAGCTTCGTGTACGTAGAACTTACTGTTACAATGAACGGACAGTGGACGAAGCCATTGACACGGTGAAACACAAGGCCACGGAGACTCTCCGGATAAGCAGCAGAATCCCAGACCTACCGGTAGGTTTACTGGAAACCGTTTACGGTGCTCTGGTTAAATCCACGGTTACATATGACGCGAAAATTGGGGTGGGAGAAAACTGAAAATTCTAGATGAGAACGAGCTTTTTGAAAGGTATTTTGGGGAAGGGAGGTGTACGGCGAACTGTGGAATTTGGGGCTCATAGTGTAAAATTAGAGCGGGGAAATGTTGACTAAAAATTATTCTGGGAGGTAATTAGAGCAATCTGCTTCAAGGGTCACCGTTATCGTTAGTTTGTGAGAAAATAAGGCAGAGAAAGCGGTTAGAAAACATGGGTTGGGCAATATTTAGATAGCAGGCCGAGGTAACAGCTTTAAATCTTGGACTTTTTGACATTTTGGACACTTATAGACCTTGCTATGTGTCACACCTGTCAACAATAAACACATTGCAGGAGCGTTGCACACTCCTTGATTGACGACTGGCTTGCTAAATAATTACTAGGGATGACAGATTTGTGTTTGAATATATTTTATTTGATAGTATACATATTGCTCATATTTAAAATATCTTCATTTAATTCAGAAAAAAAAATTGCGCATATTTCAAATTTTGGAGAAAAAAACTTATATGCGAATATTTTGAGCATTTTTTCTTTTTTAATATGCTAGAGTGAAATGATGTATCATGTAAGGCGGAAAGGAATTTGAAAGGTTAATTTTATAATGGTGAATTATTTTAGAGCTTGCCGTTTACTTCCATCCCTCTATAAAATTCACTGGCTTCTTGAAACTCCTGATTGGCTATAAAAGGCGCGTAAATTGAGTAGGCAGCCTATGAAGGGTTTTACATACCCTGTTTCCAAAACTAGACATGATTCGACATTTCTTCCGTATATTTAGTGGCTTTAGTGTTCGTGTGGCAGGAATGATATTTTCTGAGAGGGCAATGCTAAGGACCTAGTGGGAAGAAATGCAAGTACGCAGTGTTTTCGAGAACTCATTTAACTTTTTAGCATTATCAGGAGAAGAGAGCTGGAAATTAAATGGGGAAAACAAAAGTCTGCCGTGGATGGCTCTTAAGTCAGTGAGTGACGGAGGATAAAGGGGTTAAGCCAATAACGGTAAAATAATATTCTTCCATCCATGCACCAAACAGGCAAGTTGGAACTTGAAAGTAAACACTTTTACAAGAAACAAATATTAATTTTGAATATTTAGGTGAGAGGAGTACCTTTAAAATGAATTCAATATTGTCTTATTCTTTTTAATAGTTAAAATGCCACAAGAAGTTAGTAGTATTTTATTATTGTTATTAAAACGTGCATAGGAATATAAAGATTTCAATATCCGTAAAACGGTAAGATCACGTTTTACAACTATCCGGCGACTCTGACTAATAAGTCACAAATCTTCACTCCCTTTTTCCAAAATATTACGTTAGTGATATCTTGAAAACGTAGCCCTACAGAGTTTCTCTATCTAAATAGAAATCACTAAATATGAAAGTGATTTGGTAAATCATAACTCTCTTGTTTTCACTCTAAATTTTATAATGAAATGTATTAATTTCTTCCAAATTGTCGAAGAATGAATGTCACATTCATTACATAGCTGATTTTACAATAGCGAGTTCAACCGTGGCTAAGGGAAAGAACACGACACCTTCTACAAGTATTGCGGTTCATTCCCAACTAACTCCTTCCTACTCTACTGTACGTACTTGGTGCTGGACTCAGCCCTCCTTTCACGAATGGCAGCGGAGAAAGCCAAACCCAATTACAGGTAGTGTGGCTTCAACAAATGTAGGCGGATAATTACCTTAAAAATGTCGGCCTGTTAGAGCGTTGTGCTAATAATTAGAAGTGTTGGGTTCGATCTTCCCAACGGCTTCTTTCTCTTGTAATTTTCATAATTTGCCTACACTGTTCTTAATAGAATAAATGCTACTTTTTAGGGAGGACAACACTAGGTTTCATTTTTACTTTTATTTCATGTACTGATTCTAAATACTCAAATAAAAGAAATTCGATTGTTTCTTCAGGACTACATAAGCTGCACGTCATTGTTTTCTTTCCGGCAGTCGATTAGGGCTATTACTATTTAGGGAGGAAAATGCTTACGTTATATTAGGTTTATCGAAAAATAATACAACCCAACACTAACTGTTTCTAACTCACATTGCTGCTTGGGACTGGGCAGTTCGGCTTACTTCGCTGCCGTTCATGACAGGAAGCATTGTTTCTACGGTCAAGTACTGTTTGGTATACGATTGATTGTTTCTGTACGTTACGAATGTTCTATCTGCGTGCATTTATTGAATTCACACTACCATTTCTCTGTATCAATGCGCTATTCCTTGGAATTGGGCTTGCTTTCTCCGCTGCCGTTCACAAGGAAAGACGTTACTCAAGCACAAATCGTCCGTTTGCACTGTCAAGTCTTCCCAGCGTTCTCCACGGCTTGTTACATAAATGGGAGAACTCCCAACAGCCAGTTCGATTAAAACACAAGCCTTTCTTCTGGAAATTTCTGATAACCAATGCCACTAATGCTTAATCATTTCCATGATTAACAAACTCACTAAATCAATCTAAAAATACATATGCCACAGCATGAGTATTATTTTGTATGTTACCACAGATATTGTAAATTTAATAGAATGACTTTTTTGTGTTCAAATGAATATTTGAGAGTATTTATATAAATATTTCTCATATTTTTCGAACTTAAAATTCGCATCCCTAAATTAATCATAAACAACATCTCCTACAGTGACAACTGTACGACAGTTGAAGGTAATATGCCTAAATGCAACATACCCCACATGTAAAAGTATTTGTTCATTGGAAATATTTTTATAATTTTGATCAGTACTATTTGGTGTGAGAATATGCAACGCTTTTATTGAAACATTTTACACATGAGGAATTGAAATATTGATTACGTTTTTAAACAGCATTTTTACGAGTTAAATACTATGCATAAAAAAATAATAGGTACACGATGTAACACCATAGCAGAGATAAAATTTAATTTTAAATTGATAAGGCAAGTAAAATAGAGTCAAACCAAAGCATGAAGACAAACTTACAATACCTTTAAAAAGATTACAGAAAGATTACAACTCAGGCACGTAAAACCTACAAGAGGATTGATACACTATGTGACTGGACATGACCCTTATAAAACATACTGGTACAAAATTATACCTGCCTACGATATGGAAAACAGGATATACCGGAGTATGTTTTATTTGAATGTCCACGCTATAGGAACCAAACTTCAGAAGAAAGAAGGAATTTAAGTGGCCGTCGTGTAGTAGTATTTTAAGCAACAAAGAATTATATAAACATATTGAAATCTAGCCCATAAAATAAGTAATACAGAATGGAAAGAAAGGATGGAGCAAGAAGAGATTCCAGCTGCAAGGGAAGAAGAAGAAGAAGAAGTGGAAATTAGAAGGTAGAAAAGATTAAGAAAATTAAATATAGACAACCGGAAAAATAATTTACTACCCAATTCACAATGAATACTTAATTCGAATAACGTTAGAAGAAGAGGTAGAAGAGGTTATATATTAAACAAACCTATAGTTAGAAGAAAGAAGGTACGGTGAGAAGAAGAAGAGGAAGAGGGAAAGAATATGATGAGGAGAAGCAGGAGCTGAAGGAGTTGTTGGGGGCCTCAGTGAAGATGCAGAGGATGGGAGTTAGAGGAGCTTGTTCAAGAAGAATGAAGGAGAAGTGTAATAAAGACTGAGAGGGGTATAACATATTGGAGTGTAACGGTGTAGTAGATACGGGTGAAGTGGAGTTAGTGGTGAAAATTGTAAGAGTTAAAGATTTAAGTAGCTGGTGTCCAGCAATTAGGGAGTACTTGAAGGGAATGTAGCTTTGTATTGTTTTTTATCAAATTGCTATTTTTATTATTTTAGTAAATTTCTAATTGTAGCCTAGGTATAAGTATCATGTGGAACATAATATTGTAATTTGGTAATTTAGAAATAAAGTGTAAGAGTTTGTAATACACGTCCCGTGTAGGAAACAAGGTATCGGGATGGAGTATTTCAGATGATGATGATGACTATTATTATTATTATTATTATTATTATTATTATTATTATTATTATTAATATTATTATTATTCGGAAAAGTGTCAATGTTGAAAGAAAATCGCCCTCGTAGATTTGCCTACTCAATTGGGGAAATCAATTGGAACCGCCTTTTGGCAAACTTCCATATCTACTAAAAGATAGAAGAGATGTTTTATTTGAACGATGAGTAATTTAGAAAATTAAAGCACTTTTAAGTAATGCTAGCAAAAGGGACTTTTATATTATGTGGTAATATAATATGAGACGGGGTAGTTATTTTTTCAATCACATGGCTAGGGGAGAGATTATTTGATAATCTGCATCAGTTTGTAATAAATGAGATTTACTGAATTAAAGCGGATGCCCATAGAGCTGAGTTTCACTGCATGAGGTCACAAATGCGGAAGCGATAAGTCGGAAATATAATTCAACAAAATTGGGAAAGCGAGGCACGCCGTCAGTGAAGCGTATCGGCCTTTCCTGGCCGCAATGCGACACCCGTTCAAGCGAGTGAATCGCGAAAAATCCCACACGGCTTGTTTTGCTCTTATAATAACAGCAGTCTTATCCAACCGTGCTGCGTCATATGCATTTGTACAGTTGGTGTAATTAAAAATAGGTTGATTGGTCTTCTCCTTTAACAGAGCTATCGGAACGCTCTTAATCACCGTTTATGTGTTTTGAAACAGAGAACGTCATTTTGCTTGTCGTTAGCTATTTAATAGACTGCAACCAAGACCTGGGCCCTGTTCCACAAAAGTATGGTGTAATACATTACAAGTGTATGAACTTGTAACTTGTAGTTATTAGTAAATTTCTGTTCCTTAAAAGTTTTCGCTACTCTTGTACTTTACAACTCCATGTTTACAAATGTACAAGTAATTTTTCGATATTCTGTTTCACAGAAACATTAGTATAAGTCGGGCTTTGATAATTTGTATAAACTTCTCTACAAGTGTAGGAATATTGATAACTTCAAATACTTTATCATGGTAATGATTTTGGGGGCCAGTTGACCCAATTGTACTAAGTATTAGTGAAAATGATGATAATTATGAGTAAGAATACGTATAAAGAAAGAAAAATTATTTGTGCACAATGGTAAAGTTAGGTTACGTGCAAATAAATTAAGGCTTATGATTTGATATTGGCGTTTCCTATTTCAAATGCATATTTCAGACCAGCATCTTTGTTAATGTATTTTTAAGGTTCTTGCTATATGCCATGAAAATTATTTCTTTTCATTCTTAATTCTCTTTTAAAATAATCCCTTTGACACAATTTTCCCGAGAACGTGATCGTCAAGCAATGTAAACAAATGAATAAATGTAAATGATCAAATGGACTAATAAAATAAATGACCAACGAGAGAAATCGAATATCTCGATTCTTCTTGCCATCTCTCGACTACAGAAATTGAAGCTCCTAAATGTAGCTGTAAGGAACCGTTGTCTCAAAGTGGATTATTACGCTTAAGTATTGATAAAAACATAATAAAGTATTTAAATTATCATTACATCTGAGAAACAAATACAAGACCCATTTAGCAGGAATGAAAATAATTCGCTCTGTACATTATAATCCCTAAGGAGTGAACATAACCTAATTCAAGATATGGCGATGTATGACAAACAGCTGTACCTCCATCTTGCTCTTATATGACGTCACTTGTAACTTTTTTCTAATAATTTACAAGTATTGCACTTCTTTCGTGGATCAGAAAGTTACAAGACCATACTTTACAAGGACTTGTCCTATTATACTTGTATGTATTACACCATACTTTTGTGGAATATAGCCCTGGAAGTGTAGTGCTTTCAATGTTCAAAATCTAATTACAACGACAAAGCAATTAAAAGCTTTAGCTTACTAAATTAAAATATGTTGACACATAAAAAATTAATTTTGGTCTGCGTCCGTAGCTGAACGCATGCGGTCGCGCCAGACGTCGGCTCTGCCTGTAAACAAATTCCCTCAACACTTGTACTTGTATAAATGATTACATGTGTTACAGGAGTTTTCTAACTGGGTTTGCCGCCACACATTTTTTTTAAAATTATGTTTGCATTCATTCACAAAAGTTCTGCTTTTGTAATTCTTTCAGTTTATGTTGTTCAGTAATGCTTTCAATTTCTGCCCTAGTATTTTCTTTAACTTTACTTACATTGGTATTTATTCCTGTATATTTTATTTATTCTGTGTTGCAGTAGTAACATTTCAATGCAAAAGTGTATTAACTGAAAATCTTGAAATATACTGACCTCTTGGCCATAAATTGAGATATAATAAAACAGAAATAACACTTTCCCTCGTAACGCTAAACGCAGGAAAAATGCAGGAAATGTCTTATTAAGACAAATGACATGTCCTTGGTCAAAACCAAATATTTTACTAGACCCTAATACGGAAAAAATGGCGGCCAAAGTGGCCTTAACAATTCCCAACAACAAATTCCAAACTTTTGCGCAATATTATGTTTACAAGATAACATATTTATAATTAGAAAATATTTAAATGGTTTTTCAGAATCTGAAATTGTTACAAAGATAATCTATCATATGTAAACGAAATAAAAATTCCTCCACAGGTAAGCACAACACACGAACTTCCAAGTAATTGAACACCTTAAAACTAATCGACATAGTTGGGACAGCGTCATATTTATCATCGTCTATTTTAATTAAAGGACATAGCTTACCTTGGTAATAGTCATTAACGGGTGTATCTGTCTTGTCTTAACCGCACTTGCAAAGGAGTCGAAACATGTCCTGCTCATACCATTCATTAAAACTTCGTTTATCTCGCTCCAAAACGCGCTTCATACTGTTCTCCGGATCTTTCCTTTCTATTAAACCTCACTGTCACACAAGACACAAGATTAAGGAAAATTGCACAAAGAAACTGTCCTCCCTAACCACAATGTTTGGTACGATCAGTTTAATACACACCACAATTTCATCACTAAATTCAAACTTTGCACGATATATACTCTTATCTACTCCTCCTTTAATTACATCTATGTAGGAAATGTAATTATTGTATAATGCGGTGCAGTGTCACAATTAAAACATACAAGAGCGACCCATGTTGTACTAAATACTTTCTATTACATAAGTGCTGGTGTGATTTCAGTAAATCAATTTTAACTTAATGAAAAACTAAAAAAATACCACACTGATGTTTATTTACCTCCAACTATCAACTACCGTAATAAACCATGTAACTGCAACGAACCAAATAAACAAACCCATTTGTTAATAGTAGTAACATGTATAATTCCACTACGCCACGGGTGGCCGAGGTCGTTAAGGCACGGACTCGTGAGCGGGAGGTCTGCGGTTCGAATCCCGCCAGGACCGTCCTCCCTGACTGGTTTTTTTTTCCAGGTTTTCCTCAGTCTTCATAACTGGCAAATGCCGGGGAGGTACCTAAACTTAGGCCTGGAACGCTTCCTTCCTTAAAAAAAAATATCCTTTCCCCAATTTATCATTTCATTTCATGTATCGCCAGTGTCCACCGCCTGTGGTGCCTCAGTAGTAAAAACGGGCGTAAACACTACTCAAAAAAAAAAAAAATAATTCCACTACTAATGTTCTTGTCTCTACATAACCTCACTTGCAAACGAGTAGAAACATGTTATAACACCAGGTTCACTAAAGCTCTTATCATCTCGATCTAAACCTGGTTTAATACGGATTTTTCGGTTTTTCCCTTCCTTTGCTGTCCTTCCTTCCACACTGTCACATACGATGGTGTTGGGAAAATGTTCTCGCTAACCACAAAGTTTGGTACGATACTTTAACATACACTGCAGTTATATCATTAACTTCAAAATTTGCGCAATGTATACTCTTTATCAACTCCTTTAATTACTACCTAGGTACCATTTAGGAAATGTAAATATGGCATTATGCGGTGCACTGCCATAATAAAGACATACAAAGCAACCTAGCACTTTACATTAAACATTTACCTGGTGTGATTTCACTAAATCAACATTAACTTAATAAAAACAAAAGAAGCAGCGCCTACTGTTTATTTACTTTCAACTATAAACCACTGTAATAAACTAGATAACTGCAAATTAATAAAGTGATAAAATCAACACATGAACCACATATTCTACCATTTTGTCTATTATCGATACCTACCTTGGGGGTCTGGTAAATAAAGCGAGTTGTACCTTTATCCAACATGCGCTACGCTCAACTGGGTATATAGGTGAAATATTTTTTAATACTATAATTACCATATTTACGCGAATCTAATGCGCATAAAAATTGAAATTGTGATTAAAAACATTTTCTGACAAATATAGTGCACACCCGAGAGAAAATACTACATTGATAGCTATTACCATTAATTTAATTTTATTGTGTATACATAATAATTGTATATAGCGCTAGGTTTTTGCTTTATTCCAGTAAACATGCCAGTCGTTGGCGCCACAAGTTATTACTCTCTGCTATACCAAATTTCCTTGCGGCCTTGTTTCTCGGCTTGACGAATTAAATATAATTTTTTATATTTAGATTGGAAATTGTAAACGGTACCTAACTGCTGTGATCGCTACAGTAAGAGGCCATAGTGAAGGGAAGTATTAAAGGGAAAACAGGGAGGGTCAAAGGTTATATTTTTTACCATTTTAATATTTGGAGTTTTTTATTTTTTTATATAATTTCCATTAATGTACCTTGGTTATAAATATTTTAATAAATTTGAAGTTATGTCACTGCCCAAATTTTTTATTTTTTTTAATTTTTCGCGTACTTGTTCAGTTAAAATTCTTTATCTCAGGAACTCATTGCTCCAAAAGACTGTAGTGTATCTTGAATGATAGAAGAAGTTGTAAATCATAAATTGACAACGCTTGTTCCATTACGCTATATTTTGTTATTTTATAATCTTGGAGGATTTTAGCTCGTGTTTCTCCCAAAAATTAGTTTTTCTGTAGAAACGATTTTTTTTTTGCTACAATTATTGAAAAACTACACTTTTTTTGCATAATTTTCCCCTTTTGTAAGATATGTATAAGCTATAACTTTGAAACATTTATCACTTATTCATGATATTATTGTTATTAGGTGGATCTATTATGGTAGAGCTAGGGTAAACGTGACAATGAAAAAAATAAAATTTTGCGATAAAATATAGAAAAAAGCAAATAATTTAAAATAATTTATGATATGCTCCAGAGTCATGGTATGTAATGAAAATAGATCAGATAATTTCAATCATGTACATCTGTGTGCTGAAAACATTTAATTTCATCAGCTTTAACTCCTTGAAAATATGGGAACTGAAGTTGATAAATTTAGTATTACATGGATAGACCTTTCATATTCGCTTAAATCGAATCAGGCCAAAATTTAACGCAAGACACTTGGCTTCGGAAAGTTGCAGGATGAACGAAGAGGTGTTAAATTTTTACATCTGAAATTCAGCCAAAAAGGGTTGGGGGTAGTGCATTAGATTTGAATGAATACAGTATTTTGTTTATTCAATTATTAGCACCTGTCTTAAATTACGACACGTTAATATTTCGATTACATTTCTAAAAATAAAACACGTTTTAACCACAGCTGCCATTACAAACTTATCAGATGTGGTATTGTGAAATATATTAACAGACAAATTACCATAGTTCTTTATAGGTTTCTAATTGATATTTTGATTCCAAAATGAACTTCTTTGTAGGCAGCATGATGTTATCATTTCATAACATATGCTTACGCACTAATCCACAGATTAGTGAGAACAATACAAGGATTCTTATAAAAAATTCTACAGTGGTAGTTGGTTTTTTTACTTCCCCAAAACTCTAGAAAAATATTACTTTTAATGGTTGGAATAAGGTTTGACATATTTCTTTTTGAACTCCCCCCCACAAAAAAACTTTCTGAGAGGTCAATACACACAATTATGATTTCAAAAACTTTTTACGACCCTTGGTGACATTACGCGAAAATTACGTAATTCAAACCGCCACCAAGGTTCGTAAAACTAAACTCCATAAGGATGCTGAGGACAATAAAGAATATTTAACAGCATCTAAGGCCACCTATGCCTCTCCTATTAACCTAAAAATGGTGCAATTTTGAAGGATTTTGTGTAAATAAGTTTTTTAATAACTTATAAGTTCCTGAAAGAATCGCTGTTTTATTTTGTACAATATTGCATACCATGAATACGGACAAGTTGTAATTCTTGGGTTCACCGCCAGTGTCTTATGTTCCTTTTGAGAGAAGGAAATGTTGACATGCGAATCACTCCATTCCTATTTGTGAGGGCATTTGAAAGTTCTTGTGTATCGAACCCGGTACAAGATGCAGAGAGTCTTCGTGTGGTATTGTGGAAGGATGCGAAACAATACGCGACTCTCCAGGGACACATCAGCGCATCGGGGGTTCAATGTGACGGAGAGTTGACATACTCGTATCTATCAATGCTAGCGGAGGACATTTTGAACATTTCATGTAAAAAAGAGGTTTTTTTTGTGGTAATACGTTCTTCCCTGTGTGTTACCCATGATTAAAGTACCGCCATGTGTGGCCGAAGTCATCAAGGTGCGGACCTGTGTGAGGGAGTTTTTTATTTATTATTTTTTTTATAGTGTTTAACGCCCGTTTTTACTACTGAGGCACCACAGGCGGTGGACACTGATGATACACGAAAAACATTAGGAAAGGATTTTTAAGGAAGGAAACGTACCAGGCCTAATTTTAGGGTGCCTCCCCGGCAGTTGCCATTTATGAGGACTGAGGAAAACTTGGAAAAAGCCTCAGTCAGGGAGGACGGTCCTGGCGGGATTCGAACCCCAGACCTCCCGCTCACGAGTCCGCGCCTTAACGACCTCGGCCACCCGTGGCGGTGTGAAAGTGAGGTCTGGGATTCGATTCTCACATGACCGTCCTTTCTCACTGGGGTGTTTTCCAGGTTTTCCTCAATCCTCATAAATTGAAAATACCGGGGAGGTACCCTAAACTTAGGCCTGGAACGTTTCCTTCCTTAAAAAAATCCTTTCCCAATATATCATTTTATATCATGTATCATCAGTGTCCACAGCCTGTGGGGTTTTTTTTTTTTTATTGATTTATTTATGGACGCTCTTTAACAGCTCAGGTCATCAGCGTCCCATTCAAATCAGGGCGTGAAACGGCCCACAAATTTTGCTCAGAGGCCTCTCTTTCAGGCTTGAGATTCTTTTTCGTGCCGTAAATGTGCGACACGGGACCCACGGCTTTACTTCCCTTCCGAAGGAAGCCATACTTAGGATGTTTACGCCCGAAAAAATCCATCGGTCCTGCCCGGGTTCGAACCCGCGATCTTGGGTTTAGGAGGCAAGTATAGTAACCACTATACCACCAGGACCGACTACACACACAGCCTGTGGTGCCTCAGTAGTAAAAACGGGCGTTAAACTCTATTACAAATAAATAAATAAGAAAAAAAAATAGCTAATGTGTCAAAGTTTGGCCTTACCTTATTGTTACGTCTGGTATTATTGAGTTCACCAACTTTGAAACAATGTTTGTATTATTATCTTGTTATACAGATCACTTTTCTAGACCTCGATAGATATGTTTTTATCATCTTGGACAGAATAAAGTGCAGAAGAGAGTCAATGGACATTTTTTCAACGACCGGCAAAGGACTCCATATGGAGTAAATATCTACACGCGTCTTTCTCTAAAAGGCTTCCACATGGATGTGTCACTCTTACAAAGGATTCAATGGCATTATGGGAATGTGTTCACCCTCTTGCCAGATGACGGGGATATTTCCTGAACGACAGAGTTAGAGCAGACCATGAACTTGTAACCAGAAGTGATGGGGTCTTATATAATGCCAGACTCTATCCGTAAAATGAAAATCCCTGCTAGACTCTTTTCTTTTTAAGACAATAAATCCCTGAAGACTTGTAATGAAAGAGACAACTTAAGAAATGGAGTCTTGTAGACTTTGCTACATCCTAAGAATGTGGGCTTATTTCTTTGCGGTTAAATCTTTTTTCCTGTGTTTTAAGTACACCCAGTTTTCCCTATCTTGGTTATTTATTTAACCTGGCAAGAGTTAAGGCCATGGGCCCTACTCTTCCACTCTACAAGGTGAAGAGCCAGTAAAAATACAGAGAATAACATAATCAGTTATGTAAAACACATAAAAGCCAAATTAATATTGGAGTGTAAACATTACTGCTTGTAATCGTTATATGTTAGAAAGCTGATGTTACATTTCCATTTGTTCTCCAATAATTTTTCTCGAGTTACAGGGGGGGAGACTGAGGGGAAAAGGGAGGTGGGGAAGAAGAAAAAGAGAAAGCAAGAGACTAACTGTTGTAATTCCTAGAGTTGAGATGGCATTTTAATCTGCGTTTACATAACTTTATTATCCCACAATCTCCGATTTAAGGAGGAAGGGAGTTCCAGGTTCTGGGAACTGACACGCTGAATGAGGCTGAGTAGGAACGTGTTCGATGACGAGGAACAGACAGTAAAGCCGAAATAGGGAGAGGTATACGAAACGAGAGGCGATATGTTGAGGGGTGGAGGTGCGAAGGATTTTAAACATAAACATAGGGGAATGGTGAGTCCTGTGTGTTTTTTTTTTTTTTTTTTTTTTTTTTTTTTAAGAGAGAGAAAGAGTCAATATAGTTGGTTGCGAAGGGGTGTCACATTATTAAATTTTCGAGCATGGGAGACGAAACGGGCACAGGCATTACGAACGCGTTGTAATCTATCTTTCTGCTTTTCAGACTAGATTACAAAACATCACAATAATCAAAATGAGGCATAAAACACTTGAATGATATCTTTTGCTACATGCTTTAAATTAAAGACAATATTTCATTGCATGTTTGAGTTACCAAACTGAGCCATTCTATATAAACACCTAGGTTTTTTGTCATGCTGGAATCACATTTTCCTTTATCATGATGGGTAGCACATCGCTTGAATTTATTTATTTATGTCCCACGACCATACACTGTGATTTAAGAAGTTGGTGTATTTAAATTTCTTTTTTCCATGGCCTCACAAACATCAACGTAACAACTGTATCTTAGTCTCTTTTCTGTCGTTATCTCGCGCTCTCTTGTCCCCATCAACTGTTTTAAATACCCAAGCCACGTAAGCTACTTTGTATGCTTATCACTAATTATAGGAGGGTGGTTTTTAAATTAAAGAACGTTTACGCGTACTGACTGAACAGCTGTTTCATTGCAGCGCATTTGCTGTCCTCAACGTTTCTATTGTGTTTAACGGCCGTTTTAGCTATTGAGGCATCGCAGGCGGTGGGTATTGATGATGTTTGGCATGAATTGATAAACTGGAAAAGGATTTTTTAAGGAAGAGAACGTAAGCCTAAGTTTTTGGTACCTGCCTGGCTTTTGCCATTTATGAGGACTGAGGAAAAGCTGGAAAAAGCCTCAGTGAAGGAGGACGGTGCTGATAATGTAACCGCAGACCTCCCTCTTACGAGCCCGCGCATTAACTACCCCTTGACACACCTGGCGGTCATTACACTGGTGCAGTTGTTTATTGATTGTATGATACAGAGATTTACACAGAGGGTGTCAAAATGTATACACACTTCAAGCAAAGAAAAACTGTGTTAACGTAATAAAACTGAATTCACACAAACAGAAAATGATGAGCACTAATCATCTTAGACTTTTACAGTTACAACAGTTGCTCAAAATGCCCACCATCGGCGTCGATACTCTGAGTACGTTGAACTACTGATTGAGCAACGTTTGCGAAAGTGTCCTCAGCGATTGCAGCACATGCCGTTTCAATTTCTTCCCGAAGTGCTGTTAGTGTAGCTGGTTTTCTACGGTATACACCATCCTTAAGAGTTCCCCATAGGTAGAAGTCCAACGGAGTTAGATCCGGAGAACGCGGTGGAAACTCAATCAGATTTACGATAATCTTGGCTTTATTTATTCATTGTTGATTTACGATAATCTTGGCTTCATTATATCATTGTTGATTTACCTGTCACGTAGCAATGCTATCATAATGCAGGTGAGTCACATCTGTTTACAGAACATCATACTACACATTACTGTTGTTTTTCGGTACAAATTTGAAATATATTAAATAAATATCTACTGTGAAAGTGTATATACATTTTTGGCACCCTTCGGTATATGCTTTGATTATGAAGAAAATATTATGGACGAGGAAGTAAAGCACAATGTGGAAAAAAAAAAAAAAATAAAAATAGATGTTTATGATGTAGAAAGGTCAAACCGTTCCTCTGATCACGGATAAACTGAAATAAAGATGTGATCAGATCTTTCAAGAGAGTCGACTTGGAGCCCACGAACAGTGTATGAAATTATTAGTAAACATTTGCAGTACCATAAAATCTGTGCAAAGTGTGTGTCACGGATGCCTACAAAATAGCATAAGGATTTGTTACATTGCCTTTGTTGTGGCATTATCACCATTATGGTGAGTAATCGATCAAACGGTTACAGGACATAAACCGTATGATATTTCATAGTATAGCATTACTGGGTATATGCAAGTTCCTAGTGCCTCGAATTTAAGTATTTTGCTTATTTTCCTGTCTGAAGGGTACATATTAAAGCAGACTGAAAGCCTTGAATGTTAAGGGTATTCTTCTGTTTGTCTCTTTTTTCATCTTGTCTTTGAAGGAAATTAACTGTCGTCAGAATATACATTCCTTTACATATGGTATCGTTACTCCATTTACTGTGACTGGAGTTTTCATTCTATTTGTCATTAACTCTGTTTTTGCCTTATTCATTAACAGGCTACTGTTTTGCTTTCTATTTTGGATTGTTGTAGCATCGTTTGTTTGTTTGTTTTTTTAATGATTTATTTATGGACGCTCTTAAACAGCTCAGGTCATCAGCGTCCCATTCAACCCAGGGCGTGAAACGGCCGAAAAATTTTGCTCAGAGGCCTCTCTTTCAGGCTTGAGGTTTTTTTTCGTGCCGTAAATGTACGACACGAGACCCACGGCTTTACTTCCCTTCCGAAGGAAGCCATACTTAGGATTTTTACGCCCCGAAAAAATCCATCGGTCCCGGCCGGGTCCGAACCCGCGATCTTGGGTTTAGGAGGCAAGTATGGTAACCATTACACCACCAGGACCGACTAGCATTGTTTGTAACTACTTTAGTATTTTAGCGCATGGAATCATAGCGTGGGCAAATCTAAGGCAATTCGTTTTAATTCTCTGGTATTATTATAATAATGTGTTGTTTCATACACTATAGCTTCAATCAGATCCCATAGGAAAACCTCCAGAAGGATTAGAGCACTAAGATATTCCCCTACTACACTAAAATAGTGAGGGGTTACACCATCATGCTGAAACCAACGGTAAAGTACTAGTTGGGATACAAGATTTCACAGAAAGGTTTCTAAAATCAAGTCAATCTTTAGAAATTCCAAACAACGCTGACCAGGTAAGCCCAGTGGCTATGAAAACGGTTCCCTTGATATAGTCACCCAGAATACATCAGGCGTTAATGCTCAACTGGATGTCACCGGTGGGCTGTGCTCGAAACCAACAGGGAGGTTCGCTGGTACCCGATAATGGAGATTATGTTGACGATGGAATCATTTACAAAGTAACGTTCATCGCTCGAAAGTACCTGCCCGATAAAGCGTGGCAGTGCAGCATCCGCTCTTCTGCAAAATGTTGCCCTGCAATCAAAACCATCTGCATAAAATTTCTCATGTATGTGCAACTTATATATATGACATTTATCCTCCTGCAGAATAGTTTTGGGCATCTCTAGCACAACTGCAGCTCCTTTTGCCCTTAGTAACATTGAGTGTTGGCAAATTAATATACTGATTATTATTATTATTATTATTATTATTATTATTATTATTATTATTATTATTATTATTATAATAATAATAATAGTTAACTGGCTCTAGTTGCTCATCGTATGCTGCATTGTCTTCAAAGTACTGCAGTATATTCTGCACAACATTGGGATTGTCACAGCGTCTATCCTTATTGCAGAATCCCAGAGTTCTTACCTGAAGCTTTGTTCGACAAAATGCATTTAAAAAAATCAGAATCTGCTTCTAAAACGCTGAGTATACCGTCTGCAAGCTGCGGTTGTATTTTGATCTGTTTCTTTTCGCGACTGGAGGATGGGCGAAACACATTAATGGGGCGCAACATAAAAGGGAAATATGAAAGCCGCAGAAATTCTCCGTATACGAAGCAGAATTGTACGTGTGCCGGTAGGGCTGTTAGATGCAGTATATAGGGCAGTAATAAGATCTACAATGACTTACGGGGCCGAAATTTGGGCTTGAGAACAAACAGAGAAATTGTATCATTTAAGGAGAGTTTTCTAAATGGTATTTTGGGAGAGTGTAGAGGTGCAGCAAATTGTACTATACGTAGGGAATTTGCTGTCTATAACGAAACTATAGAATGCAGGATGCGAGCAGTGAAACACTGGCTACGAATCAGGCACTAATTAGGACTATCTGCTACCAAGAGCAGTTGAGGAAGGGAGGGAAAAGGAGACATAGAATCTGGGTTTCAGAATTAATAATGGGTTAGGAAACTATAGGAATGCAGAACGGGGAAACAGGAAGGCGCGTTAGGGGAAAATTAAGAAACATCTGAGGGATATGAATAGACAACTGAATTATTCGAAAAAAAAAAAAAAAAACTTTCAATTGGAGTTGAAAATCGGGTGGGGGATGGAGCGTTACATTCAAACATGGGCCAAATTCAGAAATTTGGAACTTGCTTGTATTAGGTTATGTGATGACGGATGACCAAAGTAAAAGACATAGAGAATATGATAATGTGCTCTATATGGGCGGAGAAAGAATCTTGGGAACATATTCTGGCGTACTGCAACAGAACGGAATAATAAAAGTAAAAAAAATATCCACCGGGTCTGTTTATAATGTGGAGATTTTTTGTTAGTTTGATTTATTTACGGACGCTCTTTAACACCTCAGGTCATCGCGTCCCATTCTATTCAGGGCGTGAAACGGCCAATAAATTTTGCTCAGAGGCCTCATCTTTCAGGCTTGAGGTTCTACGACACGGGACCCACGGCTTTACTTCCCTTCCGAAGGAAGCCATACTTAGGATTTTTATGCCCGAAAAAAATCCATCGATCATGGCCGAGTTTGAACCCGCGATCTTGGGTTTAGGAGGCAAGTATGGTTACCACTACACCACCAGGACCTTAACGTGGAGAAAGAGAGAGAGCAGTGGCGGTGCTGAACTTTGCAGGCGGATAGGAGGGGAGAGTAGGTAAATTTTTATATAAAGTGAACTCAGATCCAAAAGGGCAGTCAACCAGGAGGAGGTAGGAGAACATTATACACTCCATTTTGCAAATATTTATACGTGTATGTTTGAGGTGTAAGCTATTAATTTTTGTATTGTTTCCTTCTCATTTGATGCATTTAATTTTTTGTATTTTTCCGTTTTTTATTTATTTATTTATTTATTTCATATATACATCTATTTATTTAATGTTTGTCACTTAGGATTTAGTATCAACTTGTACAATTTCATGTATTTCTTAATGTGATGTAAACGCACGTACAATCCCAGGACATGTGCTACATTGATAAGTCATGTTTGTAACACCACCACCGCCGCCGCTAATATGAACAAAAGAGCACGTAACAAACCAAGCACAAGGATCGCTGCTATTTTCATGCGCTGCCTTCTTTTGTTTACCTCTTGACTATGGAAGTTCGCAGGTTCTAATGCTCCTTTGAAAAACGCGGATTAGACTGATTCGTCATCATTGCTGAGTGAACCTTACACTGTAAAATGTAGTGGTCGCCGGCCACCTTGTATATTTATACATACGTATATGATACAGAGCGTGTGTATGGACGCATGGCCGGCTTAACGGGTATTTGCTTGGCACCTCGAAGCATGCTGTTTGCCGGGGGAGTACGATATTCATAATCCCTTAAATTCAAGCGCATAGATTTCTATACCACACCTAACAATGTCATTTCGTGTACAAGATCGGGTCTTTCCAGTGTCTATTGTTTTGTTTCGCTATATGGTCATGTAAATAAAACCATGCTCCGAGTCAACAGAACGAACATTAACTTTATGCAACACCCTATTGCAAAAATTAACTCTCGCGTCATATTATATAGGGCTTTACTTTTAAAAATTTAGTGGCATTCTAAGCTGAGATTCGCGAAATTCCTGATTGCTGTGCAAACTTTCTTACGGATTACTTTGGACATAGTTCTAATTTTCTTTGTTTTTTAAATTGTGTTTAACGTTCGATTTTACTACTGAGATACCACAGGCAGTGGACACTGGTAGATATTTTTTAAGGAAAGAAATGTTCCAGGCCCAAGTTTAGGGTACCTCACTGGCATTTGCTATTTAAAAGGACTGAGGAAAACCTGGAAAAAACCTCAGTCAGGAGGGCAGTCCTGGCGGGATTCGAACCCCAGAACTCCCGCTCACGAGTTCACACCTAAACGACCTCGGCCACCCGTGGCGTTTTTTTTTTTTTTTTTTTTTTTTTTTGATATGGAGTTTTTCCCTTGCAAGAACACGGCGTTTTACTTTCGGTTTCTTATCAAGAACAGATCCCGTTTCTCTAAATCTATTCACAAGATTACGAATCGTTTCCTGTGAGGCGCACAAACAGCAGGGAATCTGACTATAAATCGCCGTCTTATTTCTCCACATGAGTTTGTTGTCACATGGGAATCATACTGAAGCTTCTACGTATTAAAGTATACACATTTTTGGCATTATAACAACGCAAACGCACTATAACCCTTGAACACAACGTTCAACTCTTGTAAAACGCAAACCTTCACGTCAACACACGGACTTTTTAATTGATTTTAATTTATTTACGGACCTCCTTAACATCTTAGGCCATCAGCGTCTCATTCAAACCAGGGCGTGAAACAGCCGACAAATTTTGCTCAAATAAAATCCATCGGTCCTGACTGAAATCGAATCTTGGGTTTAGGAGGCAAGTATGGTTACCACTACATCACCAGGACCGACAGCACACGGATAGGCAGGAAGGTATAGGGGGGTAGAAATAGGGCAGACAAATTCCCGTTAAGGTGCGGGATTTGGGGGTGGTTTTACATTGATTTTTTGAGAGAGTATTCAAGAATTTTATTGATGAGTTCATTAATATGTATTGTTTTTTTGTGGAATGATATTTTATGTTAAAGATGATGTTATTTCGGCCACGCGTCCAAATGAAAGCTCTGCATAGTTGTATAAACCTCTTATATTTCTTGAGGCTATATATTATTGTTGGTAAGCTTTTAAAATCGTGTTTGAAGTGCCTTGATGTAAAAGGAAGTATTTAGTATCTTATTGTGACCATGAACACTTGACATTTACCTTAATTTTGTAAATTAACACAAATCCTGTAAAGAGGCATATCAGCAGTGCAAGATATATATCTTATCTTTACCTTTGAACGAAATGTTGTTTATTGGGCTTAGGGCGGTATTCCTATACTCATATATAAGAATCACACGAATTGGCTGCGGTATTTACCCTCTAGGGAAGAAGATAAACAACTAGTGTGACAGATTCACTTCCGGGAAACTTATTGCGGAAGAGCGGAATGGAAAGGAGAATCAATTTAGTGCTATCGATATTGCATCCAAAATGAGCCATTCTTTGCTGCTTTCGACAGTTCCCAGATAATGATTGCCATTTAAACCACCCTCTCCCTCATTACGTGATTTATACGAGGAGATAAAACTATTGTCATTTATATCACACTGAAGAGTTGCTTTAAAATAATAATAATAATAATAATAATAATAATAATAATAATAATAATAAGTCTAAAACAAACTTTATTTCGTTATATCAAACAAACTTTAATCTAAAAACATTTTGATGATAAATTTGATTATGTTTTCGTATTTTTTCTATCAGGTAAGTCGTTTAACATTATATAATATTATTACTACTCTGTCTTATCTCGATGTAGTCGGCCATCAGACACAGATTTAAACTGCCTCGGTACCTCATTTTTATCATGGTAAAAATGCTTGTGTTGCTCATCGGGGACGGACCTCAACTTTTCTGGGAAGAAGTCCAGGTAGAATCTAAAAATGATCACACATTATATCGCGGTCCTTTTTGTGCTTTATGATTTCCGAGAAAACCATAATATATTTTTGAATCAATGCCTGGCCGATTTTTACAGAGATTTTAACAGTTTATTGAAATAGTCAACATTATTAGGGATTTTATTTTTGGCTCTTTGAAAATTTCCTTCTTTACTTTGGCGTCACTTTGTTTCCTTCATACTGTAGGAGAAAGTGGGTTAGTGCCTTCACCTAAGCAAAAACGTATTGAAAATGTGAATGTATGAATATTTACAAAATCTTATAATGTTCTGATTAAAATATATGTAAATGTCTTCTAAAACTCAAAGACAACCTTACATATCTGAAACAAATATTTGCATTATTCAGCGGTATTACGTACCCATTTAATAAGAGTAATGCGCATATGCTTATAATTAATATTAATATATTCTGATTTAGGTATATAACTTGCATTTTCATGTTTTGACAGGGAACACTTGTGCAAGGACCTTTTAGGGAATTGCTATAATATATTTTTATTAGGGTGATCGACCAGACCCATGTTTATTATATATGCCTGTATTTATAACAAAGGGATCTCTATCCTTAAGGACGGGCTACATCTAAAAAACAGGAAACTCAAGTGATCGCTTTTGTGTGCAAATGCCGAAAGATTCCTTTCTTAAAATAACGTAACCATAAACTGACCTTTGACGAAATGTTGTGGGGGCTGGAAAACATCTCTTAGATTGCTGGCAACGGGAAAAATTCTGTAAACAGAATAATAGCTCACGTCCAATAAGAAGAGAATTAACTTGAGCTTAAACCATTAGAAATTCTTGCGTAGGATAGGGAAGGCGATATCTATTCAAGGATATCGTAACATCACGACCGTGAAACTTTATAGTGATAGAAATTTACCAGATTTTGATATCGGCCAGTCAGTCAGTCAGTCGTCATCAGAGAGACAGTAGGTCAAATACTTTCTAGTCATACAGATAGAGGACCAGTTAGTTCCTTTGAGATATCAGAGCAGTTTAATTCAACTGTAAGCTACACAGTGTTAGTGCATAACGAACATATGGTCAGAGATAAATAGGGACTAGAAATATTGAGTGTTATGAAAATTGTCTCAGGTGTAATTCTATTGGTTAGCTTAGTTTAGATCGTGCAAGAGTGCACTAAAACTCTTAAAGCAGTCCTCAAGACGCTACGGGTACCCAAACGTATGGAAAGATATAAATAGCTAATTAATAAATGGAGTCAATTGCAATTCTGCGAGTTTCAGCTCCATGTGTTTGATACTGTGCCCTTCCCGTTGACTCAAGTCACGAAACTCTCGATTCCCATGAGATTAAATTGAGAAGAACAGCTGCGGTACAGATGGCAAATCAGAGAGGGCATCGGTTTTGTATTACGAATACAATCAACACCACCTAATTAATGGAATCAATTAAAATTCCTTCCAATTCCCACACATATAAAAACGGCCGCAAGGAATTAGCGTTTTCTTAATTTTTACCAGAAACATTATTTACACATTGTCTGGGCAGTGCATGCCACTACACTCTTTGTGTCAGCAATTTGTGCACGATGGGCAACGATATCTCGTTATTTTGTCCAAATTCACCATAAATGCAACAGAATTCCTCATTTGGTGCTGCAGCAACAGGGACGCCATCATATACAGCAGATGCAGCAGTGCCATACGCTCTCACAAACATTCATATCACACATTTCGGTTCTTGATTTTCGTAGGTCAGCGCTTTTAGCTTTTTAATTTCCGGATGTTTTATCTTTTGAGTTCTGAGTTTCTTTAATTCTTTCCAAATTTTAGCTAATTCCAAAGGAATGTAGTATTGCGGTTGTATCCATGAAACGATTTTTAAAATTTTTCTTCAAATCTCCATCTATCCTACTTACCAGACACCGAAAATGACAATGAAAAGAAATTATGTGTGTGTGCGTGTTTATGCATCAACGCTTTAGCGATCGCATTTTTTTTCTCGCCAAAACTGGGCATATACACATCAGTTAATAAACGATTCGTCGAGTTCGTTAACCAGCAAAAGTGGATCATTGGGGGAGCCTATGTTAAAATTTTTTTAAAAATTTGAAAAATCTCTCTGATAGCCGCAATATTTGTTTTTTTATCAATGAAACGCGATATATTTGTTGAAAATAAATTGATAAAAGAGATTTCCAAAATCAGAGCATTCGAGCCATTAGAAGTGGTAGTATACCTGAAAACTATTGGGGGTTAAAGAGAAATTTATAAATCGCTTTAGCAGCGTTAATTTGAAATGTTTTTAAAGGAAGATGAGCATGTACCATTGAAATAAAACAAGAAAAAAAGTTTCTAAGATCAGTGAAATGGAACTGTAATGAGGGAGGGTTTTACTTGAAACCCAAAACTTAAAAATGTCTCTAGCGGTATTAATATTTGTAATTTCACAACGAAACTCCGTATATATAATTTAAATAAAACAAAGAATACAGTTTCTGAAAATCAGGAAAATCAAGCCATTAGTAGGGTGATTTTTTTCCTGAACTCAAAACTTAAAAATGTTCTAGCGGGGCCAACATTTGTTTCTTTACATCAAAATTGTAATTGTACCATTTAAATAAAATAAGAAAAATAGTTTCGAAAAATTAGGGAGTTTGGGCCACTAGGAGTAGAGGTGTACTTGAAAATCTAAATTTAATTTTTTCTATATTTTTTTAAAATAAAATGAAAAATTATTCAGCATGTAAACAGTATTTATAACGATGTATGTGTTTTATATTTAACAACATCGTCGTGAAGATAGCAAATATTAATCTAATATGTTTGAGAATTATATTTGTATGTAAGCGCGCTCTATAATAACCTTCAGAAAACTTTTGTGTTATATGTTTTTACTACAGGAATATTTAAAATAAATTTCCAATCCAATGAAAATCTATGTAACTTTCGATTGATTTTATTTGCTTTGTATACTGTAATTGTTTTTGTAACACGTTTTTATTTTATTGAAACATATGAAAATCTTCTTATCAAATACATAATATAACCCGAAACTTTCTGTTAATTTTCTCTATTTTAGTGAACGTAAAAATTAAATGGAAATAACCAGTTGAAAGATATGTAATTTAGATACATTTTAGATGATAAAGAATATCTGTATGATTATGAAAATATCATTGGTCTGGGAACGTTTGGGGGTGAAATTATATTGAATTTATTGAATTATTGAGCTTGGAAATTAGAAAAATGCTCCAGAAAGTAAATAAATGTAGCATTATAGCTGGTATTTGAGAAATAAATGAATTAGTAATTTGTAGAGACTGTAGCTAGCTGATAAAATAATTGTTAGATGGGAGCCTAGTCCTCTGGAATATTCCATTAGGTTGCTGCTGATGAACCCGGGACTGGGAACTGACGAAATCAATAGGAAAATTTTGTACTTTGCATAACTATCTAGAATTTAGGTAAATATATTAGTATAAATGTATTATTCTTTCAGCAATTATTAATAAAGATAGATGAAGTCCCCGTTGTAGTTTGTTTTTTAATTTTTCTTAGCACTTTATAAAATTAAAATTTCACTATAGTGGACCTTTGAGAAATAAAACAATTAATAGTTTGTAGAGACTGTAGCCAGCTGATAAAATAATGGTATAAGTAGAGTAATTGAAATACTTTATTTTAGTTCCCTGGAATTCCAATAGGCTACTGCTGATGAACCGGGGATTCGGGTCTGATGCAATGAAGGTGGAAAATTTGTACTTTATTTAATTATTAGAATTTATTTAAAACATTGGTATAAAATCATTGTATTAAACTTTCTGTAACCTAAAATGGCCTGGGCCAGGTAGTTCTTGTAGTTCTTAGCACTTTCAATATATATACACATTTAACATAATATGTTACATTAATAGTTTATTACCTAAGGGTGCACCTTTGGGTTCCAACAAACAAAACCTCACTATAATTCATTTACTTACCTCTGAATTCAATGGTAATATTTGCCAAGTTTCGTTGAGAAGAAGAACAAAAATTGCGACTGCTAGACCTTTAACGGACACACACTTGTATATATGTACATAATATTTTTTTTTTAATTTTTTTCTTTCGTTGTAGGTGTCAAATACGAGCAGTTGATGAAATTTGGATAGATTATTTAAAATATTTCCATGCCCACAGCAGCAATCGTTTTCTTGCCTTCGAAAATAACATAAAAATATTTTACCCGTACGCCTGCATTAGCTTCAATACTCCTGAATTCGCTAAAGCTTCTTCTTTCTTAAAATAACTCCGCATTGGATTTTTTAAGATGAACAGGCCGAGGGAAAAGAAAACCTTGTTGCTTTATTATGAATGCTCCTGTATTATTATTTTTATTGCTAGGCACCGTAGAATAATATCTTTTGCCGAATATTACTTTATCGTTTTTTTCCTTTTTCATTCTGTTTTCTTCAAGGAAGCCAGGTCAAGCTTGAACACAAAATGGTAGTAAATGTAGTTAAGTTTCATTAGTTTCTGGGCGTTTCTTCGAGCTAGAAACGGTCTTTGGCAGGCTTCCAATTGATTTACTGCTGGTCAGCCCAACCTGAAAAATGTAGGTAATCGGGCAAGCAGGATATATGTAAACGAACTAGGAAGCAGGTTGCATCTATGCCTCAAAGTTCCACGCAGAGGTTGTATAATTAATTTCCATCACTATATTCGTTTTAAGTAGATGTTTTTTAAAGCAGTACACCTCATCTGTTACACCTTGCAGGTTATGTAGGCTTAATAATCTCTTTCAGTTAACCTCTAATCTTAACATATAGAGGATATAATATTCATTACTACTGCTGGAAACTGAGTTCTATTGGAGATGCATTTTTATATGAAGTGATTACATCAAAACTTGCCCCTATTTGAAAATAAAATATGTTTGGCGTTCAGCAATCATTCTTTCTAATATCTATGCCGGTATTTTAATAACAATTAACATAATGCATGCATACTTTCTAAGATGCACTTGTGAATATATTTCTGGAAATTGTGTTTGTATATAATTGTTGTAGCATACACTTTTAATACATTATTACAATTTAAAATAATCGAGCTAATTTCTTTAGTGTAGTAAAGATAATATAGTAATAAATTCTTAATATTTTATAATTATTATTATTTAGAAAATTATATCTCATTTTTAAAACGTAATTATTATTTGGAGTTTTTATTAAAATTTCTCAATCCTTACCGTAAAAACAATGTGCCCACTGTTGCTTGTTTTATTATACTTATTTTAATAGCTGTATTGTTGAGCACAATTAGCATTGCTTATCGGTAATGTAAATGTATTCATAACATATTCTGGTTTAAGATTTCATTGGATTAACGCCGCATTGCTTTATAAATTTTTTTCAAGCTGATTCCACTAAACGAACTTCGAGAGAAAGGATATACATTCAAGAAAATTATAGGAAAACCTGGTGATGGCGCTACAGTGTCTGGAGTTAAAAGATATGGAAGGAGTGCATAGCCACTAAATACTTAAAAACATCACCTAGAAATAGTAGAAAACCTAAGGTGATACAAGAGTGAGGGAAAGAATTGCCGCCCGCTTGTCATTGAAAGATTGTGGGAAATCTAAAGAGATCCAAAAACTGTACTATTTCTGCTCGAAATAAGTAATTTGTAAATGATTTGAATGATATATTATTAAAAAGTACTTTTTTTCAACAACAGACTACTAGAAAATGTAAATTGGTGTAAAATTTATCAATCATTGGCCAGTGATGAGGCAATGAAATTATCTTTGAAAGTGATAAGACTCGACCAGTCGAAAAATAGTTTTGAATATTGAGTACCTCATCACACCCTTGAAACATCTTTCTGTCATCATCAGAAAATGCGTGTCCAAAAAGTTTGTTGGTCATTTCAGATATTTTAAGGGAACTTGAACGCGGAAAAGTACTAGGAATGCGCTAATTTGAAACTACGAAGAGTTAAGTGGTCTGGAAATGCTCCAAACTTCAATCCAAGCGAACATCTGTGCCCAAAGATAAAACATTTGGTATCTAAAGACATCCATGTAATAAAATTCAGCCGATTATCTAGTAGATATATGTTCCAAATAAAGCAGTAATTTCATGCAGAATGAATGCAAAAACAACACGAAAATACATCCTTCAACAAATAAAACCACACCAAAATTCAGTTATAATAATTTATTTACCTCTAAATTCAACGGTTATTTCTTTTTGTGAAATGCCGCAGTTGCTCACTTCGTTTAGTTACCCTTCGTTCGTCTTCTGCTACACCAGTCGTGATTGTGCAGCTGCGAGGGTAGGTCCATAAGTTTGCGGTCTAGCCGATGAGAATTATCGCCTTCACAAAATCCTTATCTGATGACATACCTTATCTGTTAAGTAAATACTTCCGCCCCGCTATATTCACATATAGTTGCATAAAGAAGGCTATTTGTAGAAGATTGTGATGGCGGTGTGAAGGTCAAGTTCATTTTCAATATTTGACAATGGAGAAAAAAAAAAGTTTCTCTAAAGTGAAACACTTGCAACGTGTATCAATTTTTTTTTAAACAACACTCTTCCGTTGATGTTTGCTAGAAATGCGGCTTCAAGAAGATCGACCATCCACACTACAGCCCAAATCTAGCTCCCAGTGACTAATTCCTCTTCTTAAAACTCTTTGCAGGCAAGACTTCTGACTATTTAGGAGGGGGTTAGAAATGTTAATTCAAAGATGTTAGAAGAAAATGCATTAAGGGTAGCTATATTGATAAGAGAATTATAGATTTTGTCTTTATCATACATATAAAATGGTTTGGCCGAAAACTTATGGACCTACACTCGTATCACCATTGAATTCAAAGTAAGTGACTTGCAATAAGATTTTGGTGAGATTTTGTTTGTTGGAACCCAAGGGTGCACCTTTAAGTAATAAACTATTAATGTAATATAGTTAAAATGTGTATTAATATTGTTTAAAATAACACATTCAGTCTTTGTCTAATATTTTTACTCATTAGTAACATTTTAAATTTTAATAATATGTTAATAAACAAAGATAATTTGGTATAAATACTGAACTATTTATGTTTATATATTCTTTTTAAAACAGTTCTAAATGCTACTAAAATGCTCATTAAGGTCGGGTAAAATTGAATTCTTTGTTATGAAAACGAAACCTTTATCATCGTTGCTTCCAACCTCTTGATGTTTCTTTAAGGACTTCTCGCAACAATTAATAATTATTTATTTATTTGCTTTTTAGTTTATATTTTATGTAAACACCAGAACTAAGTACTAATTGGAGAACGGAAGAAAATCGGTTAATGCTGCAGATATTTTCGTTGATACTATAAAACTTGCCTGACATCAACTGTGATCTTCCAGTTATTTGACCTACTTTGCTTAAAGTGGAACAGAAGGTTTTCATTTCATTAACTCTTATTATTTTAAGCGGCTCTACATTCTTCTTCGATTGCCTTATTCCATTTACTTCATCATCCGTGCAATCTTGCAGCATTCCACAAGAATTTGTTGAAGCAATCGCATCATCATTTTAAAAGCATTCTCATTTAAGGAGAGGATTATGATAAAAATAGCATCGACTTGTCTGCAAAAAATGGAGCATATAATGGAATTACCGCATTACTAATTCTTTTCTTGTATTAAGTTCGAGTATTCATAAACTGAACTTAACACTATGGAGTGGGCTTGTGGGTGTATGAGTACGGGGATTTTGACATTGCTACTGAAAGTTAATGTGTAAATTTAGCTGAAACTTAAATTCATATTTGATCATGTTTATTAAAGTGCGATTCGAAAAAATCGTATCAATGCGTAAAGTTTTATTTAAATATTTGATGATTTTAATTAAATTAATATAATTCCTCACAGCGTAGACGCTGTATTGAATAAAAAAATAAGGTTCACAAAGGTTCGCAGTTTAATATGAGCAAATGCATTCTTTGCTGCAGACCTTAGTACATTGACAATACAGGGCGAATTGGGGAAGTAGAAACACCTGCATGTAAATTTGTTCTATGTAAGATATCGATTTTAAATCTATTTTTTGTGCATCATATTTTGACAGTGCCTTGATATATAGTATAAAGAAGTATTATACAGGGCTACTATGAATGGTTCGCTTGTTTTCAAAACGCTATATCTTCCAAAGTATCACATGTACAAATATGATTTGATGTATGAAAGGAACTGCAAACTCTTATCCTCACACTCTACAAAAGTTCAATGTGTTGTCCAGGCGGTGGTCGAGCTCGCTTCACACCCTTTGTCCTGTCAATGGTCATCACTGCGTTTCCTGAGCTGTACTAGTGTTCTTGGCAGTGAGGGTCCTTAATGTACCCTCAAAGAATGAAGTCACAAAGCGTTAGATCAGGTGATCTGGGGGGACAAGGGAACAGAGCTATATCATACTCACCAAAACGCCTACCCAGCGATGCGGAAGTTCTTCATTTAGATAGCGACGAACACTGATGTTCCAATGAGAGGGTGCTCCATCTTGTCTGAAGACAAAATGTCCATAATCAGCAGCCAGTTGTGGAAACAATCACAACTGCAACATATCCAGGTAACATGTACCAATCACAAGTCTTCCTACAGAAGAAAAACGATCTACAGTTTTTTCTGTGACATTGCACCTTTGGTGAATCTCTTTCAAGTGCTACAATTGCACGAGGATTTGCGGTGCCCTATGATTAACCTTCCCGCATAAATGGAATGTTGTTTTATCGCTGAATATCAACTTGAGGCTTCCTGCATTATTACGCAAAATTCCAGGCGCGGGCCATAATCTTATAGTGTTAATTGTTGCAGGAGCTGCAGACGGTAAGGTTTGAAATGTAACCATCGTCGCAAAATCTTCCATACAGCTTGCTGCGGTAGTTCGCGACTTGCTCGCTCTTTTATCTGCTATAAAAGCAAGCGGCGTTTAATTGTGTACTGGTTCATATCCTACTGTACGTACTGTTTTGCTTGTATTGCCCACAGGTATGTGCGGCATTAGGACTCGAGTAACAATGAGCTTCTGATATACTAAGGTATGTCCATTTTCACAAAATTAAATGCATTAATTTGTAAATTTTGGAACATCATAGGAGAAGAGTGAACCAAACACTTAAAACCTTCAGTGTTACCTGCAGACCGGATTCGTTTGAGAATTGCGAGATTCACATATTCATGATTAATTAAATAATGCCTTTGCACATACTATTATTTGTTCATATATCCAAAGATATTAATACTATCAGCCAAGTTGTTGAAGCTTACTAGAATACTCAGATACAAATATGTCTATTTAATTAGATTAATGTTTATGGTAAATGCTTTATAAACCCTGAAAGTCATATTTCTTTTCAGGGAGTAAATGCCAATTGGTTTTTAAAAGCAGATCAATGAATTTCTTCCCATCTCTCGGTGCACACAGCTTGCACTGCCCGCAGCGCCGAGCTTTGTTTTGTCTGAAATTATTTACTTTGTGCTTACCCAAATTCCACGGACATAAAGTCACTTCATATCCAGAGTGTGGGTTCGTAGCCACAAAAGTGTCTTTAGCAGGAAAGTGGTGCTACTGAAAACGTTAACTAATGCCTCCTGCGCGAGTCCGGAGCTAAAATAGTGTGGAAAACAGGGTTGGTGGTTGCGTTTAACACACGGCTCACATATCTGCATTAAGTTCACTGTAGTTACACGTCTCTCACACACTTTTAATCCTTAAGTATCAGCTTGCCTATCAGATAGCAGCGTATCTGCTGGTAAACTATGGAACATTTTCCGAAGCATATCTGTCTGGGGAAGACCTTTCTTTTCAGTTTTTTCCCGCATAAGGCAACAATCAGATAAAGCTGAAGACACTGGACTCATTTACGTCATTATTTCTTCCATTGCAATAGCTTGGCAGTTGAGGAATGTTAAAATACCAAAAATTTTCATTTTGTCCCCTAATTTTTTTCCATTGCGCTCCCGCACACTGAACACAATTCCCAACATCCCAAGCGTTTGTTAAAATGACTCGCTAAGTTTTATTTCAGAGCTGATTGACGTTGGAATCTGTTTTAATACACCTTGGCACCTAAAGCAAAAGGGCCTTTAATGCTCTCCTTTAATACTAACTTTGTAGTTTTAGGTCTGGAATTGTAATGAACTGTACAATGCTTCCTACAACCTTAGGAATTGCATCTTCTTCTTGGGGATGGGAATGAAATAGACGCTTTGATTTCTGGAAGCGAATTCTAGGATGGGGAGGGGTATATCGAACAATGGTCACTACGGGAGGTGGGATGCTGGGAAGATGCAGTCTACGGAAAAAAAATATAATCAAATACTGGCTAAGAATAATTGAAGTACAAAAAACAACCCTGAGGACAATATGTTACCGGCATCAATTGAACAACTTGTATTATCCAAAATGGTAGGCGGTGGTAGTACGGCGATAACTGTCAAAATCGGCTTAAACAATATTTGTCAGAGGAGTAATGAAAATAGGCATGGAGTAGTGAAAAAAGTCAAAAGACGCCTGTTTGATAATAACTCGTACCTATACCTATATTCGAAGTATCTAGAATAAATGTTCACTTGAATAAGTGAAAAGTTAAAGTTTATAATTATGTCTTCAACTTGCATTTGGAAATACAGTATGTTCAGAAATTCGACCTTCAAACTTCTAGAGGTAATAAAAGACATCAAAGTTAGCGTTTTTTTTTGTTTGTTTCGTAAGCGCACGATTTAAACTAATAAGGAAACTTTTCAGTGCTTTGTATCAACTTGGTTGGCCTTATACCTGGAGATGCAACAAATATTGAAAGAGGCTGCCATTAACTCTATCGCACATATAGTAGTAGTCGGTCCTAGTGGTGTAGTGGTAAAGGCACTTGCCTTCTAAACCCAAGATCGCGGGTTCGAACCCGGCCAGGATCGCGTAAAATCCTAAGTATGGCTTCCTTCGGAAAGGAAGTAAAGCCGTGGGTCCCATGTCGTACATTTACGACACGATAAAGAACTCAAGCCTGAAAGAAGAGGCCTCTGAGCAAAATTTGTCGGCCGTTTCACGTACTGAATTGCATGGGACGCTGATAATCTGAGATGTTAAAGAGCGTTCGTAAATAAACCAAATCAACAACAACACATATAGTAGCAACGCAGGAGAGGCTCGTGTTTCGTCAAAACTGCGCTGGATAATTGTAGAAGCTGTAAAAATATCTTGCAACAACATTCATCTCAGAGTAGATGGACTTTATTGCTAAGAACCTTGTGGACCGGGACTGCAAAGTGTGGAGCTCCATCATGTTTGTACCACATATTTGTTTCATATGAAAAAAGAATTTTTAAATTTTAAGACCACGAGGAGCGATCTTTGATCTTGCATATTTACTGAGGCTTCCATGGATGAGATGAATATTTTCTTTTTGAGGGTCAGGGTCTGTAATCCACTTTAGGTCTCGTTTCCCCCTTTTCCTTTAATTTTTCCCAAACTGAAAATATTACAGTAAAATAAAACGAATGTTTACGTTTGGGAATAACAGTTGTCTTTGAAAATCGCAAGAAAAAACATACAGAATTTGCTTTATAGTCATGGAATACTGCCTTCTCTTTTCATTTTTTTTAATCATGCATGGTGACTTAGACATTTTTGGCAGTAGGTGATGAGCAGCAGATTCTGCCGAGGAGCCCAGGAAGTTTTCAGCGTAGGAGTGACTGAGTTTTCAGGAATTTATCTCAAGAATTCGCTTAGAAGAGACCAAACTCACTAGTGAATAATACCCAGGTTCGTAACGTGTGTAGCATAAACACTGCTGCTGTGGGAATCATCTCTTTAAACATTTTACTGTTTATCTTGCTAATAAAGGAAGGTTACATCATTGATTTTCTTAATAAATTATTTACCAAATCCATTTATTCGTGCATTGTGCAGCAGTTACTTTACAGTGTAGTCGGTAGTCGGAAAGAATTCCTAATTCTCTACCTGGATCAATTGGCGTGGCCTGCTTTAGACTTGCTACGGGTCATGAGTCACCTGTATAGAATTGGACTGACTGAAACAGATGCATGCCCTCTTAGCGACCATGGCATATCCTTTACTGAAGAGCACGTCAGCATTTGCCCTGCTGTTCTCAACTGTGTTTCTTTGCATGCTATTGACAACTCCTTTGGTGATTATATTTATTGTTCTTCTTTGTACTGGGCTGCTCGTCGACTTATGACCGAGAGGTCGGAGACGGGCATAGGATAAAAAAAAAACTTTAAAGAGGTAAAAAACATTTGTGACAGCTGGAAAAATCTCTACAGATATGTTTAGCGATTTTGAAATTCTCATTAAGTAAAGCGCTATTAACAAAATGAGTTTATTTTACGATAAAATTATGATATCAAAAAATCAAAGAAAATTCATACTTGATTCACGGTTGTCCTTTGCCAGAGAGAAGGAACGCAAAACCGCCAGCAAGCATTTAAACTTCCAGAGACTGCCATGCAATACTGCAATATTCACAGCATAACAATCAACTGAAATTGGGAACACGTTTTATTTATCTTTTATATAAAGTCTCCTATTTCAAACAGACATACTCCCAGTATGAATTCTAGGCCGCCATTCCCCACTCGAATACCTTTCGAAGGTAACTCTTGAGTGGGGCGTATTATTGAAAAGGGATAGTAAATGCTGCTTAGGTTCATTAAGGAGCAGCTCACTTCCGAACGAGGTGCCGTTCATGCTCGCTCATGGCTGAGAAGACAACGCAAAGAATTCTAGAAATATTCAAAATTCCTGAATAGTTTCCGTTTAGATGCCGAAAGCATTTTTCCCCAAGAGAGAAAAATTGGGAAGGGGAGGTTCATTTGAAGCATTTTAGCTTTTTAGTTTAACTTAAAGTAATTGCTGGTTCTATTTTTCATCATCTGGACGCTTAGCAGAGCTGACTTTTTGAGGCAAGTGCGTTAATTTATTGGTGTTTCTAGTTAGTTATAATCGTGTTGCAACAGAAAAGAGCTAAACATTTTGAGACATTGCTTTTTATGGGGTTTACGAATTTATAGTGCTTTTTTAAAAATATTGTAGATATAATTTCATACTTTTAAATACTTTTACATGAAAAAATATTGATTCTTCTGGTCCTTTCATCCTCCTTTATAAAGGCGCGTTAAACTAATGATTGACCAGTTAATCCAACTCCGTTTCTCATCTAGCCTCATTATAAATGCAAAGACAATAGTCACCTTATTCCCGTCTTTACCTATAAAAAATGATAGAAAATGTCTATGCCGAAAATATGTATTTTAAATATTTTTAAGATTAAATTAAAAATAATCATTAACCATATTTAGCATAAACTTATTTTGAAGAATTGAAAACGAAATCATTTCATAAAAAATATAGGTTAATTAGGTAAGTAGATAAGAATGCAGTTAATAATATAAGGAACAGTGGAATAGAGCCTTGCAGTATACCTTCCTATCTAATCTAACCTAACCTAACCTAACCTAACCTAACCAGTATCCCATAAAGATATATTTTGACTAAATTAGGCACACACTGTATTTTTCTGTAGTATTGGACAGTATTTTTAATTTTTAAATCCGAGATGAAAGTTTGCTTGCATGGGGCTAATTATTCCTACAATTGAGCGAAACACACTGGGTCGTTCATGGAATTTGTCGCCCGTTTCAAGCCAGCATGTGGATGTAATATCTGCGCAACTGATTCCAGTTCTCACATTTACAACCATAATTACAATTAAAATAAGTAGATATCACATGACAATAAGATGTTGGAAATGCTGTCCGGCTATACTAATACAGTTCTACTATATTATTAGAAAACATGCATCCCCCTAAATTGAGTCAAATTAAGGCTGAAAGCATGCAAAATCACCGTTTTTCATTAATTATAGGACGGTGATTAATATATCGGATAATTTTCTCTAATTGGATGCTACGGAACGTTAATGATAGAGTAATTGATTTGGGCTTAATATTATTTACTGTTTCATACACAGATGAAATTTCTCGTCATGCAAGGGGATTTCGTGTATAACATCGAATATTTCTGTATTCCAATATCAGGGGTGGCCCGTCAATAAGGACCAGATGGGCCCCCCTCCCGAAGAATATGCCACATTTGTTTGCCAACTTTTCTGGTTAAGTTTTAAAATAAAACTTGAATGAAAACCGCGATGTCTAACCGATTAGTTCTTGTGTCTTACGCAATTTCCTCTTTGTTGTAGCTTCCTTCGCGAGGGAGGCTCATGGGCCAGTCGGGAACATTTTACGCTTTAAACTTAAACCTTTATGGAACAGCAAAGATTTACAAGGACTGATATTTGTCTTCTTCCAAGACGTGTTAGCCTTTTTCGTGCTTATTTCTGCGTTCTCTTGTCTAACAGGAAGATAGCTCATGGCCAGCGCTCGGTATTCTCTCTTTTCTTAGGAAACAGATGTACTTGAGGACTTAGTGACACCACGCATAACTCACTAGGGGTTGTTTTCTCACTTTATTTGAAACTGGGTGTTGTATTTGTTTTGTGACGATAAATAAAGTGGACGTTTTATTGAAGACTCCATTTTCCCGTCTGAGTTTAACTGTTAAGTTGACAATGAAACAATTTGGATCTCATTAATCGAAAGCTATAGGAGGTTACTCAGCAAGACGGCTATGGTTTGAAAAAAAAAATTGTTCGATAGCGTGTGAAGAGAGAAACCTATCTCATCCTCAGAGAGTGAGATTAGAAAAGAAATAGAAGTGGCAAATTTCGTTTCTATACGAAAGGACAGATGTTGGAGCATATCACAATTTGTTGTGATACGGAATATCAGTGGGGATAAACCGGTTGAACGATTTATAACGTTCATTGCTGTTTCTGAATTGACTACAGGAGGCTTAAAGCGTACTTTAATAGCTGAATTAGAAGAGTTTGATATAAACCAGAAGTTTACAGGACATTATGAGAGAATGTCGGGAAGAAGTATAAGTCTTGATAAAACAGTTCTTCTCCTCGCCATTCACGTAGCTACGCTCATGGCCCACACTTCTACAGGGGGCCACGAGGCGCCACTATTCCTTACCTATTATATTGCAGCCAAACGTGGCCACGTCTACCATGCTTCATCAATAAAGAATATCAAGCGGTATAGATTAACGTTCCATAATACCTGGTTATAGAAATTAAGCAACTTGCAATCCGTGAACAGCAGTGACCTTTCATACTTTCAAGTTTAAATTGATTCAGTTTCGGAAGATGAGTCGATTCATGTGGATGTTTTAAATAGATACCAGAAATGTGTGAATGTAACAGTTCAACATTTTCAATATCTGCTGTCATAAGGTAATTTTATGTGCATTATGTGAACGTGAGAACTTGAATCAATTGTCCCTGAGTTAACGTTCAGACCGCCAATTCGCCTGATGCCGTGAGCCATGAAATTTCCGGCAATACCGACAGAGATTATTTTGAATGGTGTTTAACGCCCGTTTTTACTGCTGATTTTTTTTTTTTTGATTGATTTATTTATGGACGCTCTTTAACATCTCAGGTCATCAGCGTCCCATTCAACTCAAGGTGTGAAACGGCCGACTAATTTTGCTCAGATGCCCCTTTTTCAGGCTTGAGGTTCTTTATCGTGCCGTAAATGTACGACACGGGACCCACGGCTTTACTTCCCTTCCGAAGGAAGCCATACTTAGGGTTTTTACGCTCGAAAAAATACATCGATCCTGGCCGGGTTCGAACCCGCGTTCTTGGGTTTAGGAGGCAAGTATGGTAACCACTACACCACCAAGACCGAATTTTACTGCTGAGTAAATACCTGAGATGAAATGGTAAATTGGGAAAGGATATTTTTTTCGAATGGAATCGTTTCAGGCCTGTTTAGGGTACTTCCCCTGCATTTGCCATTTATAAGGACTGAGGAAAACCTGGAAACAACCTCAGTCAGGAAGGATGATCCTGGAGGGAATCGAACCCCAGACCTCCCGCTCACGAGTTCGCGCCTTAACGACCTCGGCCAACCTTGGTGTTCATCGATAGAGATAACCAATTTACTTCAAGTTATCAGCTACTCCCTGACATTAGACTTGTTTTGCTAGTAGAATTTTCTCTATTGTCATACTTCTATTTTTATTATTATTATTATTATTATTATTATTATTATTATTATTATTATTATTATTATTATTATTATTATTATTAATACCATGTCAGAATGTTCAGTAGATTACTTGTATACGTGTGTCTCGATACCTATATTGCATTCCTTGCAAGAATGAACCGGTCAATATTCTCCCCATAATTATTTTAAACTTCTTATAAAACATTTAGTTTTATTATATTTGGAGTACTATATGTTCAAAAACAAATTCTGTTATAAGCACCCGTTTGTTTTGCAATTGTATACATGCTGAGTGCGCAAAGTCAACTTTTTGCATTTCGTGCATCGCACATTGGCATCGTTGATTTTCTTGTTAGGTAGCGAGGCGCTTATGCTATTAACTTAAGAAAATATCAGCAGTCATTTCTACTTATATACTTCGTTAGTAGATTAACTAACACTATCTTTTATAGAGTCAGAAATGTACTATAATATGCTCTCTATTGTGACGTCGTCTCTGCCGCCAAGATTAACTATTAGCATACGACATATTTCTGCTGCATGGACTCAAATCATATTTTAGTTTTTAAACCTTGCCAGATTGTTTCTTAAATACAACGTTTGAGTACACATAACCAACATCTGACACAAGATATTAGTGTTTCGTCCTTTGGAAAGGAATTACTTTGCTAGTTAACTTAATTATATTTTATTTCAAAGATTTAGATGAACGTTATTTGCTTCTCCGTTTGCCAACAATTCGGAAAAACCCTGTTTTTGGACAGTATTGTTCGAGAATGAACAAGACATATTCTGTAGGTACATAAATACATTCTAAGCAATTATCATCTCATTATATTTAACAATTTGTGAGCTTGATCTTGGCTAACATTTCGGGTATAGGATTGATGGATTTTATTTACGGACGCTCTTTAACATCTCAAGTCATCCGCGTCCCATTCAATTCAGGGCGTAAAACGGGCGTCACAATTTTCTGAGGTCTCTTCTTTCAGGTTTGAGGTTCTTTTTGATGCCGTAAATGTACGAAACGGGACCCACGGCTTTATTTCCCTTTCGAAGGAAGCCATCTTAGGATTTTTTGGCCGAAAAACTCTGACCGGGTTTGAACCCGCGATCTTGGGTTTAGAAGGCAAGTATGGTTACTACTACTACACCACCAAGACCGACTCAGGTATAGGAGGAAGTTCTTATATATTAGGCAATGGAATCATTCAATGAGGTATGCAGTTTCTTACGAGAGGGGAAACTAAATGCACGATTTGTTAGTGATTTATATACAGTCTACAAGAAAATATCATAAAATAATAGATGTAGAAATGCTATTCTCGAACCTGTATCCATTATGATTAATGTTATGTTCGTGTAGAACCAATTTGTGCAGTCAAGAAATTGATTGAAACGAGAGATAAAATGGAGTTTATCGACCTCCAGTACGTCAGCCTATAAGATTTATTGGAAGAGACGCCTTCAATGTTTCCCAAAATCTCTTCTTTGTACAATTTGCAGTATTTTGGTTACAAAGCCAACGTCCGTTCCTGTTTATAGAAAAACAAGTCTCTTTCTTACCAGGAAAGGACACTCAAACAGGATACGCTTGATGCTCTCCTCATCCTGTTTGCACATTTTACAAATGGATTCAATTTGATAAGTGTCCCATATGTTTCCTGAAGTGATAGTATTCAGTAATTAGCCGAACTACTTTCCTTATATCTCGTATGACTAATTTAAGAAGAGGGAGGGAAAAGATGTCATTTGGATCAATTTCCTAGCTTGTCTTTGTTCAGGATGGATTGCCACCTAACTTGGTGTTTAGATCCCGTTCATGTTCTTACCGCCGTTTTAGCAGTAAGCTTACTGATCCAACCACGTGCCTAGAGCCAGCGTAGGGCATTTCACTACCCTTTTGGCAAGAGAATCTGCGACTTCATTTCCATAAACGTCCCTATACCCCAGCACCCACCGCAGCTCAAGCCTGTTGCGAGATGCCAGGCAGTTAGGGTATTGTGGCATTCCCATTCTAGTTTAGATTTAATCTGGTTGGAGGAAAGTGCTTTTAAGACACTTTGGCCATCTACAAGGATGGGAATTCGTTTACAATGCTAACCTTTCTCAAGTCCTCTAAACGCACAGTGCAGGATAGCAAATACTTCTGCCTGAAAGACTATGCAATATTTCTCGAGGTTTATACTGAAGTTTGTCCTTGAAGATGGGTCATACATGCTTGTACCAGATTGTACGAAATCCGTCGATGAACCATATAATTCGGCCAGATTCTTTTAGATATTGACTCCGTAAGATATCTGGCACCTGGTCATTGCATTAGCCTGCGGCTAATATGTTGCTTTAGTCCCCAGGTAGTTTCGGTAGTGCATTTAATAAACAAGAGAACATCTGGCTCTACGAAGAAAATAGTCAATATGCTCGTTCCAGGTCAGTTTCTTATCCAGTACAAGGCCAACATATTTAACTGACTCAGAGTATTACAGGATTCAGCTGTCTAATTTAAGAGTCCTGGGTCTTTAATTACTCTCCTGTTAGTAAAAGGGCAACACCTGTTTTCTAAGATTAATAGACAGGCCGTTGAGCGTGCACAAGTATAAAAATTTATCATCCCACAGTTCATCGTATCTGAGACTGTATTGGGAAATTTTTCAAAAATAATCAGTCTACGTCATTCGCATAGGATTGTAAATAATATCCCTTCTGGGACATATCTTGGAGTAGACCGTCTAGTACTAGACTCCAGGGAAGGAGAGAAAGAACTTCCTCGCTGTTGACAGCCCCCTCGTAGCTATGCTCCCTTTAATTTCTTCAAGAATGCCAGCAGTTATATGAAGGTACGCCCATAAGTTTCCGGTCTCGCCGATAAGGAGTATCGCCTTCACAAAACTCTTATCTGATGTCATACCGTATCTGTTAAGTAAATAATTGCAGTGTAACTTCCGCTCCGCTTGTTCATTTGTTCAGATATAGTTACATTAAGAAGGCTACGTGCAGAAGATAGTGGCATTTTCAAAGTAGAGTTTCGAGCAGTTATTAGGTTCTGCACAAAAGAAGGAATTACTCCAAATGAAATTAAACAGCGATTGAACGGTGTATATGGGGAAGCATCCCCCTCAAATTCTACCATAAAAGAATGGGCCAAGCTTTTTCGAATGGGTCGAGAGAGCATTGAAGAAGAAGAGCGTGGAGGTCGGCCCTTGGAGGTGCTCACTTCTGAAATCATTGCTCTTGTGGAAGGAGAAATTATGGATGACAGGCGGCTCAAAGTTACAGAAATAGCAGCAAGGTTGGCCCTTTCTAAAACAACAGTCCTTCGAATTATTCATGAACATTGAAACATGAATGAGGTTAGTGCAGGATGGGTGCTTAGACTTCTTTCCTTAATCCAAAAACTAACCAGTCATCTGTTGTCAGGCATTTTGGAGCTCTGCCGTGGCAACGAGAGAGAAGTTGTGCAAATCATTTTATAGGAGATGAAACTATGGCCCTCTACTATGATCCCCTGTCCAAAGAGAATTAATGGAGTGGCGCAAACCTGGTGAAGCACCGCCTCTAATGGCCAAGGTCATCCAGTCAACCAAGAAGATCATGGCCACAATCTTTTGAGACTATGAAGGAATACTCTTCATTAACTTCAAGGAGAGGAACACCACAGTAAATGGGGAATACTCTGCTGGCCTGCTGCACAGACTACGTGCTTCCATCAAAGAAAAAAGGCAAGGAAAGCTGAGTGGTGGTGTGCGCCTTCTTCACGACAACACGCCTGTGCACCCAGTTCTTTTTGCAAAGAAAACTGAAGAAATATGACTTCAAGGAAATCGACATTCACCGTACAGCCCAGATATAGCTCCCAGCGACTATTTCCTCATCTCAAAACTCAATAAGTACCTTTGAGGAAGGGAATTTAGTGTGACGAAGTGATGGATGCTGATTATGCCCATTTTGCAAACAAGACTTCTGATTTAGGGGGGGGGGTTGAAATGTTAATTGAAAGATGTAAGAAGTGCATTGCAATAAGGGTAACTATATTGAAAAATGAAATATAGTTTTTGGTTTTGTCTTAGCTAGAAAATAGTTAGGCCGGAAACTTACTGACCTACTTTCGTATTTTTACAAGATGGGCGAGTTTGGACATATTTACAGGATATTTTAGCGCTAATAAGACTAGTTACTTTAAAATTGTTTACATATGTCTTGGAAGATATATTCAGAAAGTCTTGTAGGAAATTATGGAGTAAATATAAATGACAAGAGGGTAACAACCTTCGTTTTGCAGACGACATTGTTATGTTTCACAAATCAGCAGTAGAACTGGAAAGTATGTTCCAAAGCTATCTGTAAAAAGCAAACAAATTGGTTTGAAAATTACCTCTAAAGATCAAAGTGACGACAAATAGATATGAAATCCCAGTGAGAGAGAATAGTGAAATATGTTCAAAATGGACGTTTTTCACAAACACGCTAAAAAGAAATAAAAAGAAGAACGGTGCTTGTTTGAAGAAAATTCTGGTTAGTCGACTTCATCCTGCAGTGTACAACCCTCGACCGATAGCTAAAGCTTTAGGTACGGGAATACTGTGTTTTCCGGCTGCTGGACATGGCGCCTAACAAAGAAGACAATGAATTCAATTCAAATGTGTTAGAGGAAGAAAGAGAAGGAAGGTGGTAGGTGAATCACTTAGAGACAGAAGCGAAGAGTCTGAAAGACTTGAAGGAGAACATTCACTCTTTCAAACGAAGATGGGATGGTCACTTTAGGAGAGCAGAGAGGAATGTGTGGGGCCCTGGTACAGGAAACAGAAAAGCAATCAGGCCCAGATGTCGATGATCATCATAGCAGGGAGCTAGATCAAGAGTAGCTAGACCTTGTGGAAGGAATTTAGTATATACAATCGGTGTGTTTAGGTAAATTGATCGTGTGTGTAAATATTGGTATACAGAATGTCCCTAAAGTCCGGTAACACACTTTTTAATTTATTACACAAAAACAATAAAGGTTACAACTTTCTTAAATAAGTCATTATAAAAGAAACTTAAATGTTTTTTTTTTTTTTTTTTTTTTTTTTTTTTTTTTCAATGTTTGACTTCACAATGTCTCGTTATGCCAACCATTTGTAACTGGGCATATGTCTACACGGTAATCAAACTCTTGCCATAAACTTTGGAGCATGTCCTCAGATACAGTGGTGACAACTTCTTCAAACTTACGCTTGAGTTCTTCTAGATTTTGTGCTAAAGGTGGCATATACAATAATCTTTGATGTATCCCAATAGAAAGAAGTCACAGGGAGTTAGATCCGGGCATCTGGGGAGCCAGTTTTCGAAACAGTTTTCATTATACCCTGCTTGTCCGATCCAGCGTTGAGGTAGCTCGTTGTTCAAAAAATCACGAACGTCGTTATGGCAATGGGGTGAGGCCCCGTCCTGCTGGAAAAGGATATTGTCGGAATCTTCTTGTATTTGTAGGAACAACCATTGCTGTATCATATCCAGGTATGTATGTCCAGTTACAGTGTTTACGGTGTAGATGAATGGTCCGTAAAGTTCCACGATGACTTTGCGCTGAAATCATTCACTTTAGGTATCCCACACTAGACAGTTGTGTCTTTGTCATTTGTATTGAATGTCCCTTCGTCACTAAAGATTATGTCGTCATCTTCTTCCATACATTGTTGTACTCGGATACAAAACTCATAACGTGTTGTTTGTCATTTCGTTTCAACTGTTGCAACAGCTTCACACACGGTCTCTTACGTCAAACTGTCGTACGGGGTACTTGCAGCTCGCGGGATGCTCTACGAACTGATTTTTTCGAACTTCCTATGAACGCCTCTCTCACACGGTTAACTATTCTTTTCACTCGCTGTCGGAGGGCCACTTTTTTTCTTAGTACACAAGCAACCGGTACTCACAAATTAGTTATGCCAGACGTAAATAGAATTCCTGCTTGGGTTTTTCTACCGTACCTAGTCCTGAACTTCCGTTGCTCATCTACTAGCAATCTTATATTTGTAGAATTTCAACACACAGAAGTTGCTATCTTTATAAAATGCAATGTGCACCCAGTTTTCCGGTTTCGAGCATAATGGACAAATCCTCCTGCCTTCCCCGTCAACAGCCTTACGTACCTTACAGTCTCCCAGTCTAATGCTATACCCGACCTCTGTTTCAGGCCTATCTCCATCTAATTTTAATTTCGCTCTGTAGCTCCAGAGATGACATCTGCATGCATCGCGCCTCTATTTCCTGCCGGTTTATGTCATACAGGCGTCTTTTGACTTTTTTCACTACACCATACCTGTTTTCAATATCCCTCTGCCAAATATCGTTTATTAGACAATTCCCGCTGTATAACCACCGCCCACCATTTTGGATAATGCATGATGTTTAATTGGTGTGCCGGTAGCATATTGTCCTCAGGGTTGTTTGTTGTACTTTAATTATTCTTACCCAGTATCTAATTACATTTATTTTGTTGTAGACTACATCTTCCCAGCATCCCACCTCACATCATTTTTGCTCCCCAACCCTAGTATTCGCTTCTAGAAATCACATTGTAATTTATTTAGACCGTTTATTTTATCCCATCCTCAAACCTCATTTCCATATAACAATGAGAACCTAACCATTACCTCATACATAGTTTTTAATGTTTTGACTGGCATATCCGGTACCCGAGCTAACAGTGCTCTTAAAAACAATAAGGTTTTATTTATCCACTTTTAAGATGTCACACTTTTACATATTATAACGATTTGTGGTGAAATAAAATTCACTGGAGGTATGTAATATGACATACATATTAACAACAATAAAGCCAATTACAATGGAGGCTGCACCCCAATGCGGTCTTACAGGGTGTTCTATAGTACTCACTTTTATATAATTCACAGCTCCCGGGCAGAAATTTATGCACTATGGAATAATGCAGTTATTATTTCGTGTTTAGCCCGTGGTGTGACTCCTTGGTCTCATGATACATTGCTCAAGCTGTGCATATGTTACACCCCTGCAACGCTTGTGGGCTGCAATGTGGTCTAGTTAACGTTACATTTATCTCCCCCATCCGGCTTTTTACAATTTCCGCTGCTTCCAGGTTCACTGTAAACTATGACCCCCCTTCCATATTGCCAGTTTTTTCCCCTCTGTGTGTGGTTCACGTGAGGGAAAATTCCGGCTCGTTTACTTACCAGGTA
Organism: Metallyticus violacea; assembly: GCA_030762175.1. Lineage (NCBI taxonomy): Eukaryota > Metazoa > Arthropoda > Insecta > Mantodea > Metallyticidae > Metallyticus > Metallyticus violacea. Next base: position 90,049,804 of record CM060830.1, on the reverse strand, counting down.
ACCAAATAGCTTCGTTAGTTGAAACATGAACACTAGAATGAAGGAAGGAAAGATACGAGCGGAGTAAAGGCTTAATTTGTATGTACATTAATGAGGTAAAGGTCCTTTTTTAAGGGAGGGAGCTAATAAATAGGTAAACGTGGATAAAATTCCCTGGTCCCTGTAAAACATCATCTGCATTTTGAATTTTTAAAACTATGCTAACTTTTGCATGTCACAAGGGGGCTTATCTTGTAAACATAAATAACATTTTACTTGTTTGTAGATCTCGTAAGCTATTGCTGTCATCACTTTAAGTATATTTTAGGAAAATTATTGTCAGTCATTACTATCATAGCTAAAAGTACGAGAGCTCAACAATTCTAATTGACCGAAATACTTATTTTTTACTTCACTTTTCAACATACTCTACTTGAAGAGTGATGCAACTTTCTCAAGGATGCTCTGACATAACTACAGCATCTTGGGAAAAGGGTTGTTCAATTCTGTGAACCATAACTTCAAAATCTAATGAAAACTTCCTCGTTGAAGGTTCTTTTTGCTTTAGGGAACAACATGGAAAATAGATCTAAAGAGTAAGCATGGTATTTCAGCAGTTTAAACCCTACTTTATCAATTGCAAACACTACAACATATGAGGGTAGGTCCATAAGTTTCCGGCCTCGCCGATAAGGATTATCACCTTCACAAAAACCTTATCTGGTATCATACCTTATCGATTAAGTAAATAATTGAAGCTGTAACTTCCAACCGCTGTGTTCAGTTGTTCATAGTTGCATAAAGAAGACTATGTGTAGAAAATTGTGACATGTTCAGAATGGAGTTCCGAGCTGTTATTAAGCTCTTCATAAAAGAAGGACTTACTACAAATGAAATGAAACAGCGATTGAACGGTGTATATGGGGAAGCATTCACCTCATGTTCTACCTTAAAAGAATGAGCCAAACTTTTTCCAATAGATCGAGAAAGCACAGAAGACCAAGAGCTTGCAGGTCTTCCCTCCTGAAAACAAGACTTTTGTGGAAGGAGAAAATATGAAAGACCGGCGGCTCAATTTATAGAAATAACAGCAAGACTGGGCCTTTTACAACAGTCCTTCGAATTATTCATGAACATTAAAACGTGAATAAGGCTAGTGCAAGATGGGTGTCTTGACCCCAAAAGCAGCAACAAGTCATTTGTAGTCGGGCATTTATGGAGCTCTGCCGCGGCAACGAGAGAGGAATTCTGCAAACCATTGTTACAGGAGATGAAACTATGGTCCTCTATGGTGATTTCTTGTCCAAAAGAGAATCAATGGAGTGGGGTAAACCTGGCAAAGCACCGCCTCTAAAGGCCAAGTTCATTCATCAACCAAGAAGATCATGACCACAATCTTTTGGGATTGCGAAGGAATACTCTTCATTTACTTCAAGGAGAGGAACACCACAGTAAATGGGGAGTACTATGCTGGCCTACTGTACAGACTACGTGCTTCTACCAAAGAGAAAAGACGAAGAAAACTGAGTGGTGGTGTACACCTTCTTCACGACAGCTCGCCTGTGCACACATCTCTTGTTACAAAGGAAGCTATGACTTCAAGGAGATCGACCATTCACCGTACAGCCCAGATCTAGCTCCCAGAGACCATTTCCTCTTGTCAAAACTCAAAAAGACTTTCGAGGAAGGAAATTTAAGTGTGACGAAGAAGTGATGGATACTCTTTAGGCCCGTTTGCAGACAAGACTTCTGACTATTGGGGGGGGGGGGGTTGAAATGTTAATTTAAAAATGTGAGAAGTATATTGCAATAAACGGTAACTATATTGAAAAGTGACATATAGTTTTTGTTTTTATCATACCTAGAAAATAGTTAAACCGGAAACTTATGGTCTTATTATTGTAGTATGGCCGAAAGCTTGGTCCATTAATTAATATTGCTCGGCTGCAGAACCGTGAAGTCATCATAAACAGGCAACACCTAGAAAGCTTTAAATCTTACATGCATGTGTGAAATCTCGGAAATATGTTCATTTTTTTCATCTTGACTCCCAAACGAACTCACATCTTAAAAGACGAAATAAATCAATTGTGTCCTAAGTAGTCGCTCTATGTGAAAGGCGTTGAATAGAGCTATGTGTGTGGATATTCAGAGAAATGGTTCAGCCTATTATTTCAGCATTATTGGTTATAGCCCAATGTGCAGACTGTCCAGTTAAGGCTTATATTCTGATCACTTACATATGAACATTTCGGTTTATTATAGATACTTTTGTATAATGTAAAATATTGGATATAACTTACTATAACCTGTTCGAGGCTTTGCAAAGGTGTGTAATGATATCCAGCTCATATCTGATTTATAAAACTCTTTATTTAATTTTCAAGAGAGGTGAGACAGAAAAATACTTTGGAGACATATGTGACCGTGTGAAATTAATTACAGAAAGTTGGTAGAAATTCCTCGAAACTACAAATTGCAAAACACAATGTGCCTAATTCTATTTCGGGCCAGTTACGTACCTTATTTAGACGAATTTTACAGTGCTTTAAACGAACGGTGTCAATCTCCTCATGAAATCTTCGTTCAAACTGAATTTTATATTAATCATGATTTTCAATCTATTCACCTGGCTGTGGAGGAGACATGTATTATGAGAAACTGAATATTCATTATGACGAATAAAGTGGTTCTGTGAATCAAACCTTCCAAAAATAGCATTGGATGCTATTCTAAATGTGACAAACTATATTTACCCCATATCTAAGTTCTTTTCAAGACATCTATATTTGCTAGTTTCCACTGCTTCTGGAGAAAGATTTTTTTCCACACTAAGGCAATTAAATACATATTTGAGAAGTAAAACATTGGACACTTGTCTTGCAGTCGATTTAGCGTGACATTCTGATGACGCTATTTCAGATAAATTTGCTAATGTTCCAGAAAAACTTATTTTTGTATTATAAATGGTTTCCAACATTTTAAATTTAAATCATGTTAACACTTGTGAAACACTGTAAAATCCTGTAGAAAGCAGCATATTTACGAGGGTCATACTGAAAAGCTCTTAATATTTATTTTTTAGATAAACCAAGTACATCATCATAATCTACAGATTTTTCTCTCACTTTTCAACATAGTGTCCATTTCTTTGCACGTATTTTTCCCCATGTTATGCAAGTTTGAAAATGCCCTTACGATAGAATTCCCGTTCCAGCTGCACGAAGACACTGACGCACTCTTTCCGAATATTGTCCACCGTCTCGTAGTGTCGCATTTGTTCCTTAACAGCACCAAAAAGAGGCAGTCGGAGGGTGCCAAGTCGGCACTGTAGGGAGGATGTGAAAGAGTTTCCCTCCCAAAAGTTCTGATTTTTTTTCATTGTGACGGGGGCAGTGTGAGGAGGCGCTTTATCCTGTTGCAGGATGATCGTCTTTCCAGGGCACTTATCGTGCAATGCACGACGGAGCTTCCAAAGTGTCTGGATATAGCGGGCAGCATTTATGGTTTCCCAGGTTCAAGAAAATCAATCAAATTGCAACTCTGTGCATCCCAGAAGACGCTACCAATAACATTTCCAGCAGATCGCACTCCCTTAGCTTTCTTATTCGATGACAAATCCATATGATGAAATCTCTGAAAATGGTTTTGTCTGATGGTTTTTCTCTGAAGTTTGTGGTCGGTTAATAAACGTGGGACCCAACGGGCAAAAACTTTTCGATAACCTAAGCTACAATGTACAAAGCAAATAAAAAACATTTGAAAGTTACTTCGAATTTTATTGGCTTTGAAATTTAATTGAAATGTTATTGTAGTAAAAACATGTAACGTAAATGTTTTTTCTAAAGGTTATTACAGAGCGCTCTTACATGTAAATATAATTCTCAAACAGATATTAGGTTAATATTTTACATTTACGGTCTTCATGATGATGCATTGTTAAATATAAACATATGAATAAATATAATTTATATGATGAATTAATTGTCCTTTTATTTTAGCTTATACCCTTTATTTTCAGGGCTCATTATAAATTCCAATTTACTTAAAAGTACATTTTTAATTGTATTTTGTCATTAAATTGAAAATCATTATATAGGGTTGACTTTTCTTTTAATTGAAGATATTATTAAAACAAATTAAAGAAAATTAAACGCAATTTTTAAATTTTGTTTTTCAAGCATTACTACATTTTCCATACTTTTTCAGAAAACGTTTATCTTATTTAATTTAAAGATATATATAAATTTTTGTTGTAAATAAACAATTATTGGTGCTAGAGCGATTTTTAAATTTTGGGTTCAGGTAAACCGCCGCTCTTACTGACCCAATTTTCCTGATTTTCAGGAACTATTTTTCTTACTTTATTTAAATTGTATATATGGAGATTCGTTGCGGAAAAGCAAATATTAATGCCACTAGAGCTATTTTTACAATTTGGATTTCAATTAAATCAACTCCTAATAATCCTATTTCAATAATTTTCGAAATCTATTTTTCTTATTTTACTTCAATGTCATATATCAAGCTTTCTTTAAAAGAATTAAAATTGGGGCCACTAAAGCGATTTTAAAATTTCGCTTTAAACCCCGATCGTTTTTCAGATTTATCCCCATTTCTAATAACCCGATTGCCACGATTTTCGAAGACTGCTTTTTTTTTTTTTTATCAATTTATTGTAAATAAATATACAGAACTTCGTTGAGAACAAACAAAAATTGCGGCTTATAGAACGATTTTTCAATGTTCCCTTTGTCATCCTCGACCCCTAATAGTTCAGTGCTGCTTGTTAACGAATTCAACAGATTGTTTGTCAATTGGTTATATGCCGAGTTTCATTGAGAAAAAGCAAAAGTTGCTACCGCTAGAGCAAGAACGGAAACACATACACACAAATGCACATTATAGATAGTTAATTTTTTATTTTAATTGTAGGTGCCTAGTAGGTATGACCGATAAAAATTTGGAAAATTTATTAAAAATATTTCCAAGGGTACAATCGCAATAGTTTATATTAATTCGGAATTCCCTAAAAATAATAGTAAATAATTATATAAATAAAATAAAATAAAATAATAAAACAAATAAATTTGCTAAAATAAATACATTTTCACATGTCCGACGCATTAGCTTCATTCCTTCGGATTTCGCTAAAAATGTTAACTCTATAAACCATAATTTAAATACAAAAAATTAACATAATACTTGATGGCAATTGTTCAACATTATATTATAAATTCTAAAAAGCACATGTGTTTGTTAATAGAAGCTATGGTGTACTATAACTAATCTCAAACCACCCTGTGCTATGGAGCACTGTATCGACTAATGACTTTTACGTAGATTGCAACTAATGCATTTAAAAATCTATACTTTTTAAATTAATAACTGATTTACATGATATTTTCACTAGAAAAACGCAAAGGTATAAAATGAACATTTTAACCATGTATATTTCCTTCATAAAATATTCGCTTGCAATAAACTATGGAAATAAAATAAATCAGTAGTAAAGTGCTTATATTAGTTTCCTCTGGTATTCACAAAAGAAAATAACTTAAACTATCTGCAGAAATATGTGTGTATCAATTCAAAAGTTGATTCAATGATATACTTTAATATTTTTACATAGTTCAAACACCAACCACGGAAGTTCATAACTGCTACACAAACTAGGCAAGAATATAAAAACACGAAAATGTAATCACCGTACAAGTTTTTATGTAATTTAGATTTCAAACATGTACCTTTACAATTTATTTAGAACAGTATGATTTTAATAGCCTTCTTAAGTTTCGCTAACTGTGCATAGTTCCTTTTATTTACTTTTTGGATTATGCTGCAGTAATTGTTTGCAATAAAATATGGAAATCGCTGCTAAATGTTTCATATTGATTTTTGCTAGTATTCAAAAGGGTTTGTTTTGGTAAACTATATTTTATTATGCCCTAGCCTTAAATCACCCCCTGCTATGGGATTATTTACCTACTTATAGCATTAAATTCTTTGTAACTAATTCATTAAATGCTTTATAAGATATTTACATTAAAATTATACATAATGAAATTTCCATTATCTAACATAATTAGCATAGGGTTAATTGTTTGTTTAAAGTCACTGTGAGGGATAAAAGATGGCAAATTTCTTCATCTTTCTTTATCTTTTGGAAAATTGAATGCGCTGAATTATTTATAACACTACCACATTTATTCGGCAATTTTAACAGAAAAAACAACTACAGTGCACCTTGACACAGCGTAATAAATGAAAACGAATGCAGATGGGATACTGACATCAGAGTGACATTATACATCTGTTGGTTAGCCTGTTTCTCTGTGGTTCAGAGGACCCATGCTATGGCCTGCTCGGATCTCATCCCGTTGGATTTTTTCTATAGGGCACTTTTAAGAGTAGGGTATATGACGCAAGGCCATAAACCCACCGCAATATCAAACGGAGCATACGACATCTGAGATGCTGCCGCCGTGTACACGTCGATATTGAAGTACGTCTGCACTTCGAACATCTCCGATAATAACTGTACCTACGATACTATCATCATTCATTTATTTTAGACTACTAGTCTTTCCCAGTTTGAACCCAGAGCTTTCCTTAGTCAATTCGAGTTCTGACATTATCATGGTAGTGTCAACACATACAAAATATCTTCACAAGAGAAATATAGTTAAAAGTCTATGCTTTTCTTTGTTCCATATTGAAACAAAATACAAATTAAATTGAGAATACTATCAGAGCTACAAGAAGAGCATAGACCTAATACGATAGAAACGAATAAAGAAACAATGGAAGGGGAAAATTACATAGTAGATAGACTGCACAGGTTTAACATTCAGTGAGATTATGGGCCACAAGAGCGCTTCTCCCGCGTTCTGCCGGCTAGTAACTCAAATAACCTCATTTTATGATTCATTAACACTATTAGATAGCCCTGATTTTGCCTGCCAAGTCAAAGAATATCTCCCACATGTCATAATAATTGATGTCGATGCCTATACAATTCTGAACGACTTAAATCAGCACCCAGTGCATTCCAGAGCCATAAAGTTAACATTTAAATAACATTGAGCATATGGATGGACTGTCTTAAATTGATGTCTATATTTGTTTATTTTTGTGCGAGGGATAAGCGTTGCTACATATAACCATTAAGCAATATCAACTCATACTGCATACTGTAAAGTTGACAAAAGAAGTCTCCATATTCACATTCTAAAAGACGCCTCTTACCTAGCGCAATTTCGGAGGTGTCTTGCGCTAACCACTGTCTGCCCTACTAACGGTAGGGAAATTACCTTTTGTTATACATTAACATGCTTGTATCAAGAAAATTTACTGTCCTGGGTGAATTTGTTGGCTATTAAAGTGAAATTACAAATTACCGTTACGTATACATCTTATTCATTTATTTAAACCGTTTGAACTATCTTCGATTCTATTTTTTTATTCAGAACATCCTTTTTTAAAAGCTTGTAAAATGAAAAGGTCTACTGGTACTGCTTTAGGGTTTATGAATAGATAAATATTCTTTTTGATTGGTTTATTTATGGACGCTATTTAAAATTTCAGGTTTTCAGCGTCCCATTCAATTCAGGGCGTGAAACGGTCGACAAATTTTGCTCAGATGCCTCTCTTTCAGGCTTGAGGTTCTTTTTTTGTGCCGTAAATGTACGACATGGTACTTACGGCTGTACTTCCCTTCCGAAGGAAGCCATACTTAGGATTTTTACGCCCGAAAAAATCCATCGGTCCTGGCCGGGTTCGAACCCGCGATCTTGGGTTTAGGAGGCAAGTATGGTAACCACTACACAACCAGGACCGACATATAGATAAATAAATATAAAATTTTAGATAACTGTAGTATGACATAAAAAGAAACAAGAAAAAAAAATAAAACGATAGAAAGATAAACTATTAAACAACATTTAAGCATAAAAATGTATTTTCTGACAGTTATATTATATAGGGCGTTCTCAAAATATGAATGGAATCTTCATCAAGCAATGTTCATTGTTCACTGACGATGCTAGCTGCAGTAATTGGTGAAAGCTAGGGTAGCATATTAAACGATAGACCACGGCAAAACAACCCGGAAAATTTTAACTGTTTTAATTTTAATACCGACAGTGAAATCCTAAGAATTATCAAAAGGGAAGTTTTTAATGTCAAAATTACAATCTTGGTCACCAAAATTTGGAGCCACATCACTCCCAGTGATTAGAGGCAGTGAAAGAGCTTACCTATATAGAGCCTTTCGACTATCCCGAACGACAAGGACTAAACTCGTTTATCAGTTGGCCAGAAGGGAAGTATTCATAAAGTAAAACCTGATGCATATGAAACCCACATAAGAGAAAGGGATGAAAAGGCAAAAGCAATAACTTTAGCAACGAATATAGAAGAATGGAAGGAACTAAATTTCTAGCTGCGACAAAAACGGCAGAATATGACTTTCATTTCAGAATCTGCAACCAAAGAGGATTTCACCAGGCATTACTTCATTGTTCATGCACCCCATGTGGACAGCATGGTGAACCTACTTGATTGCAAAGTTAGCGAAGAAAAACTTTGTGTAATTATACAATTTTCATGTACACACTGTGTTTAATAAATGTTTAAACAAGCGTATTTTACTTCCCTGCGAATCTTGGTGTAGGGAGTGAAGAACAAGGGAGCGATTTCATAAAGACAATGGAATCTCGCTATCAGGCCATTGGGATGTGTAAGTGATGGCTGAATACTGCTGGTGTTTAAAAGGGGACACTAGTTAACGACATATCACAGCTTTGAAAAAATTATAGTGAAAATAGATCTAAAATTCATAATTATTGACACACAGTTCTTTCTTCAATATATTTATTAATGTTTAAGTTAAAACGAAACCCCACAAAAACAATCCTCTTTTGTCTTAGCTATATATATACTTGTCTAGCTTCTTGCCATAGAAGAACTGCAGTAGTTCGAAATATAGCAATTTCAAGTGCGACTTTATCAAAGTGTTTTACCCTTATCTACTTTTATTATTACTGTTAATTTGTTACATTGTTAATAGTGTTATTTTATTTTTCATTAGATTATATATACATACATACATACATACATACATATATATATATATATATATACTTGTCTTCTTACCATAGAAGAACTCGAGTAGTTATATAGCGATTACAACTCTGTGACTTTCTCCTAGTGCATTATCCTTTTCTGCTTTGCTAATTATTGTTAATTTAGTTACTTTGTTAATAGCATTACATTATTTTTCATTTATGAATATATATATGTTTGTGTGTGTGTGTGTGTGTGTGTGTGTGTGGGTGTGTGGGTGTGTGTGTGTGTGTGTGTGTGTGTAAGTAAAATTTAAAATAATAGATTCCAGTATAAAGATAAATATTATTTCTAAAATTCTTGTTCAATGGCTTTTTTGTTTTTTTAGAATATATATGTATATATTTTTTTTCCTTGCCATAGAAGAACTCAAGCAGTTAGAAATATAGTGATTACTAATCTGTGAATTTTTCTTAGTGTTTTATCTTTTTCTGCTTTTCTAGCTATTATTATTTTAGTTACATTGGTAATAGTGTTACATTATTTTTTATTTATATATAGATCCAGGCGGAAAAATAAAAAACCAAAGAAGAAAATCTTTTTTTACACTAGTGTAATCTATAGTATCACTAAAGCCATTCACCGCCACGGATGGCAGAGGTCGTTGAGCCTCGGACTCGTGAGCGGGAAGTCTGGGGTTCGAATCCCGCCAGGACTGTCCTCCCTGACTGCGGTTTTTTCCAGGTTTTCCTGTCTTCATAACTGGCAAATGTACCCTAAACTTAGGCCTGGAACGTTTCCTTCCTTAAAAAAAAAAATTCTTTCCCAATATGTCATTTCATTTCATGTATCACCAGTGTTCACCACCTGTGGTGCCTCAGTAGTAAATACGGGCGTTAAACACCATTAAAAAACTAAAGCCATTCCATGATATAGAATGGAGGAATGAGCCTTTGTGAAGTACTGTCTTCTCCTTTCATATATAAATAATATGTTATTATTATATCATTATATCATTTTGGTCAGGATTATCATTATTATTTAATGATTTTGTCACTGCAACCTCCCAGATGTATTTTAGAAGACGCCAAATGGTAATTATTTGTCCCAAGAGCACGGGAGGCTTTGAGGTTTACTTTTCCCTGTTTCATGTTAAAATCTAAGGGAATATTTCTGAAAAGAAAAAAAAAATGAGAGAAATAATCTATAGCCTTGCGTTAATATTACATAGCTTTAAATCGTAGAATTTCCACTTGAGTTTTTTTTTCTCTAACCATTATTTATTTTTCCCCGAACAAAGAATCACGTAATTTTATCATCCTTGCTTTTTAATCCATTTTTAGATAACATTATTGACGTGATGTTACAGAAAAATATGGAGGCACCTGTGGTAGGAGATATGCAGGCGTTTTTGTACGCAAATGATATGACATTATATTGCATGATAATTAACGGCCCATAGAGAGGATTACACATAATTTGGACTTTTGCGAAGAGCGGTTATTCTCTGTAAATGTAAATAAGACGAAAACGACTTTCAAATAAGACATAAACAAAATTTTCAAAAACGGATCGGTTTATCGTAAGGGACAGACTTTGACGTATGCTGGAAAGAAGGCAGACAACATCAAGGCTTTCGTACCGTGGGCATTTTTACGATGAACGGAAGATGGACAAAGCATGAAGCAGAAGTGAAAGAGCGGAGACCCTATGGCTACATAACAGAAATGTGGAAAAAGTTTATGGGGCAGAAGTCAGATCTGCGATAACATACAGAGCAGAAATTTGGGGATGGGACCAACGGCGGACCTGGATTCAATAAGAACACGTGTTTTGAAAGAGCTGGGAAGGAGCTGAGCAAATTGCAGGGAGTTTGAGGCCTACAACGAGACTGTAGAAAGCAAAATTAGAGTGCGGAAGGGCTTACTGCGAATTATTCATTAGAACCAAAATTTAATTAGTACATTGTGCTAAAATGAAGGGGAGGGGATAACATGGGTATTAAGAAAAGAAATGGAAAATAGATCTGGGTTCCATTTCATAGCGGGTCAAGGATATAGGAATATAGAGGAAGGTTAAAACCGCTTGAGGGATATGGATAGACAGCAGTCATTGTGCAATGCAGGAAGATACTCTTACTGAAGTAAAACTGAGGCTAAAATGTAACTGAGGATGAAGCAGTACATCAAAATAGGGTCCACACTTATTAGAAAGGGGGGGGGGGGAGGGGGCGTGGTGAAACTAGGGGCATGGCCGAAGATTAATGTCAGCGGCGATAGGAATAAAATTTGTCATATCTGTGATGAGGAATTGTGGATACCGGCCAAATGTAAAGGTTACGAAAAATGGAGGGATGACCCTTTATCGCATCAAACGGAGGGAGATAGACTTGCTAATCTGTGCTGGCAGGCAAGAAAGAAGAGAAGAGAATAGATCCACTTCTGTTAGAAGTAGGAATGTTACATCTATAAAGGTTGATAACAACGGAGGGGATGATGTGAGATAAATTCAATAAGTCTACCTGTGTGTTCATTTCTAATATTAATTTTTAATTTTCATTTGATTTTATGTACCTGTAATTTTTATTGTTAGCGTATTGTTAAATATATATATATATGTGTGTGTGTGTGTGTGTTCTGCTTTAGTACGGAATATATAATATTTGATATAGTATATTCTATTAAATCAACAGACCCAGTGAATTATAAAAGCACGTACGGTCCTTTGGGTCCTTGAGCCTGTTAAAATTGTATTGTGATTTTGCCACTGGAATAAATACTACCACTACTACTACTACTATTACCACTACTACTATTACCACTACTACTACTGTTACTACTACTACTACTACTATTACCACTACTACTATTACCACTACTACTACTGTTACTACTACTACTACTGTTACTACTACTACTACTATTACCACTACTACTATTACCATTACTACTACTACTACTACTACTACTACTACTACTACTGTTACTACTACTTCTGCTACTACTACTATTACTACTATTACCACTACAACTGTTACTACTACTATTCTACTGTTACTACTACTACTACTACTACTACTACTATTACCACTACTACTGTTACTACTACTACTATTACCACTACTACTGTTACTACTACTATTACTACTACTATTACTACTGTTACTACTACTACTACTACTACTACTATTACTACTACTACTACTACTATTACTACTACTACTACTATTACTACTACTACTATTACTACTACTACTATT
>CM060830.1:89872500-90035000 GCA_030762175.1 Metallyticus violacea | reverse complement strand
CCGCTGATGAAACATCGTGGAAAGCTTTTATCTAAGGGGAGGCGGGAGTGTTCCAGCCTGAAGGTTGAGGACTGAACAAAACCTGGAAAGAAACCTCAGTCAGCGAAGACGTTCCCGGCGGAAATCGAACCCAGTTCTCCCGCAACTGGGCCAATCATATTGGTGTCTGCACATGAAATGTAAACTTAGAAGTAATCTGTTTGGTGAATAGCGCGAAACGAGTAGGACTCATAACTTCGAAATTATTAACATTCGAAATGCAATGACTATTTTGTAATCCCTGTAAGCAAGTGGAAACTTCATATGAAAGTGCAATGTCTTGCTTGCAGGTGTAAAGTTTGATGACTTTCACGTGACAAGCTTCAGAGGAACTGCGACTTTCGGCTGTGTTCTGGAGGCACAGCGAACCTGTAGCGTTTCCAGTGGAGACTAACTTGATTTGGGTCTGGTTTCATAATGGATATCTTCTAGAAATGGAATTGTGTCACTTCTTTTCACCTCTGCTTCTGCTACTTCAATGTGCTGCACCAAATTTCTCCCAAGTTGCTTGGACACCGATATATGTGGATGGCAACAGTAAGTATAACGATATATTAATATATTATCCTTATGAATTTATGCATATAGTATTTGTACGTTTAAAATAACGTGGTAAGCTGAGCTTCTTTGCGTAAATTATGTTAGAAGACTATTTGCACCGACCTTATCACCCGCTCATTCACATCAACATTGTTTGTCAACTCCTGCTCATCTCAAATGGTTTCTTCGGCCGTGTATGCACTAATATAACAGAGAGAAGCGCGCTATTCGTCAGTAATCCATATCATATTAGTATTTTATTTAAAAAAGTAATCGTATCTTAAGGCCATGATAATTGGACTCCCTGAAATATTAAAATTAATGTTACGATGCAACAGTTTTTACAATAAAACTAACTTATATAATAATTAAGCAAAATTATCTATTGATTCTTTAATTCAATTGATTTAGGCATGTTCTGTCTATTTTCGTTGGTAGAACACTTTTATTCGCCTTTGCTACCTGATTTTCACACACGCGCGCACATCATGGCGTACCAGAATCGACGTACATTGTTTACTTACCCTTACAAGCTGACCACACCTGTAGCCGGCAATTCCGAACCGAAGAAAGCCGACTGGTTACGAATTTAGTACTAGGGATTACTTTAGGCATATGCTTTCAATATAGAGCATGAAGCGTTGTTGGCTTAGTAAGTAAAGTGTCGTGCTAATGATATGAAGGCCGTGGGTTCAATTCCCCCAAGGGTAACTTTTTATTATACTCTTCATAATATTTCTGCACTATTCTTAATCGAATAAATGTTACTTTTTTCATATATTAGATTAGATAAGGTTACTTTAGTTTAAGTTTAACAAAAAATAACAACAAAAAAGTAAATGTTACTAGTTGATCGCTTCTGCGACCGGCAGTCCGGAACGATAGCAAAGAAAAGGTAACCAGTTTGCTTTCTTCGCCACGGTTCGCCACCACCGGCCGATGGTGCTGTCAGCTTTTAAGGTTAAATATATATTTTTTTTTTTCAAGTTATACCCTCATGCACTGGCACGCATGCCTTATAGATTGCATCTTGCAGGGGATTTAGGAAAGAAAAAAAAAAAAAATATTAAATACTTTTCCTTAAATTTTTTCCCATTTAAGCTACGTACTAACATTCAAACAATGTATAGCTATTACTATATGTTAACTTACTTCTCTACTTGCGTAACTGCATTAAATATAATTTATTTTAGCTGATTTGTTGAATTTAATATCAGTTTATTTGAGTAAAGATTGTATCAATGGACTGACAGTTGGGGAAACACAGAGAATCATTAAACACACACCAAATATGTTACATATACTTTTGTAACAAGTTCTGACTAGTCGGCTAGTGACAGTTGTTAAATCAGCTGCTCTGTTTTTCCAACCCTTACAACAAAATATGTGTTGCCTGTTCCTAAAAATTACACTTTGGTACTGTGACATAGTGTGCATTTGCTATTTAATATTCCTCAGTATACAGGTTGTAACAATAAGATACAGCCAAACTTTGAGGACACATTCCTCACACGTATAGGAAGAAAATACATTATATAACATAGGTATGGAAACACTTTATTTCCGTGTTAGAACTCATTTTCTACAATTCTCCACAGTACATTAATCATGGGAAATACACAGGAACAGAACGTACCATGAAACTCTTTCTTACACGAAATGTTCAAAATGCCTCTTGGTTACATCTGGTTAAGTAATTCTTACATTCACCGCCAGTGTTTTGTGTTCCATTTGAACGAAGCAATGTTGACATGCGACTCAGTTCATTACTATTTGAAAATCTTGTGTATCGAATCCGGTACAAGATGCTGAGAGTCTTCATGTCCGTATTGTGGAAGACTGTGAAACAATACGCAATTCTCCAGGGATACATCAGCGAACCCGGAGTTCAATGCGACGGTATGTTGATGTATGTAACAATAGCGGAGAGCTTATGTGACCCCGGTTCAATTTTACGATCATTTCATCAACAGCGAGTGAATCGCTGCTCGATCTCTGTCTCAGTTGAATCTGTGATTTTAAAAAGGAAACCAGTACACATTTTGGCAGAAATGATTTAAGAAATACATTTTGTTTCTCAGTTCTTAAGCTGTATATTAGCGTATAAGAGAAAATATCGTGCATTAATTGTGAATCCAGTAGCAGGGTAAAACTTCCATTGATTTTATACAGGAAATAAGTTCTGGATTAGTTTCCCTTATCAAATCATAGATGGCCTTGAATGTTTATTGTATTGGTATTATCATTTAATTATTTGATTATTAGAATATGTTGGTAATACTGTTATTTATTACTGTTGTGGTAGGTGCCTGTAGTACATATTTGTTATTTTTGTCCTGTTTATAATGGATGGTTCTGAAAGTGAATCTGTAAGAAAAAATAAGAAGAAAGAGGTTCGAAATACTAAGAGTTATGTTCATGAGAGAGAAGAAGATCTTGTTTAACTGGGACGGAGTAGAGTTATGAATGCCAAGAAACAAGATCATGATTGCAGCTGGCAGCTGAAGTGCTCAAATAAATTTGCTGATGTTGATAAAATAGTTATTCTATCACAGAGACTCAGTGGATGTACTAAAAGTTAACATGATGCCTTTCTAATGGGAATAATGGAGAAGACGGTGCACAGACAACATAATCATTCATCTTTCATATGTTCTTAGTTTGCAGTACAGATTGTGTTTGTAAACAAACATTTCTGAACTGACTTGCTGTCTCAGGGAAATCTGTATATCACTTAACATCCCTGCAATTTCAAGGAATCCTGTAGATAAGCATGGGAAGCATGTTAATCATAGCAATGCAGTCTCTGAAGCAGCAATTCCTAAAATATATTAACATATCAGGACACCAAACACATTACTTAAATAAACGTCTCACATAACTAGACCCCAAACTTAATGTTAAAAAGATGTACCAACTCTTATGTGAAGAGAACAGAGACGTAGCAAACAGTGTAATGTACGAATACTATCTAAAGTACTATAATGAAAACTATGAATTTAGATTTTGTTGTCCTCGAGTGGATGTGTGTTCAAAGTGCGAGGATTTACATGTGAAGATTAAGTCTGCATCAATGAAAGAAAATGTTAAAAGGGCTGCAGTTGCAGAATTAATGTATATAAAAGAAGAGCATTTTAAGAAGACACTAAAGCTATTCCTTACTGTGATTCTGGGTTAATGCTTTCAAAGTATAAGCTTATCTAACATATAACAAAGAACACTTTGGATGTCTCAAGGCAAATGATGACACTATCCAGCACTCTCTCAAGGTGGCAAAGGGTGATGCAAATCCAGGTCTGCCTTCCCAAAAAGTGGTGGCGGTGCACATTTTATAATACATTGAAATAAATACAACTGTCGCACGTGCTAATATCGTCCTTATAACACCCAAAAGGGCCATATACATAGATACACATAACTACACACATCCTACAAATCTACATACAGATATACAAATACTTCGATATATTTACGTTATATAATAATAATTTTATATACAAATACATAAACATGAATGGAACCGTTATCTTAAGCCCCTCTTCCATTTACTCACACCGCCTCTTCAGCTTCCCCGTCTTCATTATGGCTTTTAACCTTCTTTGAAGGGTCTTCTCTACCTTCTTTGGAGGATCTCGCACGTACCAACACTTTCCGGCAAATGTTCAAACTTCTATCATTCAAAAATTGCGGTGATAAATGCTCATTTCTTGAAATCTCAGTTTCCCTGCATTTTGCTAAAATATACCTCAAGGTGTCGCTTTATCCGCACAATGGGCAAATTCTTTCGCCGAGAGTATTAACTGTTCTCTTTCCTAACAGGCTCCTAATTTGAACCATGCGAGACCAATTCTTTCTTCTCTGCCACAGACATCTAGGTATCCCCCCTCCCCCACACCATCAATTAACAAACGATTCTTCGAGTACGTTAACCAACAAAATTCGACTATTGGACGTGGGGGTTAACCTAAAGCGGGGAGGGGGGGAATTAAAAATTACTTCAGCAGCTGCAAATTTTTTTCTCAAAATATATATTTCTTTAAAATACAATGATAAAAGATTTCTGAACATAAGGACAATGGGGTATTAATAGTGGGGGTATATTTGAAAATTTTGGGGGTTAAAGTAAACTTTTAAAATGGCGATAGTGGCTGTAATTCAAAACTTTTTGAAAGTTAATTTCTTATATGCAATTGAAATAAAGCAAAAAAAAGCTTCTGAAAATCAGTGAAATTTGACTATGAAGAGGGGGGTCCAGAAACCAAAAATTTTAAAAACCGTCCTAGCGGCATTAATATTGGCTTTTTTCCAACGAAACTCATTATATACCATTTAAATAAAACAGAAGAAATACTTTCTTAAAATCAGGGAAATCAAGCAACTAGGAGTGCTAGTTTACCTGAAACCCAAAATTTATAAATCGCTCTAGCAACACTAATATTTGTTTTTTATAATGAAAATCCACATAGTCAATTTAAATAAAGTAGAAAAAATAGTTTTTGAAAATCAGTAAAATCAGATTATTAGAAATGGGGGTTTACCTGAAACCAAATTTTTAAAAATTACTCTAGCGGTCCTCGCAAGGAAACTTCCTATATAACATCTAAATAAAATAAAAAAAAGTGTTGAAAATCGAGGAAATGGGTTTTTTTAGCAGTGTGAGTTGATCTGAAACCCAAATTTAGCGGCATTATTATTCCTTTGTTCACTAAATAACTTAGCAATTACCATGTGAATCAAATAAGAAAAATAGCTTCTGAAAATTCAGGAAATGGAATAATTAGGAACAGGGGTATACTTGAAAACCGAAATTTAAAAAGTGGCTTTTCATTTTATTTCCCCTATATTGTTTTAAAATAAAAGGATAAACTTATTCAGCATATTAACTGTATTTATTACCATGTATATATTTTATATTTAATAAAAGCATCGAAGGAAACAAATGTGAAATATTAATGTAATATGATTTTGAAAATTATTTTTCTGTGTAGAACGCTCTGTAATAACCTGCAGATATCATTTGCCGGACATATTTTTGCTACAATAACATTTAAATTAAATTTCAAAGTCAAGTAAAATCTTCGATTATTTATTGCTCACTGTGTATATTTGCTTAACATCATTGTCATTTTTTTAAATAGCAACATGTTTTTTGTTTTATTGATATATATATTTATAGATTTATATATATATATATATATATATATATATATATATAAACATTTAAATACGTAATGTAATCAAAAATTTCTGTTATTTTTCTTTATTTAAGTTAATGTGGAGATATCAAGGGCTCAATTCATAAACACGACTACATTTAAAATACTCACACAGTATAGCTTTGTCTATCAGTGGTATTATATTTCATTTAATTAATCGTATCCTTTAATTTGTGTAGTTTAATCTTAATGATGATGATGATGATGATGATGATGATAATAATAATAATTTTAAATACGTAGTTTATTTTTATGATATTTATAGTTTGCAAGAATTTAAATTTTGTTTTCCTAATGCACACTATAATGGCATAAATTATTTAATTTCATTAATTAATAAGGACATAATTTGGATTTTTATTCTTTTTTAAAGTTATTCTACTAAGTGAGGAATTCGCTTAGTTTACGCAGCTTGAGTGTGATGGATTTTTTTTAGAATAAGCAGAACACATTTTCTGGCCTTTAAGGCGATTCAGTATGGTAAACGTTGATCAGGAATGTTTTGTTCCTGTTATTGAAAATTTAATTCCATTTTATGCTTTTTTGTTTTTAAATTATAATTTAATAAAATACTACTTTTATATATTGCCTTCAAAAAGCGAAACACTCTTGTTAACTAATTGATAGTGCCGAAAATTGTCGCCTATAAGCTTACTTGCAGAAAATTAATCTTGTTCGCTTTTTGGTAAATTAAAACTTGAAATATTTTAGGCTGCTCATTGACTTGAGCCCTCCGGGTTTCTTTTGATGGGGCAGTGTGAACGACGATTTTTGTACACAAATCCAAGATCCTATCGGCAGGTCTGGAGATACTAAGAGACTTTCATTGATGCGTGTCGGAGCGTCACTGGAGATTTAATTTTGCCATTCACGTGGTCAGAAGTATAAACAAATATCATTTAACATTTTTACGTTTTGCCTACCCTTTTTGTAGTTAATTAAGGCGAATTCATTGGACCGTGTAAATATATTCTCGTTTGTTCCTCGAAGTTTAACAATAATCTGTAGTTTTATGCAATTCCAGCTAGTGGTGAACGCTTGGGTTGCTCAAACGAGACCCATGGACAGTTTACAACACCGTTTTATATTATTTATCACTGTTATTCCAATCGAGGTATTAATTATTTGTGATGTTAATTTGTAACAGGCCACACTGTTTCCCAAGTGGACTGCAAACACCACACCGCAGCGCTGATGTGGGCGAAACAAATCTCCTCTGTTGGGATTCTAGTTTTTTGTCTCCTTCCTACCCCATTACCGACGAAAGGACGTAATTCAGTATTAGTATGGGGCATATGATGCGTTCGATGGCAGAAAAGGGTTTGGCGAGGGTTTGTTTTTTGTTAGAGGTCATCATCAAAATTTTGTACGGTCTATGACCAATGCATAAAATACATTTGTAAATTAAAAAAAAAATATTTAGGATATCTCCCTGGCAATTGCCATCTACCCACTGAGGAAAACCTGGAAAAAACCTCAAAGAGGATGATCTTGGTTTGAATGGAGCCCTCCTAAAGCCCAATTTCCCTTAATTTCAGAAACTATATATTTTATTTTATTTATTTTAATTTACGGGGTTTCATTGCCAAAAAAAAAAAAAAAAAAAAAAGAAGCAAATATTAATACCACTAGAGCGATTTTTTAAAGTTTTATTTTTCAGGTAACCCCTTCTCTTAATAGTCCGATTTCACTGATTTTCGGAAACAATTTTTCTTATTTTTATTTCATTGGGGAATTCCGAGTTTCCTTAAAAAAATTTAAATTGCGGCCGTTAAGAGTGATTTTAATATTTTAATATGACTCCCACTCGTTTTTCAGGTATATCATCACTTCTTATGGCCCGATTGCCATGATTTTTAAAAACTACTTTTATAAATTTATTTTGAAGAAGTTTACGAATTTCGTTGAGAATTAAAAAAAATTACGGCTGCTAGAACGATTTTTCAAAAGTTTAAAACTCTTTAGTTTAGTTTCTGGCGGAATATAATAATTGATGAAGAGTAGTAGTAGTAATACTATTGTACTATAGCAAGTAAATTATGTGCATGGGTCGTAGACCGTACATGATACACATTTAGAAAGAGGAACAAATAACAATACACATAAAACAGTATTATTAATAAAGAAATATTTATGACTACTAAAATGCCCATATTCAACCAGTTAGTGTGGTTCGCAAACTAGTCGCAACATGCCAATCCACCTCTAATTACCTTATAAAGTTTTCTGGGAACAGCATTTTTATCAGATGTTCCCTGTGGGTATATTCTACCAGAATAGGTACCCATTCCTCATCTCCTCCACAAAAGAGGCAAATTCTCCTACCCCAGAACTATACGTTATTTTTTGAGCTTTCCAACTTCCTAGTCTAAATCAAACCATTCCTGATCTTGCCTTTCTCCCTAGAACGAGCAAATATAACTCTTTACCTCAGATTAATCTCATTTCATTCTATAGGCTCAAGGAGACTTCCATGTTACATTCTGCCTCGATTTACAGCCTGCTGATGTCCTCTAGCCTTCTTCCATACATTTTTATTATTTTCATTGCCTCGTTGCCATATTGAACCCAAGCCAATTCCGCCGAGTCCACTTTCCATCTCTGCAGCTCAAATACATCGGAAGGGAGAGTAAATGATATGAAAGAAAGTATAATTTATATCTCTAACAGAATAATGTACCTCAAAATGCTCACTTTGAACTTACTTTTTAATTGTTGTCGTAATATGTTTACATAGCCCTCCTCATATAAATGTTAAATACTGGAAGAAAATCTTTTAATAATTTCGTTAAACAAACAGTTCATATTCTGTTAGAGCTTTGACAGCATTTCCGCCACCTGTTACATCAAAGACAATTCCATGGGGTATAGCAAAGCACTGACAGCGGCGTTACAGCCCCAAAACGTCCCAAGAGCATGTTATTTATAGCTGTCAAACAACAGAATCTATCAATCACTTTCAAGTGAGACATAAAGGTCGATGCAACTAGTGAGTGGCATCAGATGAGAACGCAGAATCTGTCACTTCTCTTTTGACATTTGCATACGGTATTGATGTTGACTAGAGTTCGCTAAATTCTGGATCAAAAACAATGAAATAGGGTCGTAAACCATGTGTGTCTGCTTTCCTATACTTATCTTTAAATACTTGACTTATAGAAGAAATTGTTTACACTCTTTATAGTTATGGGCATCCACGACAAAAACAAGGATGTGCATATATGCTCGCCTATTCTATTTTTGTACAAATTTCCAAGTAATTGTATATATTTACTTTAAAGAAATTGTTGATGTTCAGTCTCGTGTTTATGCATTTTATTGGTCTTAAAACGAAAGTTGTCATTTTATTTGGTTATTACTAAAAATACCAGCATGAAACACTGCGTTACTGTTCTTAATTTTTACCAAGAAAGAAAACATGAGTTTTGTAACTTTTCAAGAATAGTAAGATTGTTGGTTTATTAAGGAATATCAATAATGAATCTCATTCCTAGTACGTTCTAAAAGTTCTCGTCTGGTCAAGAAAAACATAATACTTAAAGGAATATTTTTTTTTTTTTATTTTTCAACATAGTTACCTTATAAACAATACATTTAGTCCAACGAGTTTGCAACTTTAAATACCCTCAGTAAAATAAGAATTGTCTAGCTATGAAAAATAATCGCATATCTCGGCTTCAACTTCATCATTTGATGTGATTCTTCGTTTCCCCAGTCATTTATTCAGGTAACCGCTGGGAACCAAATCCGGCGAATATGGGGGATGTGGAAGCACTTGGAAACGAAGGTCATGCAGTTTTGAAGCAACAATTCCAGACTTGTGTGAAGGCGCATTTTCGATATGAAAGAAAATGTTCTTTTTCGCAAGGCGTGGACATTTAGCCTGAATAGTTTCCTTCAGTTGGACCAGTAGTGAAGCGTATTACTCCCCGGCGATAGTTCTGCCCTTCTGGAGGTAGTCTACGAGTACCATACTATGAAAATCCCAGAAAACCGTAGCCATGACTTTTTCCTGCAGATGGAACCGTTTTTCCTTTCTTTGGTGTACTTTCAATTGTTGCCACCCATTTTTAAATGTTCATTTATTTTTTAATGTTGTTTTATTTGTATTATTATTTATTCTGCTTTCTAATTGTGTATCATATTTAACCATGTACAGGGATGTAAAACCATGTCGTACATTTATGGCACGAAAAAGAACCTCAAGCCTGAAAGAAGAGGCCCCTGAGCAAAATTTGTGGGCCGTTTTACGCCCTGAATTGAATGGGACGCTGATGATCTGACACGTTAAAGAGCGTCATTAAATAAACAAAACAAAAATAACCATGTACGGTCTACGACCCATGCATAAAATACATTTGTAAATTAAAAAACAAAAATTTAGGATATCTCCCTGGCAATTGTCATCTATCCACTGAGGAAAACCTGCAAAAATCCTCAGACAAAGAGGATGATTTTGGTTGGAATGGAACCCTAATGTTCATTAGCGACTTTCTACGATGGAAAAATGGTACCAAAGGAAATGGAGACCGCGTGCTGGTCGACTATTTCATCATGAAAATATTCACCCAAAGACAATGTCCGAAAATCATCACAACATGTGTTTTTAATTAGACCAGTATAAGATGTATATTTGTCATTAACAGCTACTTAAATTTAATTTTATAAGATTTTAAAGTTTGTCAAGTGTATTGTTTGGAAGGAAAAACCTGGAAGCATATTCGAATTAAATGTGAAAAATACACGAGATTCAGTACTATTGTGAAAGAAGACCAACATCATATAACAGTGTATTGTAAACTGTATGATTTTAAACAAAGAAATGATACCATTCACGCTAAATGCCTAATGTTGTGCTCCTAAGTAAAATTGACAGTTTTTAAGTGGGTGAATTTCTAAGAGCTGTTTGTTTAGATAAACTGCTGTATTCAGTTTTACACTGCATAAAATTATGTACATCTACAATGCATTTCATAATCTCATTAAGAAATCAGCTCTTCTATTACATTCTTTTACTCAGTGTTTATGACCGAGTTCCTATTTTCAAAATTAATTATGTTTCTGAATGTTTTAATAGCTGAAACCACACTCAAGTTCTGCATCATTAGCAAAAGCGATAGAGGTTATTAAAAAAGGGAAAATAAAAAATCCCGTTTGGTAATCAAGGGAGGCTATATCGTATAATAATCTGTGGGGTGGAAGAGAGACTGTGTTAAGTGGGAGAGCAGGAGAATAAACGTTCAAGTCGGTTTAGAACCCTTTCCAAATTACGGAGGTAATGTTATTGCCGATATCCAATATCCATTTGCGTTTTTTCCAGCGATTTTTAGTATTTCTGGAAAATAAAACGGTAGCCATTCCGTGAAAGTTTCTTAAGAGATTCAAATTACTTTATCAGGCTCCTGCACGCCTGGTTTTAAAACAACCCTTTAATGGCAATCTTCTCGAGATGGTAGACAATACACCCCTTTCATGAACGATAAAATTAGGTTGAACTTTTAACTGGCTCGCCTTCATTAGTTTTAAGAACTTATTTTCGCTTAAATACTTTCATGAGCTGGTAGTTGTCCTCTGAGAAAACAATTTAAAATATAAAAGAAAAGTTCGAACAATAATTTAGTTCCATTCTTTAACGATTCTATTGAGATCCCTTGTACTAGTTACCTCACTCAGAATAAGATATTTTTAATTTTTAAGATATTATTTCATTT
Source organism: Metallyticus violacea (assembly GCA_030762175.1). Taxonomy (NCBI): domain Eukaryota; kingdom Metazoa; phylum Arthropoda; class Insecta; order Mantodea; family Metallyticidae; genus Metallyticus; species Metallyticus violacea. The sequence continues at coordinate 90,023,494 of CM060830.1, read as the reverse complement.
TCTTTTATTAAATGAGGAGTTGACTAATTGTATTTAAAAGCAATTCAGTCCAATTTTCTGTAAATGGGTTATAATAATATTCCTCCCACTGTTTTAAAGATATTCAGATTTCAAGAGATTTTTCTTTCAGTTGCAGTTCAACAAAATTTCAAGGTGTGCCATATTTGCTTTTATCTATTGCTACATATTTTGATCTAGTTCGTTTCACCTCATATCCCATAAAATGTCTTTGTATCTTTAACAAAATGTTTACTGTTTTATTACTATGACTAGTGTTTTCTGTCTTCGTAGTCATAAGAAAACAACTAACACCTATAAACAATGGTAGGTTTGCGGCCTCGCCGATAAGGACTATCGCCTTCACCGTCATATTTAATTTGTTAAGTAATTGATTGCAGCGATAACTTCCGCTGTGTTCAGTTGTTCAGATATAGTTGCATAAAGAAGGCTATGTGTAGAGTATTGTGACATGTTAAAAATGGATTTTCGAGCTGTTATTAAGTTCTTCACAAAAGAAGAACTTACTTCAAATGAAATTAAACAGCGATTGGACGGTGTATATGGGGAAGCATCCCCTTCATATTGTGCCGTAAAAGAATGGGCCAAAATTTTTCGAATGGGTCAAGAAAGCATTGAAGACGAAGAGGGTGCAGGTCGGCCCTTGGAGGTGCTCACTCCTGAAAACATCGCTCTTGTGGAAGACCTGTTGCTCAAAGTTACAGAAATAGCAGCAAGGCTGGGCCTTTCTAAAACAACCGTCCTTGGAATTATTCATGAATATTTACATATGAATAAGGTTAGTGCAAGATGGGAGCTTAGACTTCTTTCCTCAGTCCAAAAGCAGCAACGAGTCATCTGTTGTCAGGCATTTTTGGAGCTCTGCCATGGCAGCAAGAAAGAAGTTCTCAAACCATTGTTACAGGAGATGAAACTATGGTCCTCTACTATGATCTCTTGTCCAAAAGAGAATCAATAGAGCGGCACAAACCTGGCAATGCACAACCTCTAAAGGCCAAGGTCACTCAGTCAACCAAGAAGATCAAGGCCACAATCTTTTGCGACTGTGAAGGAATACTGTTCATTAATTTCAAGGAACACCATAGTAAATGGGGAGTACTATGCTGACCTACTCCACAGACTACGTGCTTCCATCAAAGAGAAAAGGCGAGGAAAGCTGAGTGGTGGTGTGCGTCTTCTTCATATCAACGCGCCTGTACACACATCTCTTGTTGCAAAGGAAACTGTCAAGAAATGTGGATTCAAAGAGATGAACCATCCATATTACATCCCAAATTTAGCTCTCAGTGATTATTTCCTCTTCTCAAAACTCAAGAACGACCTTCGAAGAAGGACATTTAAGTGTCACGAAAAAGTGGTGGATGCTGTTTATGCTCATTTTGCATACAAGGCTTCTGACTATTTTTGGGGGAGATGTAAGAAGTGTAGTATTGCAATAAAGGTAATATATTGAAAAGTGAAACATATTTTTTGTCTTTATCATATCTAGAAAATGTTTAGGCCGGGAACTTAATGGACCTAACCTCGTACCATTTTATTTATCATTCATCTTTCTATAACTTCATTAAACCATCTTTTATTTATCCCAGTAGGTCAACTTTTGGATACCTCGCCCAAAACTTCAATTTCCGTTTCTTACGTAACATCAATAACATTATTATATGTTTTTATCCCTGTAGAGTATGCTACGTTAATAAGTTTATTACTTAATGTAAAACATAAGAGATTTTCGTTAGTTTATAAGAACTGCAAATGAAGGGAATACTTCCTTCTGAAATGTCTGTATATACACACGCATGTACACCATGTTTCCGAGCTGATGATACAAACTTTCAGTGATTATGGAGAAGGGTAAATTTATCAATTTGAGATCTAGTCCGGAAACGATAGAGTCGAAAGTTATAAGGGAAATTCGTTGTGTGTAGATATATCATCTTTAAAAGTTTCATAGAGTGCGACTACAACAGTTGTTCGATGCAGACATGACATCGTCGCACAAGTTTCGTTGTTGGAACAGCCTCGGTGTCGTTCGAACAATGTCACAGGCAACGAGAAATGTTGTCAGGTGAACCCCTTCAGTCTCGACCGGTGTCTCGTACACCCGAATGCTCACATAACCCCACAAGAAGAAATAAAGTGGGGTTGGATCAGGTGAACGAGCTGGCCACGAAACAGAACCTCCTGTCAGCAGGAGTCAAAGCATGCACTTTCTGACGTTGGTAGCTGCTGTTCCTGTATCCCTTTCCACACAGTTTAGTGGGGCAGTCATTTCACGTGCAACTGATCGAGTGCACATTGAAGGCTCCAAAAAGAACATCTTCTTCCAAGGCGGTAGTCCGTACACTGCGTCGTTCGCCTCCTCGAACGTTGTATTGTTGTATCACTAGCCCTGTTTCTCTTAACCGCTGGAACAGTCGTGGAAACAACGTGTGGGTCGAATGTCTCGTAGTTGACCCGACACAACCTGTAAGCTTCCCTACTGCCCCGTTGGCTTTTCCGTACACGAAAAGCATGTCTGCATATTCCGCAACCGTATACTCCACTTAGCTACGCTGATCGATTGTATGCATCAACCGAGAAACCAGATGATCACATCCGGACTGACACACACCAGGCTATCAGCATAGCAAAATGGGCATAATGAGCATCCACCACTTCTTCATTGCATTTAAATTTCCTTCCTTGAAGGTCCTTCTTGAGTTTTGAGAAGAGGAAATAATCACTGGAAGCTAGATTTTGTCTGTAGGGTGAATGGTCGATCTCCTTGAAGTCACATTTCTTCACAGTTTCCTTTGCAACAAGAGCTGTGTGCACAAGCGCTTTGTCATGTGGAAGGCGCACATCGTCACTCGGCTTTCCTCGCCTTTTCTCTTTGATGGAAGCACGTAGTCTGTGCAGTAGATCAGCATAGTACTCCCCATTTACTGTGGTGTTTCTCTCCTTGAAGTCAATGAAGAGTATTCCTTCACAGTTCCAAAATATTGTGGACATGATTTTCTTGGTTGATTGCATAACCTTGGCCTTTAGAGGCTGTGCTTGCTTCGCCAGTTTTAGGCCACTCTATTGATTCTCTTTTGGACAAGAGATCATAGTAGAGGACCATAGTTTCATCTCCTGTAACAATGGTTTGCAGAACTATACCCATACCTCTTGATGCACGACTACATGTTGTGGGGCTAGCAAGTACATGTAAAGATATCAATGTATTACCTCGTTCAAACAACGATTCGTAGATTCTTGTATTCCATGTTACATGGTGTCCCACAACAACGTTGATTTTGCCGTTTCCGGGCCAGGGTTCCTGGTCTCAATTTGATACATTTGCTCATTACCATCATCCCTGAAAGTTTGTATCATCAGTTCGGAAACACTCTGTATATATTAAGTAATTAGAAACTACTCGTATATTTACAAACTTCTGGAGGGGGTTCTAGACAGAAAGAGGAGGAAAAAAACTCTTATCAACAACATATGTCCGGAAATAGACGGTAAGCCTGCAATTGAGCAATTATTAATAAACATTACATTGCATGCCACTATGTTGTGTTATGTCAACATTACATAAGAGGTTTGAATTGTTTCTCAGGGGATGTAATGCAAGCCCCTACATGTTACATCATGGATTGCGTCATTCTTCGAATGTTTCATCCTATACCCGAATAGCGTCACAGGCTGCATGGCGCCGGTGTTCAATTGTCTGTAGGAACTGTCTAAGCATATTGAACACTTTTCTGGTGCTCCAGCAAGTAAAAGTGAAGGTGTTTTAAGTGCGGTGATTGGCGTTCATACAACAGCCTAGTCCTATCACCTTCCCGGGAGGACTTTTTAGAGATATTGGCGAATCAAAAATGACTGCAAAATTGGGTTTGGGGGGGCACTTTCTCGTAAATCCATGGTATTTCCTGGCCATTTCCATTTGCTTATTTCTACGTGCATAGTATTTTAGCTTGTTCCTAATATAAATACCAGACATTGAAGCTATACTTCATTACATTTACTAGCCAATATGTAGGTGGGTGACTGCTGTTATGGGGGAATGGTGTGGAAAGCATATTGTCATCTATTTTAAAAATAAGCATTTCCAAACATATGTTGATGTGGATATTTATTGTTCCTTTTACTTTCCAGAACGATCTTTCTGAAGTTTGCTCCTATAGTTTCTATTCACTTTATTAATTCAGGTCGTAAACTAGGTTTTCATGTACATAATTAACATACACAGGAAGAAGCAACGAAAATAATAAAATTTCTTTCTCAGTGTAAAGGAGGAAACGTTCACAGTCTGCACATTTTTGAAGAGTAATTTTTAAATTTTACTTTAATCGAGTAACCGAAATATACGTGGGTAGGTCCATAAGTTTCCGATCTAACCATTTTCTAGATATGATAAAGACAAAAACTATACTTCACCTTTCAATATAGTTACTCTTTATTGCAATACACTTCTCACATTTTCGAATTTATGTTTCAATCCCCCCCACAAAATAGTCGTAAATCATGTCTGCAAAATGGGCATAAACAGCATCCACCACTTCTTCATCACACTTAAATTTTCTTCCTCCAAGGCACTTCTTGAGTTTTGAGAACAGGAAATAGTCCCTGGAAGCTACAACTGTGCTGTAGGGTGGATGGTCGATCTCTTTGAAGCCACATAACTTCACAGCTTCCTTTGCAACAAAAGCTGTGTACATGGGCGCGTTGTCGTGAATAAGGCGCACATCACCACTCAGCTTTCCTCGCCTTTTCTCTTTGATGGAAGCACGCAGTCTGTGCAGTAGGCCAGCATAGTACTCCCCATTTACTGTGGTGTTCCTCTCCTTGAAGTCAATGAAGAGTATTCCTTCACATACCAAAAGATTGTGTCCGTGATCATCTTAGTTGACTGAGTGACCTTGCCTTTTAGAGGCGGTGCTTCACCAGGTTTACGCCATTCCATTGATTCTCTTTTGGACAAGGGATCATAATAGAGAACCATAGTTTCATCTCCTGTAACAACAGAACTTCTTTCTCGGTTCCACGGCAGAGTTCCAACAGATGGCTCGTTGCTGCTTTTGAACTGAGGAAAGAAGCTTAGACACCCATCTTGCACTAATCTTATTCATGTTTAAATGTTCATGAATAATTCGAAGGACTGTTGTTTTAGAAAGAGTGCTGCTATTTCTGTAACTTGAGCCGCCGGTTGGTCTTCCATAATTTCTTCTTCCACAAGAGCGACGTTTTCAGGAGTGAGCACTTCCAAGGGCCGACTTGCACACTCTTCGTCTTCACAGTTTTCGAAAAAGTTTGGCACATTCTTTTACGGTAGAATATGAGGGGGATGCTTCCCCATATAAACCATCGAATCGCTGTTTAATTTCATTTGGAGTAAGTCCTTGTTTTGTGAAGAATTTAATAACAGGTTGATACTGCATTTTGGACATGTCACAATCTTCAACACATAGCTTTCTTTATGCAACTATATCTGAACAACTGATCACAACGGAGCGGAAGTTACAGTTGCAATTATTTACTTAACAGATAAGGTATGATACCAGATAAAAGTTTGTGAATGCGATAATTCTTGTCGGCTAGTCCGGAAACTTATGGACCTACCCTCGAATATAATACATGTAAGCAATTTTTAAGAAATGTACTGAGTTTATAACATAGTAAATTATTTTAAATAGTATTTAACGCCTGTTTTTCTACTGTGGCATCGCAAGTGGGGGGACATAGGATTAAATGATAACAGGGGAAAGATATTTTAAGGAAGTAAGCGTTCCAGACCGAAGTTTTGGGTACCTCCATGGCATTTGGCATTTATGAGAACTGAAGAAAGCCTTGAAAAAAATCAGTCAGAGAGGACGGTCCTGATAAAAACCAAATCCCACTCACCAGCTCACGCCTTAACGACGTCGGCCACCCGTGAAGGTTAAATTGTTAAGGTGATGTGTCGTAAATTTAGATGTAGTAGAACTTCCTGTGAAAATCACTGTAGCGGTGGTTCTTGGAAACTTTTCTACTGAACGTGGTTGTGCAATTGTGTTCATATTGCAATACAATGTTCCCGCATTGTAACACACACATCATTAAATTAGTAGTGACTCTTCACTGGAAACCTCCTCAGTCGACTGTCACGACTTTCTGCAACGCTCGCAATCAAAAATTGGTTCAGTTTTATAATATCTTTGTTATAGTAATGTTTTGTTTACATGTCGGCAAGGTTTTGCCACTTTTCAATGCGTATTTTTCCAAACCGCGTTTAGAACAATCGCTAGACATATTTGAGTTTAAATGTGGTGTAATAGTTACCGACCCACTGGTTAACATCTGTCCAGATTAGTTCTATCGGGTTTGGATCTGGGCGGTATGGTGGCAGCCTTAATGTACTATGGCCATTTTCCTGCAAAATTCTGTTTATTAATACTTTATGTATTTGTCTATCAGTGGCCATATATTTCATTTAATTAATAATACCATTAATTTTGGGTTTAATAATGATAATGATGATAATAATAATAACATAAATATAATAACTTTAAAAGCGTGGTTTCCCTTTTTTAATTAATAAGACCACAATTTGAATTTTAAATTGTTTTTTAATGCCTCAATAGTTATGAAATTCGCTTAGTTTACGGAGCTCCTGCATGGAATTTTTTTTTACTATTACTATAAAATTACAAATATGTGTATTTTTAAACATATAGACAGTTTAATTGTGAAAGTGCAAAGTTTAACGGGGCATTTTCTAATCAATGTATTCCAAAATATATCACTCGATCTGAGGAAATTATGCCACAGTGACTCTCTGGAAGGGCTAGTCAATTGGCAGTCAAGTGCCGTTGAGAAAATTTGTGACCGTTTTGCTCACAATATTTGCTTAACTCACGAAGGGGGGCTTGACAAAGGGTAACGTTATCTTTAAATATGTTTTTTACAAAAGCCCAGAGGAAACGTAAATAAGTACAGCCGGGGCTTGAACGACGGATAATTTGGCTTACTTAGCTAATACTCTAACCATCTGAGATAACGTGTTCTGTTCTGCCATAACTTTTCATTTCTCCCAGCGATGCTCTAACATTTCTTCACCTTCTTGACGAAAGGGTTATCCAATCCTTGCAAATTACTGATTTACTGCCTCCATAACTTCATAATCTAATGAAAATTTCCTCCCTCGAAGGTCTTGCTTCAGTTTTGGCAAGAGTCTGAGCAAGTAGAGTGTTTCATCAGTTATCAACCCTGCTTTAATTATTGTATTCACTACATCACAATATTTGTGGCCTGAAGTATTGTTCCGAAAATATTTTTATTGTATTTCGTTATTTTTAAATTAAATATATGTAGTAATGACCTCTGCAAATAATTAACCAGAATAACACATTATGCGTTACAAAAAGGTCGAGATCATGATTTTGCCTACTGACCTGAATTTCTCGGAGTGTATATACCCCTTATTAGGGCCCAGGTTTCAGGTTTTTATAAACCCTGAATTAATTTTAGCATGTTAAAATAGTTTTTTTTAACACTTTAAGGGCAGTTTTTCAAGTTTATCTCGTTAAAGTATAATAAACACATTGAAACATACATACGATGATATTCTTTTATTTTTATTTAATTGTACTTATTTTCCATTATTCTGAAACACAAAACTACATAAACACTTAAAAGTTCAAAGTATTTATAATATCAGGGCACTGAATTTTTAAAAAAGTTTTAAGTACTAAACTTAACTAGAATATTTTTCAATTAATCAAACTTATTTGGAATATTTTTCAATTGACTAAACTCGACTAGAAAACTTTTCAGTTATTTAGTTTACTGATGCACTGTAAAATTAAACAGATCGCTAAGTTTTCTTCGATGAAACATTTTCTGCTGTCTTTTAAAACATTCTTATAGAAAGAAAATTTTCTCTCGACAAAGCATAAAGTTATTGGTGAAAATTCAAGGAAGCCGCTACTGTTGGTCTCCATGGTAAATCGTCTGAAATCTGTTCCTCCTGAAAAACAGCATATACGTTTTTCATTGCTGCAAACGCTGGGTTTCGTTGTGAGCTTCAAAGAACAGGTTCCCCTACGGCCCTAACATCTATTTATTTGAATTTGTGTCAATGATTTCCACTGGATCTTTTAATAGTATAGGTGTGAATTCCAAACTTTGAATAGTTGCAGGAAGATCACTGAAATTGGCTTTAATAAATGCAAGAACGGTTTGAGTCTTTGCTATGCAGACTTCTCGTTGAAGTTAAACGGGTTTATAACACTCTTATGTCTTCAAAATAGTTGGCATTGTAGATGGTTACCTGCAGACATATACTCCAGTGGGTAATGATGGATTCTGATGACAGAGATGTTTGTGGTAGCATTTCTTGAAAATCTGAATGCGACTGGAAGCTTTCAGAAAGGCTTTCTTCACGGATGAAACAATATTGTTCACTCAAAGGAAAATGTTTCTAACCTCTTCAACCAATGGGTGTATGCCGTGAGCAAGGCAGATGATATGCAGCATGTTAGGGTAGAAAATTGTCAATGTCTCTCCCGCCTTGATCATGTGGGCCGCACTGTCGGTCACAAGCAGTAGAAATTTCTCATCACGGTTTTCATCATAGTATGATGCAGACCATGATGCTGTGGTTCGTTTTGTCCAGCGTCTTATAATATGAGGCGGGTTTATCAGGCTCTGTGGGGTTTAACGTACCCCCCATGAGGTTAGCAATGAAGCGACCAGAGCTGCCTGTAGTCTCACCTACTGAAAGTCAAATATTACAGTCCTGTAGTTCTGTTCTGAAGAATTCAATCTTTTTCTCATATCATTGGTGCAAATATTTTTCCTTAAGTTTGCTTCCTCTGGTTATCTTTCGGTCCTGGTATCTTGAACATAAACATGGCTTAAAATTGTCTTCTGAAGAGCCAAGAAAATCTGAAATTAGTGGTTGAAACTGAATCCTCTGTTTCTTCTTAATGCTGCTGAAGTGCTCTACATACTCTTTATGCTGCAAAAAATGCACTTTTTGGTTACAGCTCACTTGCTGTAAAATACAATTTTGTCATCTGTGGTAAAATTGGAATGCTTGCTGATCCACGGTCTAACCAATCAACTTTTAGAAACCTTTACTTTTGGATCTTGCTGTAGCTGTTAATAAACTGGGAGTGTAAGTTTCTTAATAAATAATTCAGTTTGCTTCTGAACAAGAGTTACATACGACAATTTTATTTAACAGAACGATTCTGTTAATAAACGGAACACGTCCGTTGAGAAAAATACTGTTGAACGTGACTGACAACAATGGTATTACGAAATTAAATTCAGTTTGCTTCTGAAATAAGTTAATATCAACAATGCTATTAACACATGACAAACAAAATTAAATGCCATGATTTCAAAGTCATTTTATTGAAATATTATGAAATTTAATTTGAACAATTTAAAATTAATTACATTTAAATTTAATTGAAATATTTTAAACGGTAGTTTTAGTCATTTTAGGTTTCAACGTCCCATTTTGCCATTTTTAGGATTAATAAAATTCAATTATGTTACTCGCATGACAAAGAAACACAGTTATGTTAAAATATCACATTTAGCTAGCAAGGAACAAAATAATTTAAAAAAGAATCGGGGTCCTAGTGATAAGCCAATTTTTAGAAGTCTTACCTTTTGGCTTCTTGCTGTAGCTTTTATGACGTTACCCGTCGGGCTGAAAACAGTCCACTGCTGCGAATGGTGGTCAAGTCCTCTTGTGCGCGAGCGGCTAGCCAGACCCGAGCGACAGCGCAGAGAGCCAAAGGTAGTGTGGCACAGCTATTATCTAGATAATAACTCTTCAGGATCAACGGAGCAATAGCTCAGGCGGTTACAGCATCATACTAAACTTATAAAGTTGGAATAGTGGGTTACCATCTCATGCTTTTTTTTTTTCTGCCGGAGTTAAATGTGATTTGCCACAACTACAATGATTTACTCGCTAAACCACTATGTCCACCGGTTTCTAGGATTTTCCCGAGGTTAGCCGTCATATTAGGTTATTATGTGTATGTATGAATTAGTTGCGAACTGGAATAGGAGCACATTTACCCCGTTACAATATTTCACCCTCCTAATAATGTCCTCATTACAGTGATTTACCCGTCTCTATCCATTTTATTTACAAAGTAAAGTGCGTGTGAATAAGTTCCGCTCTCTCCGCTGTCGCTTGGGTACAAGAGCACTTACTACCAGCGGCAGCAGTAGTTGAGTGTTTTCAGTCCGGCCGGTAACGTCAAGTTTAATAAACTGGAAGTGTAAACTTTCTTTAACAGAACGTGACTGACAATAAACAAACAGAAGATGTCTGTTCGATAGTCATTTGAGAAGAATAGCTTTGAACGAGACGGACAACAATGCTATGATGAAATTAAATTCAGTTTGCTTCTAAAAATACGTTAATTTCGACAATGCTTTTAATACAGCATGACAATAATGTATTATAAAATTAAATGTAATGATTTGTCTTTGAAGTTCATCAAGATGCACATTGTTGGTTAATGTTTTAAAAGTAGTTAAATATTATTCAATTTAATTTTTAAACGATGTTTTAGCCATTTTTTGGTTTCATAAGATGCAACTATGTGACTGCCATGATAAAATAACGGATAATTGTGTTAAAATATCATAGTTTGCTAGTAAGGAACAACATAGTTTAAAACCTAAGAACCCGGGCGGTAGTTATGTTATAGGAGTTCAGTGTGATTGCTAAATACCGCAATTCACACCTCATGCTTATTCATCCCAGAACGTTTTGTAACGCTTGTCATCAGGAAGTCCAAAAACTTGCCCCGTTAGTTTGATTGGCTCTGTTCCATGTTCAAAAGTACAAAATCATGCAGTAATAACAATAAAGTCTATAAATAAATCTTGATCCAAATAGTCATATGTTATCACGACTAGAAACATATTGACCATAAACTAACCCGAATCTTTGTTAAACTGCAATGAGAGAGTTAGTTTATTGTTGTATTTATAATTATTGACGTTTCCATAACCTGAAAACTGCTGGTCAAAACCGTTTACGTTTGAAATATTGCCAAAACTATAGCTTTGTGATGAGAGCTACTCAAGTACCGTCTATGCCTTGGACTGTCTCCGAACCTGTTTTAACTAAATTATATACCCGAAAACAATTGTTCGCAGTCATAATTTCTACCTTTACCGCAAAAGTAGCACAAATAGGTCACCCTTTCACCCAGTAGCCAGCTCAGAATAACAATATACAATAACAATAATGAACTTAAAGCTTAAGTATTATCACCAGCGTTATTCCACACTGAGCCATAGATAAAGTGTGTGACCTTGTATGCTTTTTCAGTAAATTGATGACTGCTGACTTTTTTCTATTACGAGAGTGACAGGACTTTTTTTTAACAATCTGCTCCTATATTTTTAAAATTTAAAAAGTTGTTTTACTACTGTATCTTTTAACTTTAAAACTATTTTTATATGACTTTTAACATAAGCAAAACTACAGTTTATGGTGTTGCCTTTTGGTTTGGGATTTAAATGCTTAACACTCAAGGATTAATTTTGATTAAAAAAATCTATTTTTATTTAAACTCAATTTAAAAAGACGATTTTTTGCAAGGTTCCTAGTATTTGTGATATTTCCAGTTAAAATACGAACTAGGTTTTGGTTATATATTTTCTATACTTAAACTTGAGGAAATGTCTTATTTTTCTTCCCAACGATCGTGTACTGTAAAGCAAAATATATACAATATATTATAAGTGAAAAAAGCATGAAAGTTTATTGAAAGTTACATTGTTTAATTTTTTACATATTCTATTATTGTAAGCTCTTTAATAATAGTTCTTATACACTGATGTTCAAAATTGTAACCTTCAAGATTCGAATTCCCATTATAACATGTACCCTTTATTATAAAATATAAACTGGATATATTTTGATTAAAATTGCACAACTTTCATAAGTTAAGTTATATAAAGAAAGTTAGTAATATTCTTCCACAACAAACACATAAATTTTCAGTCATTATGTCCCAAATTTCACTTCCAAAACTAGACTTTACATAATTATCTTGACATCTTGCAACAAATATGTAGGTTATGGTTTAGTAATATACCTTGCTAGTATATGATCTAACATTTTACAACGTCTTGTATTTTGTTTTGTGTTCTTTTGTAGGCGTCATGTCATTAGGACAAGAAACTCCAGGTAATTGTTACGTGAAATCCAGTCTTCAAAAATAAAAATCATTAATTATAATGCCATTGCTTGCTTCCTAACAGTAACACTTTTACTGCGATTTATAAAAGACTTTGTATGATGTAACTGCCACTTATGCCTTTTAGATGTTACTGTCTATTTTAAAAATCGTTTTCTTTTGTGGTCAATCGTTAGCATACACAGTACCCACCTCGCCGACGGTTCTTTCATTTACAAATGACTGTGCAATATATGATTTACTATATCTCCAGAATATGCCCACAGTTTCAGCAATGTCCCGCACCGTCAGTCTCCGATTGTTCAGTCCCATATTGTAGGTTTTCTCAAATCATTTATGGAGTCGTTACCTCAACATATGATCCGCATCGCTTGTGTTCATTCGGCCACATTTGTATGATATATAACCATTTGAGCATCATTCTAAGCCAAGTTGTTTATTAATGCACGACATTCTTTGTTTCTTCATTAGAACGCCTGCTTGCAAAATTAGGCAGGAAAGGGACTCTCAAACGCAGACTAAGTTTTGTAACTGTTTATAACATTATTCATTCCCCAACAGCCACCACGTTGCTCAGGTAAGTTTGGAAACATTATTCTTTTATAAATCCCTACCACTACTACTGTTCTTCAGAGAATGTCACTCCCATGTTTTAGATGTTCTCAAAACCTGCGCAGTATCTTTCTAAGAAACCTGAATAATTTCAAGATATTTGGCTTTGCACCAACCTTCGTCGACAGAAGCCAAGAAGATGGCAAGTATATTGCTGCACGAGGTTCATACGACACAGTTCTGTAAAAAATAACCTTCATTAGATTATTTGGTCCTTTTCGACACATTTCCTCTCTGTATTAATGAGTTTTGTGCAGTTTGCCACACTGCCTAGCCGCTCACTTTGTTCTGTCAGGTTGACACAGTTACCACCTACTTCAGTTCATTCTGGTTACCCGAAAAAATGTTCAATTCGAAAGATTATTTTAAAGTGTATTTTAATAGTGAGAGAATCATTTATTTTTACGTGTTTATTTCCATGTTACAACAGAGAACATGGAAATAAACACGTTTTTCTTAATAAAGTAATGTCCAAAAATGCTTCACTTTCAAGTTATTGTAGCATGAAGGAAAAAATGAATATATCTCAACTTGGAAAGTTATTTTATTTACTTTCTATGGTTACAAAGTGACCTTTTTTTATCTAGCACCAGATACTCAGAAAATTGTTTTCACAAACTATAGGAATTGTTCAAAATTGTAACCGCCGTTGTTGACACAAAAAGTATAACGTTGTGTGATTGGACGACAAATTCTTCGAAATATCTGTGATCGGTTACGAAGATTGTCAAAAGTAAGGATAATTCTAGCAGCTAATTCTTCTGCTGTGTCTATGGATGTTTCATTATCAATTGATTTAATATGATCCTAAACACAAAAATGAACGAGTAATGTCTGGAGAACGTGCCGACCAAGAATCTGGACCTGTTCTACCTATTATTTAAATCATTTCGACAATTTAAGCCGAAATGTGCGGGTGCACCGCCGTGTTGAAAGATCATGTTTCTCCGAATATTAATCGGGATATCTTCAATTAGCTCAGGAAGCATTTCTGCAAGCAAAATATCATAAACAATCATTCAATCTTACAGGCATAGCATATGACCACTAGAAAGTTATCAACAAATCAAACCCAAATATTTACAGAAAACTTCCATTGATTGCGGAGATTCTGTCACTGTGACTTTGTGAAGACTTTGTGATTGATGTCACTCCAAATGTGAGTATTGTGTGTATATAAAATTCATCTATTGAAAATCTTGCCTCATCTGTCCATAGTATGCGTCTAGCAAAATCAGGCCCATTGTTAACGATATCTAAATACCACTGAGCAAATTGTTGTCTGTTAGGATAATTATCGGGATTAAAAGTTGTACTTTTTTGGCATGAAGTGAATGCTTTCATACTCACTTAAAACTCTCCATGCAGACACGTGACTAGTATTCATCGAATGGGTGACAGCTCGAGTCCTAGTTCGTGGATTATTTTCAAACTTCTGCAAAACCTCATCTTCAAAGCATGATGTGCTGTGAATTTACTTTCTTTACCTGGAACTGTCCATTATCTCAAAGACTTTGATCCAGTTTTGAGAATGTGGTGCTGAGGGTGTTGCTCCTCAAAGATTTTCTTTGCCAAATAAGCATTGCTGTAAGCTGCTCCAAATGTCTTATGAATGTCTGCAAATTCAATATTTGTATACCGATGCATTTTAATTCTATGAAATTATATGAACAGATCTCTCATAAGATATTTTGTGACATGTAATACAGTAATTTTAATTGTTTGTTATTCAATGTTAACAAGAATAGTTGAAACATAAATGGAGCCATAAGGTGAGATTAGCTCTTGTCTTTTTTATTGAAAACGACGCATTTCCGGACACTACTTTATTACAAAAACAGGTTTATTTTCATGTTTTCTATCACATAAGAAAATTAGGAATAGATATTCTAATATGTGCTGTATATCCAAGTTAAATCTGTCCAATGAAATAATGTTCTTGCGAGAAGTGGAAAACATTAGAATTTTTAAACATTTTCCTTGAAATTTACAAGACTTATTTTTTCACTAGAATACAAATGAGAATAAGAGCTGATGTAGTTAACTCGTATACTCCCAAAATGAGTGTTTCTGTTATCTCAACGCTTAAATCTTTAAAGCAACGTAGTAATTTGTCTGCTAGATGATTTATACCATGCAACCCAGGCAGGCACCTGCTATCACGTGCGGTCCGTTACTGCGGCTGACCGACCAAATCTTTTGTCTTATCGATCCGCAATTTTTTCATTCAAGTTAATGTTTTAGGCGCTCTATAACAATGTCAGTTTTTTTTAGTGCATTTACAGCTTTCTTAAGAGAAAGCGAGTTTATTATATAGTGTGTGAATAAAATTTACTGTATTGAAATGTCAATCCACAAGTTAGAATACAACAGAGAATATTTGTAAATTAAATTTACATTATCTTAAATATCTTATTTAAGATATCTTATCTAGAGTATAGAAAAATGTCTAGTTTTCTCGTTGCATCACTGTAAGTAAATTTGTTAGATTTAGGGAAATGTGATCGATAAATGAAAACGATGTGCCAGGGTTACCTTTTAAGTTGTAACAACACCTAGGAAGAAACAAAGAAACTGTTACATTGCTTTTCAAAATATTCGTCCTTAAGATCTATAAGCTTTTGCATACGTTCAAACTAATTCAGGAAACATTTTTTCACTCTGAAGTTGGTATCTCAAAAACACGATTTTTAAAGACTTCAACAACTTCTTGAGGTGACAAAAATCGCTGTCCACGCATTTTTGTTTGACATTTGTGAATGAAATGAAGGCGTTAGGGAATAAATCAGGTGAATACGGGCAATGAGACATTAATTCAACGTTTTTCTCCTTCAAATAATCAATTGTTTGACATTCTGTGTGAAAGCTGGCACTGTCATGATGAAGAACGATGCGACGTTTTCGGTCGTTTTTCCTGATTTTGTCGATGACTTCTGGCAGACAGATTATTGTATATCATTCAGCATTAACTGTTCTTCAATCCTATAAAGGAATGGTGGACATGCCTAATATAACCGAAGAAACAAACGATTTTTATTTTTTTATTTATTTATTTTTTTTTTTTTTTGTAGAAAGTACTTCGTGAGCGAATAATTTTATGGGATTCGGTCCATTTTGGAATACGCAAACAATGGATCGTTGCTTAGTTTCCAGTTCATATGAATATATCCAAGTTTCGACACCTATTACGTTGTAGTATACAGATTTTGCAGTTCTTCGGTGGAACTTTTTGGGATTACATTACACCAATTAACATGAGCGTTTTTGGAGTGTCGGCAAATTATGCGGTATCCATTGGGAACAGATCTTTTTCACAGCAAAATGATCATGCAAAATCGAATGTACTGCAGTATTCGATATGCTTAAGGATGCCTTTATTCCACTATGCAGTTCTTTTTCAATCATGTTGCGCACAACGTCGGGAATGACAGCCAATTTTGGTAGACTTCACGAAATTCATCACTGACTGACACAAGACTACATGAAATTCTGCAAGCCGATTGTAAACAGTCTTTTCTGATGATGCTTCATTACCAAACGCTGAATGAAGCAATTCTATATATTTCTGTTGAGTTAGGCCTTTACTAAAATGGTAAAAAAATCATCCAACAAAAACCTTCAAGCGAAATTTCCTTTTTTTCCGTAGTATTACTTTGTTTAAACACTCACTTTAAACAAACTACTTGATCAATTTGTAAACTGCAGCCGTTTTCACAATAACAAATGTCAACAGTATTGAAAAGAGTAATAGCGCCACCTATTGGTAGTTGGTAACAACCTAGACGGTAGCCCTTGTATTCTAAAGGATGAAATTTGCTGACATTAGAGCGTTCTCCAAAAATCCCCTATTCCATGTATCACTTGGAAAAGAAAAAGTTTTTGTAATTGTATTTTACTGAATAGTGCTGACCCTATAGACTTGGTCTCATTTACACAGCTATATTTTTTCGCAAAGCTATAGGCACCGGTATTGATAAATAAAGTTCTTTTAGCATGAAAAAGTTGAGGTCTCATGTGCTATAACTGCAAGGCGAATGATGGAGCTCATGTATTTTAAGTGTGTTATACATTCATACATGTGCAGCAGTTATTTAGCAATAATCAGATGCAAGAGAAATATTTTCAACAAGCGTATCTCACAGCTCCTATTATAACAGACACGGGTGGCCGAGGTCGTTAAGGCGCGGACTCATGAGCGGGAGGTCTGGGGTTCGAATCCCGCCAGGAACGTCCTCCCTAGATTTTTTCCAGGTTTTCCTCAATCCTCATAAATGTAAAATGCAGGGAAAGCACCCTAAACTTAGGCCTGAAACGTTTCCTTCCTTAAAAAATCCTTTCCCGATATATAATTTCATCTTATGTATCATTAGTGTCCATCGTCTGTGGTGCCTCAGTAGTAAAAACCGCCGTTAAACACCATTAAAAAAACAGCTCCTGTTACCCATTCTTTGAAAGCTCAAAGGGAAAGTTCTGAATACAGAATCATTTCTAAATGGTTGAGGCTTTTCATGCTCCACAGATCTTACATCACGAAACATTTTCGTGTGAATGCTAATTTTTTAAACTATTTTTGAATGCCTCAATGCGGATACACACTACTTTGAACATCTTCTATAACGCACATTAGTAAGTTAACAAAAATAATGTACCGAAATATATAAATGTAAATAATATGTGCAAAGATATAATCTATTCAGAGATTGCTGATTAATAGCAGTGGAGTCTGCGCAGGTCTACTGTACCCCTATTGGGACGCGGTGTGTTACTTTCTTTTGTAATATAAAACCATATTTCCTATGACGGAATTATCACGTAAAAATTTGTCAAAAATGGAGTATGTCATTAAAAATCTGTATTATTTTTTGAATGAAAAGAGATATTTTTCACTTTTAGGGTAACAAACTTATACATTTACATCACCAAACATTTACTAATGACGTTACACTGTTTCAAATACAGTTTTAACTTTCATTTAAAATTTCCAAAAGTTCACTTTTTACCCTAGGCAGCACATAACTTAAGAATTACTACTTAAAAACACAAAAGCAAAAAGTATATAATAATAATAATAATAATAATAATAATAATTGAAGTTTATAATGTGTTATTGGAAACATTAAGCTTTTTAAAAACAGCGATTTTATTGGCTAATAAAAGCAAAATTGAAAACAAAAATAATTATAGAAACAATATTATATTAGTGTAATTTGCAGATGATTGTAATAAGATGTACAAGTAA
Source organism: Metallyticus violacea (assembly GCA_030762175.1). Taxonomy (NCBI): domain Eukaryota; kingdom Metazoa; phylum Arthropoda; class Insecta; order Mantodea; family Metallyticidae; genus Metallyticus; species Metallyticus violacea. The sequence continues at coordinate 90,005,428 of CM060830.1, read as the reverse complement.
AAATTCTAAATTCTAGCTTAAATTTCTTTTTGAGATATGGGCACCTTGAGAGAGAGACACACACACACACACACACACAGAAGAAGAAGTTCGAAATATGGCGATTACAAGTGTGACTTTCCCTTTATACACACACTCATATGTATATGTGTGTGTGTGTGTATATATATATAACAACTAGGGAAATTATCTTTTTTTTTTAAATTTGCAATGTGTTAGAGAAATCAGGAAAACATTTCCCCATAATATTGATGATTATTGCTTAAAGGGCGCAAAACTACAAGGTCATTAGCGCCCACCCATAATATTAAATCATATTTCGTAATTGAAGAAAACTGTACACAACAAGGGATTTAGAGGTAGTTTCGGAACTATTGTGATACAATGAGCAAAGATGATTTTAGTATTAGTATAATATATTGTATATGTGTTTTCTAATTTAAATATCTACCAACATTGTAAATGTGTTGTTCTGGTATATGAATATTAATGTTTCTATGTAATGTGAGATGAGGTGATTCCTTTGTTGCGATTTGTATTACATTTGTTTATTCTCCATTTAATGATAATGTAATAACCGATTTTTAGTTGAATAAACTTATTTTTACTTTGCAATTACATGCGGGTAATTAAGTTTAAAATTTTGAAACTGGTGTCAATAGTGAAAATAAAGCATTTAATTTACAGAAAAAATATATAGCTTAAAGTAAAAGCATATACGTAATCGGAAATTAACAAATAGTTTTAATACAGAGTGCTAGATTTTCAGATACATTGGTTTGTCTACCAGAACGGGAAAGAGCCTGTAAGTTCCATATCGATTGTTCCATTTAATATTTTTCTGTTACAGCTTAATGCCTCTCTGTGTGGTGTAGTGGTAACCATATTTGCGTTCTAAGATCGCGGGTCAAACCCAGTCAGGGCCAATGGATTTTTTTTTCGAGCGTAAAATTCTAAGTATGGCTTCCTTCGGAAGGGAAGTAAAGCCGTGGGTCCCATATCGTACATTTACGGCACGATAAAGAACCCCAACCCTGAAAGAAGAGACCTCTGAGCAAAATTTGTCTGTCGTTTCACACTCCGAATTGAGTGGGGTGCTGATGACCTGAGACATTAAAGAGTGTTCATAAACTAACCAAATCAAATAACCAACAAATGCCTCTCTAACAAAAAGATCTAAAGAGACGGTGAATCAATGTTTGATGAATTGAGTTCATAAATGAGCTCGGAATTAACAGAAGAATTCTTAGCAGTGCAACTGGCCTCACAAGATTCGAATCCAGGGCCTCCGGATTTGCAGGCAGAAGCGTTTATCTAAAGCGGTTATGTTACATCAAGCTATTTAGCTTTTTTCCCATTCCTCCTTCCTAGCCAAGGAAATGCGTGATATTATTTTTATTCAATCAGTTTTCAATTATTGCGTGTCAAGAGAGTCATTTTATTTATTTATTTACACCCACAAGTTACCCAGCACGTATCCGGCAAGATGTAGCGCATTCATGTTCTACTCAGAAGTAAGTGCTTTAAGGCGAAACAATACAAGTTTACAAAGAAATGTCAGCAGCATATCATGTTACTGACACTTGACAGTATGTTCATATTGTGGCAAGAGATTGTGAACTGCGACAATGTACTTAGCATTTATCTGTTATTAATTATAAGCACGAGAAGTTACTACGTGTTCTGACCTGTGTTCCAGATATACCAGTAGATACACTAGAGAGGATGTACAGTGCTATGATAAGCCTATTGTTATATGGGGATGGGGGAGAACAGAACATGTAAATAAAATTCAAGTCGATTTTTGGAAAAGGTCTCGTCAAGGAACGTCAAACTCTGTGGTCATGAGGGAGATGGGTTGCTATGAGGATACGGTTAATAGTAAAACAAGGACAGTGAAATACTGACTTGACTTATGCAGGGAGATCAGTCCACACTTAGCGCTATATGCTATAGACACCAGATACAAAATATATCAACAACGTTTTGGGCTACAGAGGTGAAAAGAACTCTCTGCGGAATTGACCTAGAGTTCAATATGAAGAAGGTTAAATCAAGGCTAGAGGATATCAGCAAGCAGAAAATCGAGGCAAAATGTAACACGAAAGTCACCTTGAGCTTATCGAATGAAATTAAATGTACCTGGGGTAAAAGCTATATAGGCGTTCTAGGGAGAAAGGCAAGATCAGGAATGGCTTGGTTTAGACTGAGAGGTTAGAAGGCTGGAAAACAAATTCATGCAAGAGCTGCGTAAATTAAGCGAATTCTCACTGAATTGAATAATTTTAATAAAAATATATATAAAATCAAAATTACATCTTATTAATTAATGAAATGAAGTAAGTTATGGCATGACTGTATGGTATTAAAACAAAATGAAATTGTTGCAATTGATAAACACCACAAAAGAGAAACCACATTATTATTATTATTATTATTATTATTATTATTATTATTATTATTATTATTATGGAGATTAAACCACAAGAATTACATACTATTAATAAAATAAATATATGACCACTACTAAATAACGCTAGACTGTGTGGGTATTTTTAAACATATTTAAATGTAACCATGTTTATGATATCCTCTTCACATTCATTAAAAGAGAGAAAAATAACGAAAAGTTTCGAGTTACATTCTGCATTTAAGAGGATGATGTTCATATGTTTCAATAAAACAAAACCATGCCATCATTTAAAAATATGTACTAAGCAAATATACAGAATCAACAATAAACATGGAAAGTTTCATCGATTTTCCTTGGCTTTGAAATTTAATTTAAATGTTATTGTAATAAACAACATGTAACGGAAACATTATCTGAATGTTATGACAGCTCTTGCATACAAATATAATTCTCAATCACATATTAGATAAGCATTTCACATTTGCTCTCTTCACGACCATGCTTTTGTTAAATATAAAACACACGAAACGTTATAAATCAGTTTATATGATGAACTAATTTCTCATTTTACTTTAAAACAATATAGAGAATGTATTTCGCAAGAGAACTTTTTAAATTTTGGTTTTAAATTTTCTCAAGTGTGCCTTTACTGCCCATAGTCGTAATAGTTCTAATTTTCAGAAACTATTTTTCTCATTTATTTAATGATCTATACCCCACTTCTAATGGCTCAATTTCCTTGATTTTCAGGAACTATTTTTTTATTTACACACTATATGCGAAAAAGCAAATGATGCCGGTATAGTAAATTTAAAATTTTGGGTTTAAGGATCAACTCCTAATAATAATATGACCACTGATTTTCATTAACTTTTTCTTATTTGATTTAAATGGTATATGACGGTTTAGTTGTGAAAAAAAATACTATTGGTCCTGTGACAGTGATTTTTAAATGTTGGGCTTCAGATTAACCCGCACTCCCAATGATCCAATCTCTCCGATTTTCAGAAACTATTTTCTTATTTTATTTATACTGAGTTTTGTTGCAATATAACAAATATTAATGCCACTTGAGCGATTTTTAAATTTTTGGTTTCAGGTAAACTTCCCACTCCTAATGTCCCAATATCCCTGATTTGCAGAAATTATATAGTGTTTTGTTACGAAAAAACAAGTATTCATTCCGTTAGAGACATTTTTAAATATTGGGTTTCGGGTAACCCCCCTTTTTAATAGTTCGATTTCACTGATATTTTGCAACTATTTTTCCTTATTTTATTTCAATGGCATATAACAAGTTTCATTTTAAAAAATTAAATCTTTCGGCAGTTAGAGGGACTTGTAAATTTCAGTTTAACTCCCGCTATTTTTTCAGGTAACCCCTCCCCCCGGGAATCCTAATTCTGATTCTGCTGATTTTCATAAAATATTTTTCTTATTTGATTTAAATTATATCTGCTGAGTTTACTCGTAAAATATGGTGCTGCTAGGGAAATTTCTAAATTTTGGGTTTCAGGTTAGCCCCCAGTGCTAATGGCCCGATTTCCTTGATTTTATTTAACAATATTATTTGTTTTATTAAAATATATACGATCTTCTTTGTGAAAAAGAAAATTATTAATGCTGCTAGAGCAATTTTTAAATTTTGGGTTTCAGGAACTCTTCCCTCTTTTCTAATATTTCGATGTCGTTGATTTTCGGTTGCTATTTTTATTATTTTATTTTAATGGTATACCGAGTTCAATTTAATACAATTAAAATTGCAGCCGCTAGAGAGATTTTAAATTTCGCGTTAACCTCCAATCGTTCTTCACGTATACCCCCACTTTTAATGGTTCGATTGATCTGGTTTTTAGAAACTACTTTTATACATTTATTTTAAAGAAATATACCGAGTTTCGTTGTAAATAATAAAAAATTGCGGCCGATAGAGCGATTTTTTAAACTTTTTTAAAAATGATCGCTTTGGGTTAACCCCCACCCCTATTGGTTCAATTTTGCTGTTTAACGAACTCGAGGAATTGCTTGTTGGTTGATGGTTATGTGCCGAATTTCCTTGAGAAAAAACAAATATGTGACCTCTAGAGAGAGAACGACACAGTAGAAAAACTAGTATTTCGAAATATAGCCAAGGATAATTTGTGTCTAAGTGTTTTGTCATTTTCTGCTTCTTTAGTTATCGTTATTTTAGTTACATTGTGCATATCGTTAATTTAGTTGTCATATAAATTAATTATAGGTGCCAAGTAGATACGATCGATGCAGATTTGGATAGAGTAGTAAACATATTTCTATGGGTACAACATGTACTATGGGTACATTCCTTTGGAATTGGCTTAAAAAAGCACATAGTTCTGGTAGGAGAATCTGCCCATTTTGTGGATGGGACGAAGAAGAATGGTTACATATTCCGACCAAATGTACCCACTGGGAACACCTGAGAAAAAGTTGTATCCAGAAAAATAGTTTATTGTTTTTAGAGGTCGATTGGCATGCTGGTGCCTGTTTCGGATCACACTAATTGGTTGAATATGGGCATTTCAATATGGTCAAAGTGGGTGAAGCTATAAGTAATATATTTTCTGACTAGAACTCAATGACTGGTGTACTTTTAAATAATATGTAAATTATTTCTATTCACATATCAATAAATACCATTCTTCCCATGTTTAATTTTTTATGTATTATTATTGTTTTATTTATTTTTTATTATTTGTTCCTCATTTAAATTGCGTTTCATACTTAAGCATGTTGTGGTCGACGAACCATGCAGAAGATATATTTTAACAAACATATGGCATTTTGTATAACTATGTGGCTTCACAAGAGACGTAAAAAGTCCTATCTTTTTATCCTAATGTAAACAGATTGATTCCAAATTAAGGACCTACTAAAATTGATCGCATACAAATAAAACAATATTCCATTATCATCTTCCAGTGGTACACTATGCAAATCAATTTGATAATTTTAAATCCGGTGTATATGGTCTAGACAAAGATGATGTTTATTCAATCTGATTGACTAACTGCTGGTCAAGAAATGAAGCGAGGTATATTTCTGCTAATTTGAGTTTCTATTGCGCTTTGATTAACAAGCTTGAATAAACACAATCACATATCATTAATGAAACAGGCAATATGAAAATAAAAATATAAACCTACTTACGGACTCAGCAAAAGAAGTATAAAAATGCGATTTGAATTTGCGTTTGAATTTTTGTTCCTAATGATTTATAACGCCCGCTAATAGTCATCTATAACTAGGTTAAGTGATATTTCACTTTTCAATTGTAGCAGAACGACTTTGTGACCCAGAACAACCGTTTTTCCTGCACTGAGCTTTAAATGGAAAGTAATGTTAAATGTCAATTTGAAGATGCCTTTTATTGAACACTGTAACTGCAAAGAATTTTCAACAAGAGACCGACTTGGCATAATTGTGAGTGTTAACATACATTTTCCCCCTATAAAACTTGTCTCGGTGCGTGAAATTAGAAGAAATACTTTTTTAACCATTTTAGTAAACATATTACAACTTTTAGCGCATAAAAATAACAAATATGTAACTCTTAGCTTCTTAACTTTCAACCTAATGATTTGTTACCCGTAAGCCAGCTGCATCAGTAAAACCACATAAATATTTTTTTCGTGTAAGATTATTACATTTTTGTTAGAAACCTTTACATTTACATCATTTGGAAAGTTTTTATTCCGAATTCAAACGTGTAATTATAATGTTGCCATCGGGTATACCTTTTTTGTGAGGGTCATTAATTTTTTCAAAATTTAGTGTCCTTTATTGCCTCTAGGTAATTAACGTCAAATTTACTGTTCTATTTTATAGGCATTCATAAACATGATATCTACTTTTCTGTTGGTAGCCAGAATGTTAAATATATCTACCTTTATTAATGTTCTGAGATATTCTGAAATATTTAAGAACAGGTACGTAAACATGACACGGTTGCTGTGTGTTGGTAGCATTGCGTGTTATACCTTTGGTCAAGAAAATAACAGCGGCACAGTTCTGATTCACGATTAAAATTTCGAGATAGAACTCAGGTTTTAAAAGCATTTTATGTAGCGTGTCACCTCCATTTTAGTCGGTCCTGGTGGTGTAGTGGCTACCATACTCGCCTCATACACTCAAGATCGCGGGTTCGAACCCGGCCAGGATCGATGGATTTTTTCGGATGTAAAAATCCCAGGTGTGACTTCCTTCGGAAGGGAAGTAAAGCCGTGGGTCCCGTGTCGTACATTTACGGCACGGTAAGAAACCTCAAGTCTGAAAGAGAGGCCTCTGAGCAAAATTAGTCGACTGTTTCACGCCCCGAGTTAAATGGGACGCTGATGACCTGAGATGTTAAAGAGCGTCCATAAATCAATCAATCAATCACCTCCATTTTAATAAGAAGAAACGTGAACTATTCAGTAAAATAATTTTTACAGCATAATTTCTCGCGTTAAATATTAATTTTACAATATTTTATTAGCCTAAAGAATAATGTATATGTGGTACTAGTTTCATTACTGTCACTTCCGGTTCCTCCCTGTGAGAGGTGTACAAGTTGAGATATATTCAGTTCCGCCTACAATAAAATGCGGGTGACACGTTACGAAAAATACGCTTGCTTTAAGCTCAACTAATCTTCATCTAAGGCCTATGAAGAGTTTGTTCTTCCCTATAGTAAACTTTGAAGATGGTTTAAAACGATAAAATAGGAGAGACAACCAATTTAAAATTAAGGTAAACCCAGTGCTCATTAATACAGCAGCTATTGTCAATAGTGAGACAGGGTTGTCAAATAACATTAAGAACATTTCAGTAATTCTAAAAAATTGACTGAGTACCACACACGCGATAGTAGCTGAAAAGTTGCACATTGTTGTGTTTGTGCACGGTGAATTCCAGCACTGGTGATTTCCGAACAAAAGAACTTGGCGTGCAGGTCTGCATACAGTAAAGATGATGATATAGGAAGATGCACATGTAATCTGTTCTATTGAAACATTCTACTGGGAATGCTATGAACGTTTCATTTTTCCATATTTAAGGAATGGTTTACCAGCATGTCGTACTGCACACACAACTGTAACAGCTCAGTGCCACAGAGAAGTCCTGAAAACTCCGCAAGGTAATTGACCACCTTTGCGTGCAATACACCAAGATAATGCACGGCAGCATATAGCAAATGTTGTTGCAAAACATCTTCTCACAAAAATCAATGTGGATGACGTTCCTTCCTCTACCCAAGATTTATATTTAGTCCCATGTGACATTTCCCCAAATTTAAGAGACGTCTTCATGTGAACTATAGCATCCAAAGGGGACAACTTTGAGAAATATCAAAATTATGTGAATGAGTAAAGATATGCTGTCAAAAAAACAGTATTCTTTATTGAGCAGCTCTCATATAGAGTAAAATGTTTTGCTGTGTAGCCGTGTTTTAAGATGTCAGCATTTCTGTTGATATTCTTCTGTACACAATTTTCGGCCATATTAAAAGTAACAGCAAAGTAACCAAATACCGCTCCTTTCACTAACCCACAGTGTCATATTTAGACACTAAGTGAATGTGCAGATCACGACTCCTTAGTCATTCTATTTAATGCGATTTTCTTTATTTCAGAAATCGAAAAAGAAAAGATGGAATAAACAGAAAGTGATGTCTAAAATGATTGGTTCAGTATAAAATGTGTGATTTGCGAGTTCCATATATCTGAGAAACTATTTAAACAGCCATTAAAAATGTGCAACATCCTTTTAGGATCTTCAGTGGACAAGCTCGGAGAAAATGGTTAAAGCTCTTCTTTAAACGGCATCCTCATATCTCTTTCACGAAATCTCGACTACTTTCCGTTGCAAGGATTAAAGGAATTTATCTTGAAACCGGAGATACAAAATGTGCACCATGATCCATTCAAATAATTTTTTGTTAATGCCTAACTGTAGTACAGGCCACTGGTGTTGAGGGTAAACGGCAGGTTCATCTTGTTTCATCTACAGAGCGTTAGCATGTCTGCTGCTGATTTTTCCTGGGAAGAATCAGAAGGCTGAACTGCTTGATGGGCACAGTTGTTACCGATCATCCATCCGGTTAGGTACAAACTAATCTCTTTACTAAATGGTTTCAGATTTCACGACATTCGTCAAACCTGTATCCTGCGGTCTTGATGGCCATATGATAACGCCCTCGAAACATTGACTTTGTTGAATTGCGTCAATGTCATGGAGTCTCCATTGTGGTCTTCTTCCTGATCTTCTGCAGCCTCAGGATGTCTCCTTTTTATCCACTTTCAAAACATACTATGCCGATGAAAACGGGATTGATGAGACGCATGAAAATAGTGTTGTCTTGCATTACCAAATCGGTTTTCTGATTTGCTGAAGTTTCAACACAGCGGCAATGATGGTAACTGCCATAAATGAATTTCAATACATTGGAATTTTTCTTAAATTAAAGAATATACAGTGATGTTGATTTCTTGCTGAACATTGTGGCATTTTGATATCTGACACAATGCTCATTCCAGTAGTAAAACCAAACACACCAAAAAAGGATGTCCTTGTTACCGGATCGCCTGAAAAAAAAATCACTGGTGACATCTGATCAGAATGAAAGCAACAGGAAAGTTGCAATCAGAGTTCAAATGTAAACGAAAGCCTTGAAGAAAACGCCCGTCCTCATAAACGATAATGGCACTGAGTGTCGTTTTTCATAAGCTATTTTTCCAGCAGTAAAAGTCTTTGTTAATCACACGAAAAATGAAATGAAATAATCCCCAAGCAAAAACCTTTGTTTGCTACATGAGTTCCAAAGCGTAATATATGTACAGTTTCCTACTTTTTTGTTTCGCTTTATTGATGTGTGCTCATTTAACCAGTTAAAGTGCTCATTTTGTTGAATAAATTACGCAATAAACATGTTTACTTTAAAAATGTAAGATCGAGTACATATTTGGAGTCATTAGCACTTAACACATAAAAACCCCTCTAATGTCTGATTTGATTCAAACAATAAAAGAGTGAATAATTGCTTTTATACTAAACATACTCTAAACAATAAGAGCTAAATACTTTCTACAATTAATTTTGTTACTATACGCGAAGAATTAAACGGGGTTATTGTGCAAACGTTGTTGGAATGTTGCATTGTTATGTAAGCAGAGAGCCAATATTAATACTTTTGTACAGTGTCATTAGCACACATACTTGTATCTCTTTATACCCAAATCGTGTTTATGCGATATATTATTAGTTACTAGAATATTTAAATATTACAAAATACTGTGAATCGTTCAGGTAATTTCTGCTATTAAATAGGTGAGCTAACCTTAAAGTCTCAAGAGGCTAATTATAAAAAATGCTAGGAGCTGTACTTGGGTGTATAGTTGGTGATTTTAATAAAAGTTGTGTCTAGATATGCTTCTCATTGGATGCAAAAACTGTACACATTATATGCCGTTTGAAATTAACTGAAGGATCATTCAAATGATTGCTATTTCTGTTTAACAAATATTAGCATTGAGATTGTGTTACATGGAGAAGAGTATTCTGTACCAAAGTGTTGTTCTTCAGGACCTTTGATCAGTTGTGGAGACCCTTAGACATCAACCGATTAGTTGAAGTTAGTTTGAAGGCTTACTTTTTCATAATAATAATAATAATAATAATAATAATAATAATAATAATAATAATAATAATGAATTTCCATCAATAGCTACAAGGAACACTGCTGATATGAAAACATGAACTGCTTTCAGAAATAAAGCAGTAAAAATTGAAGTAGTTATTGGTGGTATGATGCGGGGGGTAATTTTGATAACTGCCCCCCGTTGGTGGGTCAAGGTTTGAAGGGGTTATAGGTGGCGGGGAGAATGGTGATAGGAGTTTGATTGTTCATGACCCACCTCACCACTCAATAACTCTTCACGTCGATCTCACGGATGTAGCTGGTTTTCGGGACCTGGTAGTGCCGGGTTGAGTGAAGGGAATTAAGGTGTTATATTGACCAGAGAGAACACATTATGTGCAGGTTGACGTCGTTTATTTAACAAAGAGTGCATCCCATGGCGTTTCTGTTCGGACCGCAGTAACGAGACGTCGGGCAGACACGTGGAGCTGTAATGTTTGACTAGCAGTGTGATTGCAGACCGCTCGGAAGACATGTCGAGCTGAAGTGACGCTCGAACATCGGCGTTCCTATGACTTCTGAATGCTGACGAGATCTGCCCAGAGTTCCCAGAGTAACGGAGTTGACGAACCAAAAAGACCAAAAGACCAAAAGGCCTCGAAAAGGGAGATTTCACTCCTTAAATACCCAATATAGTACGCTGTACCACGTGATGCAGGGACGCTCTATTTTCCCGCCACTATGACTTTAGACATCCTCATAGGTTGGCTGTGACTTCATGCCACTCTCATATTATTGGCCAGTTTGATTATTTGAGCTTAACCACTCTTTGATTCGTCCAGCGTCTGATTTCAAGTTTTACTGAACGTTATACATCAACGGCCTTAGCGGTATCATAGCGTTGTTCTTTTCCAGCATACCTGGCCGGGGCGACCACCCGTCCTCTTAATGAACAAAAGCTCCACTGTCTGCCAAAACGGTCTCTCTGCTGTCCGAGCAAAATTCCTGCGTTTCTAGACATTCCTACCAACAGAACCCTCCACTTAAAGCTAGCTGAAATAAAAGATATATTCTAATCAATTTTTCGCGATTGATGGGGTACCAAATATAACTTGAATGCCTGTATAGAGTTAAAGCTGATAGTTTCACTGCTTGTTTTGTAACTTGAATTACACTATATTTATTCTTCTGCTTCTTGGGTGTTTGTGACAACAACGATAGAATGTCTAACTGCATTAAAAACAATAATTAAAGAAAATAATTTATTTACAAGAGATCAAATACCCTTTAGTAAATTCTGCAAAATTATATTTATTTCCCTTACATATAACTGCAACTTATGAACATTTTGTCAAAGCAATCGCTAAAATCTTTGCTACATTTTAAACTTTTCCAAAGTTGCTGATCCAAAACTGAAAAGGAGAATTTTTATAGGAAAAAAAATATAATTACTAATGATGACTGTCAAACATTTACAGGAGCTATTAAATACACTGCAAATTATTAAAAATATCCATTGCTTTTTTTTGAAAGTCATAAAAGAGAAAACTACCGTGTTATAGTAAGTTATATTGTAAATTAACACAAAGCAAACAGATGTAATATATTTAAAACTGCCCTTATTGGACTCCTAGATAAATTTCAACCAGATTTATGCGATGGAAAAGAGGTAACAATAGGAAAATGCAACGCAAGTATGCTGGCCGACTATGGCTGGATCATGAAAAGGATCATTCCATAATCAAAATACCGAGTGTAGTGATAAGATACGGCGAAACTTTGAGGACACATTCCTCACACGTAGAAGAAGAAAATATGTTATATGGACATGGGTCCGGAAATGCTTTATTTCCATGTTAGAACTCAATTTCTACATTTCTTTATAGTGGGAAACACACAGGAACAGAAGGTACCAGCATACCTCATGAAACTCTTTCTTACATGAAATTCTTGCTAGTATTGATACATGCATCAACATTGCCTTCGTTCAAGTGGAACACAAAACACCGGTGATGAACCTAAGAATTACAACTTAACCAGACGCAACCAAGAGGACATTTTGTACATTAATGAAAGAAAGAGTTTCATGTGGTATGCTGGTACGTTCTGTTCCTGTGTGTTTCCCATGTACTATGAAGAGTTGTAGAAAACGAGTTCTATCATGGAAATAAGGCGTTTCCGGACCCATATACATATAATATACATAGGGTGCCAAACTTTATACACACTTCAAGCAAAGAAAAAACTATGTTAACCTAACAAAACTGAATTCATACAAACGGGAAATTATGATGAGCACTAATCATCTTAGACTTTTACAATTACAATAGTCGCTCAAAATACCCATCATCGGCGTCGATACACTTCTGAATGAATGATTTATTTTATGGACGCTCTTTAACAGCTCAGATCATCAGCGTCCCATTCAACTCAGGGCGTGAAACGGCCGACAAATTTTGCTCAGAGGCCTCTCTTTCAGGCTTGAGGTTCTTTTTCGTGCCGTAAATGTACGGCACGGGACCCATGGCTTTACTTCCCTTCCGAAGGAAGCCATACTTATGATTTTTACGCCCGAAAAAATCCTTCGGTCCTGGCCGGGTTCGAACCTGTGATCTTGGGTGTAGGAGGCAAGTATGGTAACCACTACACCACCAGGACCGACTGTACTCCTCGGTGGTAATGTGGTGGCGCACCATCCTGTTGGAAGTAAAATTCCTCATTTCCATACAGTGTATGAATGGCGGGTAAGTCGGATGTGCGTATCATCTTCAGGTACTCTGGGCCATTTACTGTTCCTTCAAAAAAGAATGGTCCAATTAGACCATTACATTATGTCACTCTTACAATGTATGTAAGTCACATCTGTTTGCAGAATATCAAATAACACATTACTGTTGTTTTTCGGTCCAACTTTGAAATATGTTAAATAAATATCCACTGTGAAAGTGTGTATACATTTTTGGCACCCTCGGTATTTTCTTTTTCTGCGTGTGAGGATTGTGTAGTGAAAGTTTGGCCGTACCTGATTGTTACGCTCGGTATAGCCGAAAATATGCGTATATAATTCTTTATGTAGTCCAGAATGTAACGTATATTTATCATTTAGACCTACTTAAGTAGTAATTTTATAAACGTTTAAACATAGGTGTAAAAAACTGCCACATGGAAAAAAATCTAAACGCATATTAAAAATCAGTATAAAAGTACACTAAGGTTAAGTTTATTTGATTATATTGAAATAAAGTTTTATTTAATTCGGCTAGTATTTTGAACAAATTACTTGTTTACGGCATGAAACGAACCAGACTATGCCGTACTTTTTCCACACGAGTAAACACCTATATTGAAATGTCGTAGTTAACAATGAAAGGCTTTAGCTAGATCCCAGAATATCCATGCGCATGCACGTTAAAATTTAGTGCCAACGAACGTACTAGAGAGGGAGGTATCAAAGGCATGAAGGAAAAAGAATTCGTATAACCGGAGTCGTTCCACCCTCTCTCTATAGAACTCATTTTCTCAGAAACATATTATTACTTTCGATGACTCCATTAGAAGAACGCGCATTTTATCTCTCAGCGATTCTCTCTAACGGTTTTGAGAGCTAGTATATTAAAATATGCGGAGTGGGAAGCTTTTCGGTTTTTCACGCTACCCTCCCGAGACACGGGACATCATAATTTCAGACGGACAGCAGAGCAGTACAGAGCCTCTTTAATGGCCAAAAGAGCACGATTCGCTTCCGTTATATGCGAATTGTTCATAGTGGAGCAATATATTTCCGCTATCTGTACAACTTCCAAGCTATCGTTTGTGTTTGGTGCATTCTGGGTAAAGGAACGTTACCTACACGTTTTCCATCTCATGTTATCGGTTTACTGCTGTACTGGTTTCACCATCGTTTAATTTTTGTTTCTGATTCCATTCCGCACTTCTCACCAGCTTTGTAATATAATTTATTTATATAAATATATCGACTGAGACCTTTGTCATTCTTAATATTCATCTAGCGCTGTCTTCCACATTTTCCCCAAACTGTGAATGTCATTTAAATTCAATTCTCTTGAATATATTACTTTAATCTAGTGTCGTGTTCTCAACAATATCAATGTAAGCAATAAATGACAAAAGTGCACTACCGGTTCGATAAAGTTGGCATGGAAATGCTATATAAGCTCCAATAATTATAAAACAAGCATTAGAAATATAGCCTTGCTATTGCTTACAATCGGTCATAAAAGAAGGCCGAGTTTTACTCTCTCCCTTATAACTTTGGTAGGGATATATCTATTAGGGAAGGACACTAATGAAGTTCAGTTTTCTAGCCCTTATGACACTGAGTGTTTAATGTTACGGCAATGCAATACATGCTTAAAGAAAACAAAGCGTGACACAGAATTTTTAATACCTTTAAAGTTTTCGCAGTGCCTACAACTATTTTTATTTCATTTTGAGGTGGTAGGTTTGGCTGATGTTTTGAGTTACGTTTAAAGATGGTGTTTTCTTAAATAACTTAAGTTTTGAGGAACTTTTAAGCTCTTGTTAAGTCAACCTTACTGAAAAAGACTGGTGTGAGATTTTTTTTAGACCGAAGGAACATATGAAATGAATTAAATGTAGGGAGAATGTACGTGGTTTGTTCAATAAAGATTGATCATACGTTTTTGACAAAATACCTTTAATCATCCTTACACATTAGTCTCTGTTGGGTGCAATGAATCTGTTCCAGCGTTTCTGCCAGTCTTCAAAGATGTGCCAGAAACCATTATTTGACAGGTCCTTCAGAATCGCCTCTTGAGCTTTCATCACTGCTTCTGTTAATGGAAAATGCCTCCCACGAAGGTGTTTCTTCAATGCGAAGAAAAGGAAAATGTCACAGACTATAGGGAGAACGAGGGACACGTTTTACATTGATGTTTTTGTGAAATATTTACCAACAACATTTGCGAGTTGAGGTCATGCATTACCGTTGTAGCATTCGAACTGTTGCAGGGAAATGTGAGTTTTTGCGTGTGGTATGGCATTGCAGAGTTTTCAGGGCATTGTCCAATTTCACACTGTGTGACATACTGGTAAACTATTCCTTAAATTTCGAAAAATGAGAGAACCATAACTTTTCTAATAAAAGCAACCACTTTTACTTTTTTCGGTGTTGGTGACCACCTAGCACAAACACTTCTCATGTGCAACATTTTAGGTACCAAAGTGTGGATGGTACACAATGAAATTTTCAAAATTTCTGAAAAGTGTTCTTAACGTTATTCGACGATCCTCTCTCACAATGACAGCAGCGATGGCAGTGTTATCTTCCGTTAGAGTACAAACTGGCCCCCGGGCTCTTATTCATTTGAAATTAATGGCCTCCCCTCTTTAAACTGGAACAACGTACTCTCCACACACTTCCCTAACATTGCATATGTTAAAATTTTGTTGAAAAAAAAAAAAGAGCGTTTCCTCCGTTCTGCTGTAGGTGGAACTGAACATATCTCAACTTGCACAACTCTCACAAGCGGAAGCTCGGAAGCAATAAAAATGAAACCAGTATCACGTATACATTACGCATTAAGCTAACAAAATAGAGATGTTAAATATTAGTGTGGAAATTATGTCTGTGATAAATTATGAGCATTTTTATTGTGTAGTTCAGAAACTGTAAATATGTTTTTCTGAAAGAATTAAGCTAAGTATTATATGAGCTACTGAAATTCTATCAGTGATATTATTCTCTGCAAATGAGCTAAATAAAACTCGCCGCTAATAAAACTTTTGGACACACAGCTACTTAGGACAATATCAGCTTACAAGGTTTTATCATCTCTAAAGTATTAACTCTCATAAGAGATTGAACATTTTCGACATTACTTTGGAGGTAAAAAAAATGAGACGTACGAGGGTAGGTCCATAAGTTTCCGAACTAACCCTTTTCTAGGTATAAAGATAAAAACTATATTTCAATTTTCAATATAGTTTCCCTTTATTGCAATACACTTCTCACATCTTTAAATTAACATTTCAATCCCCTCCAAATAGTCAGAAGTTGTCTTGTCTGCAAAATGGGCATACAATGGGCATAAACAGCATCCATTCCTTCTTCGTCACACTTAAATTTCCTTCCCCGAAGATCTTTCTTGAGTTTTGAGAAGTGGAAATAGTCACTGAGAGCTGGATCTGGACTGTAGAGTGGATGGTCGATCTCCTTGAAGTCATATTTCTCCACAACTTCCTTTGAAACAAGAGTTGTGTGCGCAGGCGCTTTGCCGTGAAGAGGGCGCACCCTTCCATTCAACTTTCCTCGCCTTTTCTCTTTGATAGAAACACCTAGTCTGTGCAGTAGGCCAGCATAGTACTCCTCATTAACTGTGGTGTTCTCCAAAATTGTGGCCATGATGTTCTTGGTTGACTGAGTGACCTTGGCCTTTAGAGGCGGTGTTTCGCCAGGCTTACACCACCCCATTGATTCTCTTTTGAACAAGAGATCATAGTAGAGGAGCATAGTTGCATCTCCTGTAACAATGGTTTGCAGAACTTCTCTCTCGTTGCCACGGCAGAGCTCCAAAAATGCCTGACAACAGATTACTGGTTGCTGCTTTTGCACTGATGAAAGAAGTTTTGACACCCATCTTGCACTAACCTTATTCATATTTAAAGGTTCATGAATCTGGATCTGGACTGTTGTTTTAGAAAAATCCGATCTCGGTGCTATTTCTGTAACTTTGAGCCGCCAGTCTTCCATAATTTCTTCTTCCACAAGAGCGAGAGATGTTTTCAGGAGTAAGTACCTCCAAGGGCCGACCTGCACGCTCTCTGTCTTCAATGCTTTCTTATCCCATTCTAAAAAGTTTGGCCCATTCTTTTACGGAGAATATGAGGGGAATGCTTCCCCATGTACACAGTCCAATCTCTGTTTAATTTTAATTGGAGTAAGTCCTTCTTTTGTGAAGAACTTAATAACAGCTCGATACTCCATTTTGAACATGTCACAATCATCTACACATAGCCTTCTTTATGCAACTGGACAACTGAACACAGTGGAGCGGAAGTTATTACAGCTGGAATTATTTACTTAATAGATAAGTATGACGCCAGATAAGAGTTTTGTGAAGGCGATAAATCTTGGCTGCAAACTCATGGACCTACCCTAGTAATTACATCTATGGCGCAACTGTCAGACTCAATATTAAATTGCCAAGTAGCACATAGCATTTATTAAACGCTCCACTATATATTTCACTGTACCTCCGCATCATTTATTTAAATGTCTCACTTAAGGAAGTATTCATTATTATTTTGCTAAATTGCACGAGAGAAACGAAAGATGACGTATTGTGTTTTGAATTTGCACGAGGAACCCTTAGATTGCGAAAGCTACCCACTTTGTTCATTTCATCTGTTGGCCATGCATTCTTTTCATTTTAAAAAGGACAGATATGGGCAAAAAAGTCTGGATAATTGTGAACAACTACACAAACAAGAAAAATCAGCCAATCAAAAGGCGTTAAAATGCCTTCAAACCACATCTTGACTTTGATTTTAAATGCTTTAATTCAGGGGATGGTCTTCCTCTAGAAACCATGTCACTTTTTTAATGAATTCACGTAGCCCAAAATCGTTTTAAGATACTTTCTCCAATAAAATCTCACTTACTTGATGAACCTTCAGAATTCACCATTCTTAACGAAAAGAACAAAATCACATGTTTTGCTACTAGCCTCTACCAGCAACAAAGATGCTGATGGAAGTTCATTGGGCCTCTAGGATCATGAACCTCTTACACGTCCTGCCTTGGTTGACTACAGGCCGTTTGATTTAAGTGGAAACATGACCTTTTTTCTGCTGAGTTGCCTAGAATGAGGGTGCGCTAATGACGGTCAAGGGGACTGAGAAGCTCCGTCAGTTCCATCCTGCATTGCATAGCTCTGAATGGCAATTGTACTTGTAATACGTTTGTGATAACTTGCACCTTTTGTCAGTGACACATGGAAAATATGCTGATATGCTTATTATCGGAATGGTGAGCCTTGCTCTCTCTTTCTAAGTTCCAGGTTTCAACCTAACTCATACTTTAAATAACCAATTTCAATTGTAATGCTTTTGAGATTAGGCAGTTAAGAATAACCCACTGCTGTGCGGAATATAGTAATCTCTTTCTATTTTCCATGTTTCAAGTAAAAGCAACTGTACTGTAACCTTGAATTTGCTGATGAGAGCCATAGGCAACGGTTGGTGCGAAATGGAGCCATGACGAAACTGCCACTAGTCTCGGCTATTCATACAGCTACTAAGTAATTTTATTGATTTATATCCCTCTGCTGCTGTTGCTAATGGCCTGCTCTTAGACTAACTGCCAAGTTACATTAAAGTAAGTGGTTCTGAAGACAACCAAATTGACTGGACAGTTTGCAAACATACCTTGCAATTTGAGTGTTAAATTTCCGGCGGCGAACGGTCTCTCAGTCTTACTACCTTACAGAGATTTGGCAGTGTTTCGCGCAAGTAAATATGATAGCTGAAGTTTTATCTTTTCAATGAATAAAATAGAATTGGTTTTTGTGTGTACAACTTGTTATATATCTTCGTAGTAGAACAATAATCCAAATGTAAACAAATAAACGAACGACACTCCGTGGAGAATACATGACTTTAAACTGATCATCTTTTGTGAATGTACTCACATTCCGAAACGCTTGATATATATGTTAGGGGAAGCAAAGAACCTTCAGACCAGCAAGTAGCAGAAGACATTGCCAAATATCACGTGAGAGAGTCACTAGCCATATCTAGCTTTTGTTTTGTAGTTTCTTCTTTAAATGTGTTCCGTTCGACTGGAAACATCTCGTACTATGACGGAAGCGTACAGAAATGTGGATTGCAGCAAGACGCTTCTGGTTTCTGAAGCAATCATCACCCAACTCGCATGTTCCTTGAATGTAGCAGCGCTTGAGTGAAGCAGTTAATCTGGACTTTAAAACGACCTGGTGGTCATCCATAAAGGCGGCGTACACCAGAATTTGAAGAAGCGGCACTTCCTAGTTGTAAAAAAATAGCCTGATGTTCGCACCTGAAGTGTAGCTAACATGCCACCCATATCACAACCAGAAGGCCTTGTGATGAGGTTATGCTTTCCTCGTATCACTTTCGTCATTGACTGCTCGGAAGAACTGTGCCGGTACCTCACTTTCTATGGCTTATCTTGTGTATACCTTTACCAAAGATGTCATTTTAAATTCCAGAAGCAAGTCGTTAAGGCATGTACTCTAAGCGGGAGCTCTAAGATTTCCGCCAGAACCGTCTTCCCAGATTGAGCTGTTTTTTCTAGAGTTTCCTCAGTTCTCATCACGTCAGGAAGGTAACCTAATTTAGACCATGAATGTTTCCTTCATTAAAAAAAATCCTTTCCCAATTTATTATTTCATCTCATGTACTGCTATAAGGGAGGGCGCGACTTCGGCCATTGCTCTACAGATGCTCCAGGTGAGGGCTCTGCGTACCCTGAGTACCTGTGGTACTTCTGACGTTACAAGAAGCAGCCGGGCCGGACTTATTCAAGTTGGCGAGTTATCCGGATGGGTTGGAAGGGGGCGCGCGACTTCGATCGTTGCTCTATAGATACTCCAGGGTTGGGATTTGCGGAACTCGTGGTACTTCTGACGTTACTAGAAGCAACCGAGCCGGACTTATTCAAGTTGGGGAGTTGTCCAGATGGGTTGAACTCGGCGTGGCAGTGGTCCGTAGCTCACGGGTAAATGAGTACCCGCGGCGGCAGTGTGTCCCAAGGGAGTGCCTAAGGCGTGTACCTTGGGGGCAGGTGTTACCTAAATCACTATTGTCGGGGGGTGGGTGGTGGCTATCTTAATGCTGGGGTGACTCACCTGTTAAATTGAGTAGGTCTATGTAGACGTGACCTATCCACCAGTGAGAGTCTGATAGCTAAGTTCGCTTCCGCGCTTGGGTGACGAGATCGTCTATGGCCGAAAGGCGGGTCGGTTTAGACTCTAGGTACCGTCCTAATGTAAAAACCATTGAGGACCATGGACCTCCGTGAATCCCTTTGGACATGGGGGGATACTTGTATCATAGTCCACCGTCTTTGATGTCTCAGCAGGAAAAGGTGTGTTAAACACTATCCAAAAATTCTCCAGAAACAGCCATGCGTGGGCACAAGAAAATTCTTTACGGTGTATATTAGAGGGCCACAGTTTGCCTTTAGCGTTTGGGCAGGGATTGTCAGTGACCAACTAATTCCAGAAAGGGATGTACTACATTCCTGGGCATTGGAGGTTCGTAATTTCTTGTTGTTCAGGGAACTATCGAAGTGTCAAAGCGCTGTTTTCAATTAAACAAAATAAAGTGATAAGTCCGCAATATTCATCAATTCGTATAAAAATGTGGAACGTGTGTACATAGTGTAGTTAATGGTTGTTTATGTGGAAAACTGCCGTGAATGCTGAACCGGAACAAAGGCTAGAATTGAGCTTGAATTTAAATTCAGTGAATTCAATAATTTTATATGTGTATAAATGCAATGGTAGCTGGATTAAGTAATAAATTATACATTTTAAATATTCGGATTTATATATAAAAATGCGGTTGTTTTTTAAAGTAATCCTTAAAATGTAACTTTACTAAAAGTATAAAGTTCTATAGTAAGGTTGCAATCATACTTTCACAAACTTTTAAGATAAATTATACTTGATTTTTTAAACCAAACTCTTAACTCATGAACGAAGTATGTTTTTTATGTTAATTGTACCAGAAGGCTTATAAAAACTGTCATCAGTTGTGAAAGAGAAACATTCAAAAGAACCGTGCATGATAATAACAACAAAAACTACTCCGGCGACGGAAGCGGCAGTAAATTCTAAAGCGTGAAAAAGTGGAGATTAGAGAGAGAGGGTATTTGAATTGCCGAATGCACCTAAGGTGTTTCTCTTACCGCTACTAAATTATGCTCTTACTTGAGAGATAAGGGAGGTCTTTAATTACAATAACAAAACAGGCTTCACAAAAAACATGGCCGCCCGAGAAAAGAGACAGGCAGCGGAGAGATGGACTATTGTAAGGGAGTGTATTTCAGTAAATATATATACTGCTCTAAAATGCACGTCTACTAAGCTACGCTAAGAGAGAAAGAGAAACAGAAGTCCAAGTTCAACAAAAAAGAAGATGAATGGTGTGAAAGGCTAGAGAACAAAGGTGTCCTGAAGAGATTCGATCTGCATGAAATACGAGGTAAATGGAAAGCACAACATAAATAAGGGAAACGAGGAAATGACCGAAACATGAAGCTCCTGTAAGTACGCTCGTGAAATTCAAATTGGATACTACAATACTGGACTCTTGAGACAGGAATACCTCCCACTATATCGTACTATACATCCGTTATAGCAGTGTGACGCCGGGAAAGACGGACAGGTGATATAAATATCGCTGTGTTCTGCGCAAAGTATCAGGTAATTGTGGTAGTTTGCGACAATAATAATCTGCCTTGAGGAACTGCATCATAAGACATTACCGGCATACTTGCTTCCTAAACCCAAAACGCGGGTTCGAACCCGGCCAGGACCGATGGATTTTTTCGGGTGTAAAAATCCTCAATGGCAGTTTACGACAATAATAACCTGCCTTGAGGAACTGCATCATAAGACATTATCGGCATACTTACTTCCTAAACCCAAAACGCGGGTTCGAACCCGGCCAGGACCGATGGATTTTTTCGGGTGTAAAAATCCTCAATGGTAGTTTACGACAGTAATAATCTGCCTTGAGGAACTGCATCATAAAACATTATCGGCATACTTGCTTCCTAAACCCAAAACGTGGGTTCGAATCTGGCCAGGACCGGTGTATTTTTTCGGGCATAAAAATCCTAAGTATGACTTCCTTCGGAAGGGAAGTAAAGCCGTGGGTCCCATGTCGTACATTTGCGGCACGAAAAAGAACCTCAAGCCTGAAAGAGAGGCCTCTGAGCAAAATTTGTCGGTCGTTTCACGCCCTGAGTTGAATGGGACGCTGATGACCTGAGATGTTAAAGAGCGTCCATAAATAAATCAATCAAAAAAAAAAAAAATACCGGCATTATTTTTACATTTTCGAGTTCTTGGCGTAGTTTTATAAGTTAGATGCGTGATGCATGAAGCGATTCATTGAAATAACATTCTGCCTCGTTAAATCTGCACCCATGTGCGATAACCTTGTAAAAATGTGTAACCTTCCCTGATGCATTGTGTCAAACAGTCACCTGCAAGGACTTAACAGTATCGTTTCTAAACATTGTTGATAGGATACATTTTTGGATACTCCAATAAACTTTCATTATTAACATTGTCGTATATATTATTCTTACCTCCGTAGCCTAGTTCTCTGGCCTATCAATTTCATCAGAGAGTTAATCAACTCAAGACCAACTATATTTATCAGAACCCAATACAAAAAGGGGGGCCGAAGTGGTACTATTACTGCCAATAGCAAATACCGAAATTTACGCAGTATTATGTTTAGAAGATAACATTATTTATTATTAGAAAATATTTCTATGGTTTTTAAGAAGCTAAAACTGTCTATAAACAATATTTCTCCTGTGTAAATGAAATATAAAATAATATGAATTACAATATTTCCACAGATAAGCACAACTCTTCCAAATAACTGGGCACCTTAAAACTTATCCGCATAGTTGGGACAGCATCATATTTATCATCGTCTATTTTAAGTAAAGGACATAGTCTTCCTAGAAATGGTTATAACCAGATGTACCTGTCTTGTCCTAGCCTCACTTGGAAAGGAGTTGAAACATAATATCCTGCTCACACCATTCATTAAAACTCTTTTTATCTCGCTCCTAAACCCACTTCATATTTTCTTCTGGATCTTTACTTTTCATTAACTCTCACTGTCATATAAAACAGCAGATTAAGGGATATTTCACAAAGAAAATGTCCTTTCACTATAACCTAAACATGTTTAGTAAGAAATGTTTAATACACACTAAAATTTCATCATTGACTTCAAAACTTGCATGGTGCGCTCTTTATTCACTTCTCTTTTAATTACTGCTATTTAGGACATGCAAATATGGTATTATGCGGTGCACTGCCATAATTTAGAATACAAGAGCAACCCATGTTGTACTAAACACCTTCTATTACACAAGTGTCTGGTGTGATTTCAGTAAATTAATTTTTACTTAATAAAACACTAAAAATAAATATGCCGCTGTTTATTTATTTTCAACTATAAACCACAGTAAAAAACCACCTAACTGCAACGAACCAAATAAATAAACTCATCTATTTAATAGCAGCAACATGAACGATTTTACTATAGTGTACTTGTCTCTACATAACCTCACTTGCAAACGAGTAGAAACATCTTATAACACAAGGCTCACTAAAACTCTTAATTCTTCTCGATCCAAACGCCACTTCATACTTTTTTATGATTTTCCTTTCTTTGTTAACCCATACCGTCACCTACGATGGTAGATTAGATAATTTTGCTGAGAAAATTCCTCACTAACCACAAAGTTTGGTACCATAGGTTTAATACACACTACGGTTTCATCATTAGCTTCAAACTTTGCACGACGTAAACTTTTTTCCATCCTCCTTTAATTAATTCTATTAAGGAAAATATAAATATGGCATTATATAGTGCACTGCCATAATAAGGACATAACAAGAGCAAACCCATGTGGTTCTAACACTTCCTATTAAACAAGTTCCTGGCGTGATTTCGCTAAATCAATGAATTTTCTTAATTAAAAACCCTATTAAACAAGTTCCTGGCGTGATTTCGCTAAATCAATGAATTTTCTTAATTAAAAACATAAGACTTAACACCTTACTGTTGGTTTACTTCTTTATTTTACTTATTTTATAAACTCTGAGGAAATATTTATACATATAAAAGTAAAGGAGCGCAGAGTTCTGTTATTATGTTTGCAGAATTTATTTACTCAACCGCTTTAGACTAATGTAATTTTTTTACTATGTCGTATTTCTTGTAGTAAAAGGGGCGTACCAAGTTTGCAGAGCTAATTGCGTGTTTTGTTGGCACTGCCCGGTACTTTTCACCCGTAGCAGAAGCTTAAATCGAATTGCAGTTGAGATTTCTCCTAAAATCCATCGATCTGAGCAGAAAAGCTACTCCCTTTTTGTGTCGACAGCTGATAAAAGTTGCCTAGCGTCATGTTGGTATTGATAACAGCATTCCTACCTTGCAGATCGATCATTCGTTTCTTTTCTATTGGGGCTAACCTATTACGGATGTATTTTCAGACCTTTCCCTATGTAAGAGGCGACTCACCAAGGAGAGCTGTTTGCCATGGATCGAGGAAGGATGCGATAATGTTGCGAATTTAGTTCTGATGTTCATTCCCATCCAAATTTAAGCATTTTCTTGTTCCTCGCCAATAAGCTCTTTGAATTCCACGGCCATTTTGGAATATTTTTATAGCGGCTTCATATGATTTTGAGTAACTTTGTCGGTCCTGGTGGTGTAGTGGTAACCATACTTGTCTCCTAAACCGAAGATCGCGGGTCCAATCCCAGTAGGACCAATGGATTTTTCTGGCGTAAAAATCCTAAGTATGGCTTCCTTCGGAAGGGAAGTAAAGCCGAGGGTCCCGTGTCGTACATTTACGGCACGATAAAGAACCTCAAGCCTGAAAGAAGAGACCTCTGAGCAAAATTTATCGGCTGTTTCATGCCCTGAATTGAATGGGACGCTGATGACCTGAGATGTTAAAAAGCGTTCATAAATAAAACAAATAAGTTACAATTGAGTAACTTTAAAATGAAATTGGTCGTACCATGGACTTGAGTGTGATGGTAGATACCAATGCATTCAACTTCATATGCAAGTTTCGTAAATAGCCGCATTTATTCATTGTTTGCTTTTGGAGGACAAACAAACATGATTACAATAAACCGCAGTGTTCGTGGATATGTACAAAATATGGCTCAAGGCATTAATTATACAATAGTTCACTAATTGAAATCAATATTTCTACTGTGTATTATTTAGATAAGGCAGTTGTTCCTTTTCATTTGGTGCTTTTCATTTCGTACCGCTGGATTGAAGTAGTAGCGGTGTTTTCATTAGCTTCGTATTATTTTAGTTCCGGCTACTAAAGCTCCGGTACAATTTATAAACACACGAATTACCCATTGTGAAAAGCAGTGTTTTGGGGCCACTTGATGAATTTACCTATTTGATTAATGGCAAAAAAATATTTTGAAGGTAAATTTTGAAAAAATTGTCATAATCACATAGTTCCGATTCTAGAAGTTGATGCTTACCGTCAATCTTTTTCTGAGCATAGCCATTAGCAGCTCTGGTAGAATCACCGACGGTACTGAAAGGTTAACTATATACAGTCAGCTAACTTCGTCGCCTCTGTGTTCGGCATACTA
The DNA here is from genome assembly GCA_030762175.1 of Metallyticus violacea. Taxonomy (NCBI): domain Eukaryota; kingdom Metazoa; phylum Arthropoda; class Insecta; order Mantodea; family Metallyticidae; genus Metallyticus; species Metallyticus violacea. Next base: position 89,979,966 of record CM060830.1, on the reverse strand, counting down.
CCCTATTCAACTTTTTCTTACACGATGCCTGCTAATTGTTCATGTCTAGGGTTCTACTTGTTCAGTTACACTAACAGCTCATAATCTGATTTTTATGTCTATTCCATTAGCGCTTAAACTTGTCTCCAGATAGTTAATTTTTCTTACCTCCCATTTAACTGCCATTTTTCAACATATAACCTCCTTTTAAAAACCCAAAATTCTTTTCATTAATTCTCAATCCTCATGAGCAGAAAAAGTTAGCGATAGCAAACGGAAAAGAGTTATGTGTTATAAGAGCATATTTAAGAAAAAATCCTGATACAAGAATGAATTGGGTGGAAAGAATATACACAACCACAATAGAAGCTAAAATTGTATGGGTCAGAAATTTGGGGTGAAGAGGATGCATGGAAAGATGTTGATAAAATAAATAGGAATTGATTGGGTTTACCAACACCATCCCCAAATGGTATAGCACAGAATTAGGTAGATATTACGCTAAGAAAAAATAATCACAAGAATTATGAAATATTTAATCAGAATTACCACATTGGAAGAGAGTGACATTACTAAAGAATGTTTTACAATACAGGAGAAATGTAAGTGGAAAGAATCATGGTATTACAAAATGCAGGAAATTTTACAACAGGTAGGTTCAGGAAAAGTATGGATAAATAAGGAATACCGAAACAGAGTATTTGGAAAGAAATAAATCTAAGATTGGAAGATATAGTTTAGATGAAAAGAGTTCATTAAGACATAATAGGGGAATAAAAATAGTATGGGATAGGGAAAAATATATAGAACAATGTGATAAAGCAGGTAGAGAAGGGTTTGCTTGGGCTAGAACTGGAATTGTGAATTTAAATGGATTAGGATATGATGAAGGCATAGGAAATTGTTTAATGTATGGAGAAACTAATACAGATTTTCATTGTTTGTTATGTTGTAATCAAACAAAGTGAGAGAGAGAAAAGGTTTGGAATAAAAAAAATGGGAAAATTTTAATTAGGAATAATTTAACTGTAAAAGGAAAGAAGGATATAAAAATAACAGGGAACTATTTACGTAAAGTTAGAAATGGATAAGAATAATGAAGAGGATGATGGAAGGAAATGTAGAAAGAAGTGTAATAATTAGAATAATTACAGTAACAGAATTATAATAATTAGGGTATTTAGGGAAGGTTAGGAAGAAATGATAAAGAATGAGCAGACAGTTAACGACTGATAAATTGAATAGGGGAGGGAATGGAGTACATTAACATTAAAACAGGATTATTGTACACAAATAATCTGGGTGTAGTGTGTATATAGTCCTAAGGAAATAAGTAACTCACAAGTACAGGATAATAGTTGGATATACTGTTTAGAATTAAAATATTGCAATAGAATCATAATAATATGTAATAATTTTATATTGACAGTTAGTATTACGGAATTGACAAAGACATAGATCTTATTGTAATATTTAAAATTGTATGTTAATGTAAAGAGAAATAAATTCAATTCAATTCAAGTACTATTCACGCCGGAAGCAGATTTATTGTAGTAAAGTCGAGAACATTTGAAATATTGGGAGATCTGTGAGATATTTCCAGAAAATTGTATTTTGATTATACAAAAAAAAAAAAAAAAAAAAACCTTGCTTGCAGCGGTTATCGTACACCAGTTACTCGACTGAGAATCCGATTTCTTGCCTTTAGGCCATGGTATTGGCTCGCACTGTATAATCGTTTGTAATCGTGAATTCAAAATGGATAGTCGTTAGCATTTTCGTTCAATGAATATCTCTGTTCATAGGTTTTTGAGCAACGCATACATTGTCCGAATATAAGAGTTGCGTACCAATTGTACATCCTGAATCCTAGACTCCCAATCCGGGGTTCATTAATCAAGTATTTAAATATTTCCATCTTCCACTGTCTCACACAACTGTGTCCATACTTCATTCTGCTCTAGATTCCAGATTTCACTTTCTCTGTTTACAGCAAACAAATAAAACTACATTGGTCGGTGCAATCTTATGGTGTAGCGATTATATTTTAAGACAGTTTTGCAGTTGTGTCTTTCTACTTAGTTCGAAGCATGGTGACGTATTGCTTCACGTGAGAGTCTACCAATATTTGAATGACTGGTGGAAACTAAACGTGCATTGAAAGAGTGAAAATTAAATAATACTTTATTCGTGGCGATCTGTATTAGATGGGTTATAAAATGTTGCAGCTTACATGACTTATTCAATTGGGAACGTCAGCCTTCAAAAATTAATTCATTGCAAAGAATATAAAGAAACACATATACAGGTATTGTTTGCATACCGGCTGGCCCAAGCACGCCATGCTTTGTTATAGTTAGTTTGTCCTGCAGAACGCGGGTGCTAAAAGGTTGGCCTAAGCAAAGTTGTAAAGGGGGGTTCACGCATTAACATGGCTAAATGAATCACAACTGTTGAAAACCAGTGCATTTACCTGCTTTATTTCGTTACGTTTCTTTAAAAATACTTCAGAGTTAAATAATTTATAACTTTTATATATTGCTACTCCTTTTTTTATTAAAAGTTAAAATATACTTCCTTTTTGGTGGTTGAAGCGATATAAGCGCTCAATTCGGGGCTTTCTGGTTCCCTTTCGTAAACCCTAAATTGTATATAAACCAGGGGAAATAAATATGACGATCTCGTTATCACGACTTGTTGATGTATTCCCTAAATACGCTAAAACGTTAGAACGTGCACTATCGTTCTTAAACCAACGGTTTCTCGTGACTAGCGTAGCATAGCTTCAGGTTTTCTAGATTGAGGTAACTCCGCAGAAATTGCAAACAAAGTTACTCAGTAAACCTAACGGCCAGATGTTGTCTACTGGAATAACAAGCAGATGTTAACGTTGAGCCTGGTGTAATATGTTTGAATATACTCAGCGTGTATCAACGTAAGAGTTATTTGCCAAATTACATTTATCTCTCCACAATACCGGCCCGAGTTTTCGTATAACCTATCGATGAGAATTCTGCAAAATTAAATCAGTGTTCGAAATCGTGCCGTTGAAGCTGTTGCTGTAGATGCAGCTTATAAAAATGTCATTCCTTTTACTTTAAATCCTTTACATTACTGTCTTTGACTCGACTAGGTCAGCTGCAGTACTTCTTTGCTCCAATGACTGATGATAATAGGAATAATAACTACAACAGACAATGCGATAAAGCATATTAACAAAACCCTGCTGTTTTTAGTAAAAGTAGATCGTATCAATAGATAGTATTACCTAATACGAGACTGGCTGCTTTAGGTGTCCGAAATGCTGCATGCCATTCTGCGAAACATTAGGTCGTCACAAATAGGCATTTTCACGACACGTAACCATGTCAGTGAATTCTTTGTTGCTGAACACTAAAGCATTCCAGGACAATAAGAAAATGACTACGCAAAGCTTATTAACGCCATATCACGAGATATAAGTACTCGCACCTCAATAACCTGCGCCATCGACTATACGTCATATTGCCCCTTGAAAAGAGTGAGGCGGCAACCCTTCTTGCCTACTATACAGGAAACATAAAAGGGAATAAAACGGCGTGCGTGGGCCATCTGGTATAATATAAATGAAAAATAAAATAACGAAAAATTTAACTAAAATAACAAGAATTAAAAAAGCACAAATAAATAAAGCACTTAAAATTCACACAATTTTAGCTATATTTGAAAGAACTAGTTTTCTTCAAAGGCAGGAGAGTATTTCTTTGTATGCTTTGCAGTCAATTTATTTTTAAAGTTTCACTTTTTCAACAGAAAATCATTTAAGCTACGATATTTTGTACCATCTAATACAAATGCATTGGGAAATATTATTACTAATAAATACTCTGCTATCACTTTAATCAAAACTATTCATCTGAATCCTTCGTAGCTGGTTATCCGAAATCTGTCATTAGAATTGTGAGTTAATCTTTCATAGTTCATCATTCATGTCGGTCCTGGCGGTGTAGTGGTAACAATACTGGCCTCCTAAACCCAAGACCGTGGGTTCAAATCCGGCCAGGACCGATGGATTTTTTCGGGCGTAAAAATCCTAAGTGTGGCTCCCTTCGGGAGGGGGGGGGGTTAAAGCCGTGGGTCCCGTGTCGTACATTTACGGCACAAAAAAGAACCTCAAGCCTGAAAGAAGAGGCCTCTGAGATCGGCAATTTCACGTCCTGATTTGAATGGGATGCTGACCTGAGATGTTAAAGATTGTACGTAAATAAAACAAAATAAAAAAGGCATTATTCATCTGTAAGTCCGGATCTTGATTTCGGATTTTACCTGCTTCATTTGAGGGTTCAAAAAATTCGTAGTTGCAGGTGAAACCAAACTTCGAACTTATTTTAGTGGCAAAGTTTAGTGGCTAGATACCTTTTCACAGCTGTTTACATACCAATAAAATTAGTCTATTTACTTCCGGTGAAACTGCCATTTTGTAGACGAGTAAAACATTCTGTAAATTTAATTTAACATCTCGGTTACCATGGGTTTGAAAATAGTAAGAATTAATTCTCGCAATTGTTAAAAATCATTAAATCTGTTACTAGAAAATTCTGTGATTAACTTGTTTAGCACTTGTCATACTGAGTTGTCACTAATGTTATCAGATGAGGCTATTACGGACTTAAACACAGAAAATTATAAACTTTCCTCGTCTCCAATTATTTCACCCTTGTATTACAAACTCCGTATTGCTACCTAGAGAGGGACGGTATTTTAATCTTTTCCTTTTAAGTGAGGATTGAGGTCATTAAGGTGTCCTGTAATGTCACAAAGAAAGACTAGATCAGTGACGCATTTTTCGTCTTCCAATTTCATTACATTTTCGTTCTTAAACAAAGAAAATTAATTTTCATTTTAAAGTAATGCTTAACCTAAAAACAAGCAATTCCATTTAGCTAATGGAATTACCTGCTGTTTTAAGAAGTCTTTATTACATTGTGCAACTCAGAAAAATACTGAAGCATCAGAAAACGAGTCAAACATCTTACATTAGTATAGTAAGCTAATTTTCCAGGTTTTCCTCAATGGCAAATGCCGGGAAGGTACACTAAACTTACGCCTGGAACATTTCCTTTCTTAAAAAAAAACCGTAAACCAATTTATCATTTCATCTCATGTATCATCAGTGTCCATCACCTGTGGTGTCTCAGTAGTAAAACGGGCCTTAAACACTATTAAAAAATAGGTTACATGCAGATCCATGGTAGATGCCTAAATTGACTCTGTTTCTGACATTTGGATGTTGTTATTTTACCACCAAGGCCATGTCGCATGGCATTAGTTACTTTAGCACATATCGATGAATGATACACTCCACATTCTTTCCAAAAGATCCAAGTCACTCACTAAACTTGAGTTTTATCCATCATGGCTGGGCCCCATCCATTGTTACAGATACCATATTAACACAAATTCAGTTCTATCTATTGTACAAGTAAAAAAAAAATATATGTGTATATCTCGTGCAATTGGTTCATTTTGCTTCAAACTTGTTTAACAATATTAGAGATTCGTGAATCATTGTATGGGAAGAATTTTTTTGGAAAATACCATTCTTATGGGAAAATTACTTTAGCTGCTTTAATAAGATACGACTTAACAAATCCTCCTTCTCCATAGGATTATATATATATTATTTATTTATTTATTTATTTTTTAGCTTTCACTGTCTGTCTCCCATGCTATTGCTAGACAAGCACACTGCTAAATTATCAGATCAGGTTGACTTTTCCCAATTTCATATATTGTCATATTCCTATTAACAGCTTGGCACATTCAACACTTGAAAAGGACATGACATATTTCCTTGTGGAACATTTAAAGAAGAAACAAACGAGTATATAAATATATCTATTATTCAGTTTTTGTCAGGATTAGTGTTATATTGGAGTATTTACTAATGTTATCATAATGTAATTTCTACCTTTAATTTCACTATATGTACCATGATTATGCGATTTATTTGTTTTATTTACGGACGATATTTAAATCTCGGGCCATCAGCGTCCCATTCAATTCAGGGCGTGAAACGGCCGATAAAATTTACTCTTTCAGGCTTGAAGTTCTTTTTCGTGCCGTAAATGCACGACACGAGATCCACGGCTTTATTTCCCTTCCGAAGGGAGCCATACTTTGGATTTTTATGCCGAAAAAAGTCCATCGATCCTGGCCGGGTTTGAATGCGCGATCTTGCGTCTACGAGGCCAGTATGATTATCACAACACCACCAGGATAGACAACATTAATAATAATAATAATAATAATAAGAAGAAGAAGAAGAAGAAGAAGAAGAAGAAGAAGAAGAAAGGCGATACTTTTCGTCATCAAATTCATCCCCTTTCGTCATCTATCTCAACATGGGATGTTACTAAATCTAAGGACCTTGTTTCCAGTTTATCCTCAGAATGAAAATCATCAGTTTCTTATAAAGTGTCATCCTCTGGAAGGGCATAATCATCGAAAAGCAGACGATAACTTCTTTCAACTCCTCAGTGTTTGGTATATCGCAGCCCTTGCTGAAGCTCACGTCGAAAGAAAACATCCGCATGCAATGCAATACAAGGTAATACAACACTCTAGTGATGTCAACAATACCAGAGATGGCGCGCCGGGTCAGATTCGCCCAGCCGATACGCAACTGTCTGTTGTTGATTTGATTTATTTGCGGACGCTCTCTTTAACATCTCAAGTCATCAGCGTCCCATTCAAATCAGGGCTTGAAACGGCAGCAAATTTTGCTCAGAGGCCTCTTCTTTCAGGCTTGAGGTTTTTTATCGTGCCGTAAATGTACGACACGAGACCCACGGCTTTACTTTCCTTCGGAAGGAAGTCATACCTAGGATATTTACGCCCAAAAAATCCATCGATCCTGGCCGGTTTGAACCCGCGATCTTAGGGTTGAATCACTGGTGCTACAAGCTGTTGTCAGGATGCATTGTCATGGGGACCAATTTTTTCGTTAATGAAACCAGGAAGCAAAACAATAAAAAGTTGATCAAATACACGCTGGTCAGTAGGAGAGGAAGCGTGTGTAAGTTTAAATGAAAATTTAGTGAGTTTTATCAAGACTCTCACACATGTTATCAATAATACCTGTGAGAAACCAATGGTGTGCAAAGATGCTTCACGCTTACTGAATCAGAGGTAGTACTGACAGTTTGGAGATTTAACTGTAAATGTTCAATTGTAAAGTGTAAAAATAGATATTTTTACATGGATTATACGAAATCTCTTAGAGTTCATCAGAATATTGATGACATGTTCAACTATCAAGAACAAAAATCGATGCAGATGACTAATAAAACTATGAATTCACCTTTAAAAATCAATGAAACATAGACTTCTTGCTGATGAGGAAACAAACTGGAGTTCTTCTGACTGCTAGAGAGAAATTTGGAGTCTATTTTACTCAAGCTTAGCTAGAAGTAAAGAAAGTTATGCAACGCTGTCAGACTCCTTCATAGTTTTCAACAAACTTAAGGAGAGTTCATGAGACGTTATTTCTAAACTCCAAGCGTCATATCTAATTGATTTGGAACCAAGCTTTACAAGCAAATTTGTACACTTTGTGATTTTGCTTCAGCAGGAAGCAAAGATCAATTATATTTACCAGATCAATATACGGGGGGGGGGGAAGACGGCCGAAATGACCCTATTACTGCCAATAGCAAATACCGAACTTTTACGCAATATTATGTCTAGAAGATAGCATTGTTAATCATTGTAAAATATTTCGATTTTTTTTTTAGAATAGGAAAATGTTTATAAATAATATCTCTCCTATTTAACGAAATATAAAATGATATGAGTTAAAATCTATCCACAGGAAAGCACAACTCTTTATAAGATACACGAACTTTCAAATAACTGAAAACGTTAAATGTAATTGAAATAGTTGGGACAGCATCATATTTATCATCGTCTATTTCACGGAAAAGGACATTGACTTCCTTGGCAATAGTTATAAAGGGTGTATCTGTCTTGTCTCACTCGCAAAGGAGTCGAAACATGATATCCTGCTCACACCATTCATTAAAAATCTCCTTATCTCGCTTCAAAACCCGCTTCATTCGTTCTTTCGGATCTTTCCTTTCATTGCTAATACTCACTGTCACCTCTGACGGTAGACTAAGGAAAATTGCACGAAGAAAATATCCTTTCTAACCACAAATTTTAGTAAAAATGTTTATTTAATACACAGTTTTATCATTAACTCTTTATCTAATGCTCCTTTAATTAGTGCTATTTAGGAATTGTAACTATGGATTATGCGATGCACAGCCATAATTAAGACATACAAGAGCAACCCATGTTGTGCTAAATACATTCTACTACACAAGTTCCTGGTGTCATTTCACTAAACGATATTAACTAAATAAAAACAAGAAGTAACAGATTACTGTTAATTTGCCTCCAATTATAAGCCATTGTAATAAACAACGTATCTGCAAAGAACCAAGTAAACAAACTCATGTGTTTAATAGCAGCAACATAAACGATTTTATTACTAGTGTATTTGTCTCTGAATAACCTCACTTGCAAATGAGTCGAAACGTCTTATAACACCAGGCTTACTAAATCTCCAATTATCTAGTTCTACACCCCATTTCATACGTTTTTTTCGGATTTTTTCCTTTCCTAACCCACACCGTCACGTACGATGGTAGATTAGATAACTTTGCTGGGAAAATGTTCTCCCTAATCACACAAAGTTTGGTATGATAGGTTTAATGCACACCACAATTTCATCATTAACCTCAAAATTTGCACAATGTACACTCTTTATCCGTTCTTTTAATTACTGATATTTAAGAAATGAAAATATCATATTATACGGTGCACAGCATAATAAAGGCATACAAGATAAAACCCATGTTGTACTGACACTTTTTGTTAAACAAGTTAACATTGCTTTAATAAAAAAAAAAATAATGCACTACTTCCAAACTATAAACGACTGTAGTAAACAAAATAACTGAAAATTAATAACATGATATAATTAACACAAGGACCACATATTCAACCATTTTGTCTACAATCGATACCTACCTTGGGGTCTGAAAAATATAGTGGGTCTTGGCAGAAAGCTCCTTTTCGACTCTTAAAAACCCATAGTCATACCTGACTTTACTTTGTCTGAGAAAAGACTAAACGCCTTGTCCATTTTTCACATCAAGCCGACCTCCTGACTGCTGATGACCGTCTCAACTATGAAGATGTGATCAAAGCGTTTGCTAGCGTCAAAGTCGGAACCAAAGTGTGCGTGGCGAGTATTTTTCACTCTGCATCTTTGTTTTAAAGTTTTCAAGCTGAAATAGAGTTTTCTCTTTTATTTATAGCTAATTACTGGTTATCATTTACTTAGGTATTAAAACAAATGTTAGAAGAGGGGCAAAGCACATTATACACTTTGCCTAGGGGCGCAAATATGTTAAATTTGCCATTGATAAGACACGACACATTTCTCCATACTTACTAGCATGTCTTGATGGATTGCCTAAAGAGACCTTCTCTTCTTATACAGGTATTTAATGACAGGTCTTTGCTCGTTCCTAAACAGTCAGAACTTATTTCAACAACCACTATTACGTAATGCTGCAGTGTGCAGTATATGCGGGAAACCTGCAGTAAAAGAATCAAGTATATCTCAGAAACTATTGCGCTTGCATGATCAGAAAGAAAAACTCAAACATCTCGACATGAGCGCTGTTTGTGGCGGGATATATATTTGCGAAATTCTTATCTCTTAGGCCGGAGCCTCTTAGTATAGGAGGCTCTAGCGGGTTTGCGCCAGTGCCTTTGAAATTGATGTTGCACTTGTTTTACTAACTGCATTTCAACCAGCCACAAAACGTTCACATCTTGCGAATGCATAGAAACAAAACACAAGAGGCAATGTCATGCACAATATGAATGCCACAGTGTAAACAATTGCTACGTGGAAGAGGCAAAGAAACAAAAAAGTGCACGTATGCGCATAGCTCGCCGCCAGTACATCCAACAAAACTTTAGTTTCTTTTTCAGCGCGATCAAACTGCGAAACAATAAGGCGTTACTTTCTGAGATATACACTCTTCTGTTTCACTAGGTTTTTCTCGGACGTACTGCATAAAGTTGAAATTGCTAATGCGGCATTTATATATTTTAGACGTTTTTATACAGTGAAATAATATTTATGTTAAAAATCGGTCCGGAATGTAGGTAAAGACAAGCCACTCGTATCGTTTGGGATTTTCCTTTTATTTTCATTTTATCAATCTCTTGCGATATTGCCCCAAGAAAATATGCTTGCAAGAAATGATTAAGTAATCAGTTTTGTACTTTTTAACACTTAATTAGATGAAATATGTACATATTCATCTAGTCACTACTTTCATGTATTGTATCAACTATTTAATGTTCAATATCTAGAAACTTATGGAGGATGACCCTCCATAAAAAAACTTAAGAAAACCTAACAAATATTTTCATTAATTATTGGGCCGTAATTGCAACAGAGTTAAATTGTATAGTTCCCGGTATTGTTTCTGTATAGCTAGCCATATGTGTTACAATCTCTATGAACGATAAATATCGATATCCGACATGAAAAGACCGACATCGAACCAAGATCCCAGATGATGGTATGGCAAATTCTGCCAATAGCGTGGTCTGCTCTGTACGGTAGGATAATAGGGCGCTCAGAGGCTGCCCTTTCATTCTACTGTCAAAGGAAGCATTAGGTCCACTCATCAAGGGCTTTAATCTGTACCACGGGTAGAGGCAACCTTCCCACCAAAATAGTATTAATGGGAAGGGGCAAATTCTATGAAGAAACTCATTAGTGAGATCGAAACAGGTATAGGGCGCTACAGATTATGTTTCACAAGTGACAGTTTCCTTTATTAGTTATAATGTTCAAGGAAAAACTACAGCATAACCTGGTTTAAAAACTAGTGCAGTCTCTAATAACATTATTAAAGAATGTGCTCATTTATTATAACAATACTTGACTAGCACTGAAGCTCACACTCTTCCTAAACTAACCTAACCTAACCTAACCTAACCTAGCCTAGCCTAGCCTGGCCTAACCTAACCTAACCTAACCTAGCCTAACCTAGCCTAGCCTAGCCTGGCCTAACCTAACCTAACCTAACCTAACCTAACCTAACCTAACCTAACCTAGCCTAACCTAACCTAACCTAACCTAATCTAACTTGAACATTTATTCACGAGTACCATTGCAAAGTGTTTAGAAATGCATTTAATCCAAATCCTGACATTAGCAATACATACATCTGAGAAACTTAACAAAATACTGTCTGCCATTTTCAGGCTATTTCAACACCATCTTGCGGTTATACCGAGAATTATTCTCGTTACTGGTGATCAAGGATTTCGAACAATTACAATTTCTTACTTTATTAAGTAAAACTTTCATCTGTCTTCTGGCACAAACACTACACATGCTTTTTGTTATTAATGTTGTGCTGTAGTATAATTACAAATTTTAAGCCCTCTTACTTTATAACTTTTTCCTAGTGTGAAATACTTCTGTTGCTACCTGTAGTATGGTACTTTTAATTTCGTTTCTGTTCTTGGTTTACATTTTACTGATGCATTTCTGAAATTTGCTGTACGAATTATATTTTTCTCTTAACATCCCTTAACATAGGCAACCATATAATATATTTTAGAACAATTCTCAGAGCACAGAGAGCCAAAATTTTGTAAAAACTGAACAGGCTATAAGGAGCAATCAAATAGGAAAGCAAAAAGGCATTGACGTCCAACATTACATTAACTAGTATATCATCACACATTCTGCTTTTAAGACTATCACGAGGGCTACCTTTTAGGTTTTTACAAACGACCACTAGGTGCCACTATTGATATATATCATTAATATTTTCGTAATAATTATTTGTTATTGTGATAAAACGTTACAGCTTGGAAATTTATCCAGTAGTTTGTTTACGGTGAACGTTTAACAATTTTCCAAACAAAAAAAAAAAAAAAAAAAAAAAAGAAAGAAAGAAAAGAAAAGAAAAAAAAAAAGAAATTTCACATGAAGGTTTTCTTTGGATGGATGAAATTGATAATAACCTGAATATTGCTTCGTTTTTCAGCCACCAAAACCTTAGATTACGACATGGTCTAGTGGTAACCATACTTGCAATGCGTGATTGTAAACCTGTGTAGACTACCGAAATATTGCTTGCATTGTCATAAGATTGGCAGCTACAATCTGTGTCTTAGTATCTACTAAGAGGCATATTTGGCCCGTTTTATATCATTGATGATAATTCTTTTAATTCGTTCAGAAATGTGTTCTATTATTTCATCACAAAATAGACATTCTGTTGTTCCTATCTCCAATTTTCCATATCATTAAATGTGCTACGCGAGAAAAAGACCGAACTCAGCTTTAAGTTCAACAGATCTCATAAACTAGCAGTTATAAAATCATTGGAATTTTTCGGCACGGTTCCAAGGCACTTTTTTCTTGTTAAAATCCACAGTTCACAATTTGTGTGTTCAAGTGCATTTTCAGAATGACATATAATACTAGAAATGTTTTTCCAATCTGAAATAACAAGAATTGCGATTATGGTTTTATTTACAGGCGCATAATAAATAGCATGTGCTACTGGAATATACAGAGCGATCAGGGATGCTTTACCTTGAGGCGCGGGATTTTTCCTATAAGCAAGCCCCCACTTGTTTGCCCAGTCATGGTGGGGAGAGCCCCTGCTTGCTAACTTGTTGACCTTGTTGATTGTCGCAGTCGTAGCGCAACTGTTCCCGGGTGTGTATTGTGTTGTTCATTTCTTAGTTCGACAGTTTACATAAAGTGTATGATGCCTCGCGTGTTATAACGCATAGCGTGTCTTTATGTACGGTTCATATGTGTTAACTCAGTCATCTTATGAAGTTGGAAGACTGTTTCAAGCAAATTCCCGGCTGTAGACATTCCAGGTCGTAAAACAGTCCATAATATGTATAATAAATGGCAAGAAACTGCAAGTGTCCAGTCTAAGAAACAAAAAGCTAAGGGTTCTTACCGAAGAAAGATTACATGACACTAGGAATCGTTTAGTAAATTCCCCTAGAAAATTTCTTCGTCGCCTGACACAAGTGGGAATTTTATGATTCTGTGCAAAATTCTTCTATAACACAAAAAACTCAATGACTGTAATAGCAGTACAGGTGGATGCGTCACACTAATGCCGAGAACAGCGAAGGCGCAATCGCCTTCATAGAGGTTTCATTCGCTTGTCATATACTAAGGTATGTTCGTGTCAAAATATGTCACGGTGAAAGCGAGAGAAGCACCCAATGTAATTTCAAGCCTGTTTTAAAAACTTAATTGGTTGATATTAAAACGATTTTTTATTATATAAAGGGAGATGAAAATCAAATGGAACTGACAACAAATAAATACAGCTTAGCTCTTAATATACGCGATGGTATCTTTCACTTCGGATGAGATTCGTGTATCAATTAACTGAGCTAACGAACATCTTTCTATACTGCTTTCCTCTCTGAAATAAGATATTTCCCTTCCAAATTTTCCTATATATGCAAACCACATGACATATTTGACCAAATATGGTATGATTGAGAAAATAATGCCATTAGGGTTCAACTTCCACCTGATGTAACCTGCGGTTATGTTGGCTTATTTTCACGTGTTCAGTCTTCCGCTTACCAATGAGGTAATGTTTCACTCATTGCCTGCAAACTTTGCGATAGTGGAGAAATTCGAGGGGAAATTGACGTCCAACCGTAATGCAAATTCCTATCCTCTCGCGGACAAGAGCGACAACACTTTGTAATTGTGTTTGATGTGATGACCGCGTCTCTTCTAGATGTTCTACCGAAATGAAACCGCATACAACAGTCGTGAACAGCAGCTCTGTCCAAATACTGCAAACATTCTGCAATAGATTCCAGAAAAAAACAAAAAACAAAAAAGAAACGAAAACAAACAAAACAAAAATAACAGCAATCAGTATTACGGCACACTGTTCGTAGTTCAATGCTTCATTCTTGCACGTTGTGTGATTCTTTTTTGTTTTTAACTAAAAACGATGACGATATTACATTTATGATAGATATTTATAGCGTTTAATGCACATTGCTAATGCAGTCTTTATGACATAGCAGGTTAACAAAGAAAGAAAAAGAAATACAGACTTTCAAAAAGAACTTAAAATTGAACAGTTAAATGTAATAATTAAAAACTTCAGAGAAAATTGAAGAGAACACTTGGGTAGAACGTCAGAAAATAGAATCCCCCAAACATTATTTCACTATAATGCAGATGGAAGAAAAACTCTAAAAAGGCAAAAGAAGAGAAGACCTAAGCAATTTGGAGCCGAAACGGGTCTAAGTCCAAATTGTGAAGAAGAAAAAACCTGACTATTCTTACAGTAATGTTTTAGCATTACTAAATAACTCTTCCACAGGTGTTCCTATACTCGATGTAATAACACATCCCTCACACGTATAAAAAGAAAATATGTTATATGGACATGGGTCCGGAAACGCTTTATTTTCATGTTAGAACTCGTTTTATACAAACCTTCATAGTACATTAATTATGGGAAACGCACAGGAACAGAACGTACCAGCATACCACAAGAAACTCTTACATGAAATGTTCAAAATGCTCTCGCTAACATTGACACATGTGTCAACCCGCCGTCGTATTGAATCCCGGATGCGCTGATGGATGCCTGGAAATTGGGCATTGTTTTGCAGCCTCCCACAATACGACTCTGTATCTTGTACCGGAGTTCGATACACAAGAAGCTTTCAAATGCCCCCACAAACAGCAATGGAGTAATCGCAAGTCAACATTACAAGTGGAACACATGACGAAGCGATGAAGCTAAGAATTAGAATTTAATCAGACGTAACCAAGAAGACATTTTGTACAGTTCATGACAGAGTTTCATGCGGTATACTGGAATGTTCTGTTCCTGTGTGTTTCCTAAGCTTAATGCACTATGAACAGCTGTGGAAAATGAGTTCTAACGTAGAAATAAGGCGTTTCCGGGCCAATGTTCATATAACATATTTTCTTCTTCTAAGTGTGAGGAACGTGTTCTGAAAGTTTGACTATATTTTATAATTACAAGAGGCATGCACTGTCTAAAATTATTTGGGGTTTTATACATTTATGCCAACTATCAGAAAAATTCATTTTATAACAGGTGGTTTTACAATACAAGTATATAAAAATATACTTGCAGAATATTTGCGTTATGTTTCGTGCTGCAGTAACCCTGGTTCTCAACTCGCTAAGTACACCTGTCAACAAGCTTGCGGATGCTCTGAAGAGAAAGTTTTGCCGTCCAGCTTAGTGCCGCTCCCGTTACCTCAAACTTCCGATCCTAAAAAGTGGCCAAACAAAAATCTGATGGCTCAAGAGCTCATAATTTTAAGTCATGCGAGGTGAGGTTTGAGTTTCGTGAAGAAGTCCTGGCGTTTCGATCACATCGCGGGCTTTAACTTGTATACCAGTATTTCACTGTACCCAGCACTAGGGAAGTGCATCAGTATAGGACCTAAAAGTTCATAATAATGACCTTTCCCTGTGTATCGAATATTTTCTTGACGTAGTTTTTACTCTCTGGTTCATAATAGTGCATGATACTCAGAACTCTATCACCATCACCACTATATCTTCAATTAAAGGATCTCGAGATATAGAAATTTCTATAAGGGAAGTAACGAAGGCAATAAGATGCATAAAACAGGGAAAAGGCGCAGTTGTTTAAAGTGGCCTCATGCACATAAGAGTTTTGGATTGATGTTGCTCCGAATATTTAACAAGGGGGAATACCCAGCCTGTTGGATTACTGCGATTATTAACCCAGTTATATTATATAGTTCGACCCAATGGAATATGACTTTCCAGAATCTTTCCAGAATCTTCTTGTGGGACACTCGTATACAATTCAATAAAAACATATGGAGCAGTATTAAGGCGGTGGGGGGAGGTGTAGTGTTGTACTGTTGGGCCGGCTGATGGTCGTGGTCTCGAAGTCTGGCCGGGCTGCTCACTGATGTGACGTTTGCTCCAATTCTGTTGAATTTGATCTCAGGGTCCACTGGAGTGTTTCGCGGATCAGTATAGATCCACGGGAATGAGAAATGTGTTGCCCAAAAGATACATCAGGTTGACTTGTTTAAAATACTTTATTCACATGTAAAAAAATATTGGGGCTACTTCCTGACTGTTCGCCACTGACTTCGCTACTCACTTAGACTGGCTTTAGAAATGACTTAAACTGGTTGTTTTCGTGTGACTTAGGCGGATTGCTTTCGTATGACTTAGGCTGCCGGCTTCCGTATATCTCTGGAGTGAATCCTCTCGTGTCTCGTCTGAATGTCTTACCTCTCGTCTGAATGTCTGGTATCTCTGACGTCTGTACTCCAGTTTTTCTACACATCGTCACGCCTCTCGCTAAATTAAATTCCCTCGTATATTATCCTATTTCCGTATTGTATGTTCATCATTGGCTATCTCAAAAATATATATTTGTAACTAAGTTCTCCTTATTGGTTGACTTTTATCAAATGACCATTGGCTAGAATTATTCTCTTCCCCTGATCTACCCACGAACTTGAATTTTCCAAGAACAGCCTGTCATAAATTTCGGCCCTTTCCTTACATGCTGATTTCTATTGAAAAATCTTTTGCCTTCCTTAGTTTGTAGATTTCTAAATGTTCTCAGAGAAATGCACGTGTTGATGGGCTGTATTGAAATATCTTGTACCCCCGACTTTCCTGCAATAAAACCTTTTCGTCTCCGTTCTGACATTCCCATTTTCTCTTAAATTATTGCTAGGTCTGATTTTGTTCAAATACTGTCCCGTTACGGCCACATGTTTCTCTTATTGTGAACTCCTAAGTATTTCCTGGGCAGAAGGTTCGTGACCTAACAAAAGATAGTTTACCCTTTCCTCAGCCTTGTCTAAGGAGCGGTCCGCGGACGAAGCGTCAGGTATACATCTCTCTCTTTTTCACATCTTTTACCTCAAGTGTATACAAAAACCCTTTTGTAAGATACCATCACCTGCCAAATGACATACACATAAGTACAAGTTACAAATTATTTCTATTTATGTTATACCTATCTCTAAATGATTTCATTATACATAATAATTATCCTTATCAAATCTAATCCCTTTAGAAATATAACTCTGCAGCCTCAGGTTATAAAATTAATATAGGCAGCCTTATTTCCGGCTTCAATGTTGCTCCGAATATTTAACAAGGGGAAATACCCAGCCTGTTGGATTACTGCGATTATTAACCCAGTTATATTATATACATGGAATATTATATATTCCATTATATCAATGGAATATGACTGTTTCCAGAATCTTCTTGTGGGACACTCGTATAGAATTCAATAAAAACAAAAATTTCAAGGAACAAGTAGCATCATGTAATTTATTAACCTGAACTTATTTTTTAAAAATAACATTCTTGAAAACATAAATTTCATCTAAGCGGCTCGGAAAGGTCACCACAACTCCCTGCAACAAAACGTGATCAATGTCCCTAATTTCACGAGTTATGTTTGGTGGTCCATGGCCTGTTGCAGTACATTTTACTTTTCAAGTATCCCCATAAAAACAATTTACAGTCGTCAAATCGGATTGGCCAGGCAAGCTCAGCAAATCGAGAAATTATGCGTCCGGAAACAGGATCCTTACAGTGCTCATTGTTTCATGAGCTGTGGCAACATCCTGCTGGAATCAAAACTCATTTTCATCATTATCATCCATCTGAAACTCCAGTGTCATTAAATTCTATCCTAAATCTTCTCTAAACTGGGAGATTGACTTAGGTTCAATAAATCTTGTAATGAATACATGTTTTTCAACCGTCCAATTACCAACACTGTTGTTTACTAAATGGACAGAAAAATGCATAGTTACATAGCAACCAATACCATAACTGTAATACAAAGTCGCTAGAAACGGCAGCGAACTGAAAACCATCATATTCCATTTGGTCACTTGTGATTTTTAAAAAATAAGTTCAGATGAATAAATTGCATTGTGCTTGTTCCTTGAAAATAATTATTTAATTCTATGCAAGTATCCCAAAGAAGGTTCTGAAAACAGTCGTATTCCATTAGGTCACCCTTATAAATAGAAGGTTCAAGTAGAGTCCCGGAAAACTATAGGGAGGATGAATTAACGGTGTTTAACGCCCGTTTTGGCTATAGAGGCACCACAGGCGGGGGACACTGAGAATACATGAAATGAAATGATACATTGAGAAAGGATTTATTTTTAAGAAAGGAAGCGTTCTAGGCCTAAGTTTAGGGTACCTCCCTGACATTTGCCATTTATGAGGACTGAGGAAAACCTGGAAAAAACCTCAGTCAGGGAGGACGGTCCTGGCGGAATTCGATCCCCAGAACTCGCTCACGAGTCCGTATCTTAACGACCTCGGCCACGCTTGGCGGTAATATAGGGGGATCACATTGCTTCTTACTGTGGGGAAATAAATGACAGAATTTTGTAAGAAAGAATTAAAATCTGGATTACGGAATTTTGCAAAATTTCACAATTTCTGTCGGGATACAACAAGAAAATCGGCACCACCTACGGTGTAAAACATACAGGTAATACGCGGACGACATAACAATTGTTTCTACAATGACAGACGGCCTACAGACTACAGACGTACTCTGATACTTGGTTACTGACGGTGAATGCAAGTAAAACGAAGAATCTTTAAGATCGGAGCTATTTATAGCAAAGCAGATACATGGACATATCTTGAAGAATTTCGTGTACCTTGAGCTAACTTTCCCGAAGTATGAAACATGGGCGAAACATATTGATGGGGCTAGATAATGTGACAACCGCAGAAACTCTCCGTATACAGAGCAGAATTCCAGATGTGGCGGTAGGTCTGTTAGAGACAGTACGATCTACAATGACTTTGGGACGACATTTGGGGTTGAGAACGAACAGAGAAATTGAATCGGGTGAGGTCGGTTTTCTGTAAGATATTTAAGTGTGGGAATCCTTGGGGAACTTTTTTGCCTACAGCGAGATTATAGAATGCAGGATCCGAGTGTGAAGTACTGGTTATGAATCGTTCACGTAGACCAGACATTAATTAGCGCAGGGGCAGTTGAGAATGGAAGTAAAACCTGGGTTTAAAAATTAAGTAGGAGTCTGGAAAATAAATAGGAATGAGGAAGAGTGGAGAAAGGGGAGGGAGGTTTGGAGGAAAATTGAACAACGCTTGAGGGACATTAATAGACAGCTGATTCTTTCTGAGTCTGCAGAAAAAGTTGCGCTGGAGATACAATTGAAGCTGAAAATCGGACGGGGAATGGAACGTTACACCCAAACAGGGGCCAAACTCTGCAGACAAGGGCTTGCTTGGTTTAGGTTAGACGCGTGTCGAATGACTAAGTAACAGGCATAGAGGGCACAAAAATCTGCCCTATATATACGGAGAAAGAATTTTGGGAACATATTCTGGCGTACTGCAAGGGAACGGAAGAATGGATAAAGAGATGTCTACCAGCCTCGTATGTTAAAGGGGGAAGAGGGAAGATAGGAGGAAGAAGAGGGAGTAAATACATTTATAATTAAAGTGAGCCAGCTCAGATCGGAAGAGGCAGACAACCGGGAAGAAGAGTAAGGGAATATGAGTCATAATACTTGTGGAGTTATTTGTACACATATGTTTTAAAGTAAATTTTTTACTGTTACACTGCTCTCTTTTTGATCATTTTTAAGTATTTTGAAATAAAATTTCTATTATAATATGCCGAGGGTGTCAAAATGTGTACACACTTTCACAGTAGATATCTATTTATTATATTACAAAGTTGGATCGAAATACGACAGTAATGTGTAGTACGGTGCTCTGTAAACAGATGTGACTCACATTACGTTATGCTAGTGTTACTACAACAAACGGAGCCAAGATTATCGTTTGAACAGCGGAAAGCAATTTTGAAGTGGTATTGAGAAACCGAGAATGTTGTTGAAGTTCAAACTCAATGGAGACGTGTGTACAGAACAGAACCGCCAACGCGAGTAACAATTGCACGCAATCGAGAAAAATTTGAGACTCGTGATGCCGTATGCGATGTTCACAAGGGCAGATCTGGGAGACCTCACACAACAAGAAGCCCCGCGCACTGGATCCAAGGCACTGGATGGGACGAAGAGGTCCGATTGAGTTTCCATCACGTTCTCCGGATGTAACTCCTTTGGACTTCTACCTATGGGGAACTCTTAAGGTGCTGTATACGTAGAAAACCAGCTACACTGACAGCACTTCGGGAAGAAATTGAAACGGCATGTGCTGCAATCGCTGAGGACACTTTCGCAAACGTTTCTCAATCAGCAGTTCAACGTACTCAGAAGTGTATCGACGCCGATGGTGGACATTTTGAGCAACTGTTATAACTGTAAAAGTCTAAGATGATTAGTGCTCATCATTTTATTTTTGTGTGAATTCAGTTTTATTATGTTAACACTTTTTTCTTTGCTTGAAGTGTGTATACATTTTTTGGCACCCTTTGTATATTTTACATTTATTTATTTAATTATATATCCCAGGATCGTGTGACATGGATGAGTTAATATATAACAAATACTACTACTACTACTACTACTACTACTACTACTACTACTACTACTACTACTACTACTACTACTACTACTACTACTACTATTACTACTACTACTATTACTACTGCTACTACTACTACTACTACTACTACTACTACTACTACTACTACTACTACTATTACTACTGCTACTACTACTATTACTACTACTACTACTACTACTACTACTACTACTACTACTATTACTACTGCTACTACTACTATTACTACTACTACTACTACTACTACTACTACTACTACTACTATTACTACTACTACTATTACTACTGCTACTACTACTACTACTACTACTACTACTACTACTATTACTACTGCTACTACTACTATTACTACTACTACTACTACTACTACTACTACTACTACTACTACTACTACAATTACTACTACTACTACTACTATTACTACTACTACTATTACTACTACTACTACTACTACTACTACTACTACTACTACTACTATTACTACTACTACTACTACTACTACTACTACTACTATTACTACTACTACTACTACTACTACTATTACTACTACTACTACTACTACTACTACTACTACTACTACTACTACTACTACTACTACTACAATTACTACTACTACTACTACTATTACTACTACTACTACTACTACTACTACTATTACTACTACTACTACTACTACTACTACTATTACTACTACTACTACTACTACTACTACTACTACTACTACTACTACAATTACTACTACTACTACTACTATTACTACTACTACTATTACTACTACTACTACTACTACTACTACTACTATTACTACTACTACTACTACTACTACTACTACTACTATTACTACTACTACTACTACTACTACTACTATTACTACTACTACTACTACTACTACTACTACTACTACTACTACTACTACTACTATTACTACTATTACTACTACTACTACTACTACTACTATTACTACTACTACTACTATTACTACTACTACTACTACTACTACTACTGCCATTACTACTACTACTACTATTACTACTACTACTACTACTACTACTACTACTACTACTACTACTACTACTGCTACTACTACTACTACCACAGGGCAAACTCCTTCGCTCGCGTGCAGCGCCAGCCGAGATGGTGCAGGTCTTGTTTTGCATATTTCGAAGTGGCACCTGTTTTCAGAAAATGCTGTTAGTCAACTGCAGCATTTTATAGGTAAATGAATATCACAATGAAATTCAGAAATAATAAGTAAATGACGCATTGATGTCTGTGTTGTTCGAATCTGAGAGCTTTCTTTTTGAGTGCTACCGCAGAGGTTTATCCCATATTAATGCAATATGTATTAGCAAAAGTTAGTAAATAGATGAGCATTTACTTGTTCATTACATGTGCCCGTGAACCAGTGTACTGGATTGCTTAACTACGAACCCGAACACTGCAAGGTGGCGCATCTTTTGCCAACATGTGTATTTCTCGTTTTCTCCGAAGTGGAAACTGTACTGAACATTCTATCTCAGAGTGTCAAAGTTGGCGAGTACTAGCTGCTACCACGGGCTGAATTATTCTATTTGTGATTTGCAAAGCTTCACTGGAGATACGGGTGACTGGCAGATGGGGCTTGTGGTGCCATAAGGTTAATTCATTATACTCGCAAATGTATAGGACGATGTACTTGTGCTTCAAGGCTCATTCACATCTCTTTCTTCAGTTCCGTTTCTAATTATTATACTTGACGTCCTTTATTTGAAGGTTGAAAACGAAAATATTGGTTATGTTTGTGATTAGCTTTTATTTTATCATATGCATTTCTGTATTTAAAATGTTCTCCCAGTTTGTTAAAACATACGAGTTATATGGGCAAATGAAGAAAATTAATTAATTAAATTATCTATACGAAAGTATTTAAATTATTGAAATAATTATTTTTCTGAAGTAATGTTGATAAAATATAGTTGCAACCTTGGGAAAGATCACGTAATGCTGCAATCTTTCCTTCCTTAATCCAAATATCTCATAACGAAATTTGGAAAGGGAAACTGTACTGCAATCCCAAAAGATTTATAGACCTCAAAGGTTTACATTCATTTTAAGAAATAAATTCAGAGAAGAGAAGTAAATGGTCAACACAGCGCTTAATAAGGAAAAAGCCTCTCTACTGAGAATGCAAAAACAATTGCCCTCTCTGAGATAAGAGGCTTTGATGGTGATTAATTACAGGTCTTCTATTTGTTAAGCTTAATTTGCATAAAGGAGCGCTGCCTTTTAAATTATCTGACGTACATCAAAAGAAGAAGCTGATGTTAACGAAGACGAAAATAAAGGAAGGAGATTATGCTACTTTGAGCAGCTTCTTGTTTCTAACGTGACGTAAAGAAGGTAATCTATTTGTGAACTCGGGCATGTCCCATTCAGCTGCCGTAGGTTTTTGCATTTTCCTATAATTTGATAACGCCTTTCAGTTACGGTGCCTCAAGAGATATAACTAGCAGTTAACTTGAACGAAATGCTACAGTCTTCAGAAGCCAGCATAAACAACTAATGTCTTTAAATATAATCTAACTAATAATTAAACAATGCAAATTATATGTAATTTAAATTTTTTTTTACGAACAACAACCAAGTATATAACCGCCTCCTGATATGGAGGGAAATGATTTATCTGTTGTGGAAATTCATGCTTGAATTTGCCTCAGTGCCGTTATTGACCACATTGTAAGAGGGTAGGTACAGAGGTTTCTGGCCTCGCCGATAAGGATTATCGTTTTTACAAAACCCTTATCTGGTGTCATACCTTATCTGTTAAATAAATAATTGCAACAGTACAGTAACTTCCACCCCGCTGTGTTCAGTTGTTCAGTTCAGATATAGTTGCATAAAGAAGGCTATGTGTAGAACATAGTGACATGTTCAAAATGGACTTTCGAGCTGTTATTAATTCCTCCACAAAAGCAGCATTTCCCTCACATTCTACCGTAAAAGAATGAGCCAAGCTTTTTTTGAATGTGTCGACAAAGCATTGAAGACGAAGAGAATGCAGATCGGCCCTTGGAGGTGCCCACTTCTGAAAATATTGCTCTTGTGGAAAGAGAAATTATGGAAGACCGGCGGCTCAAAGTTACAGAAGCAGCAAGGCTGAACCTCTCTAAAGCAACATGTGCTTCGAATTATTCATGGATATTTAAACAGTGCAAGATGGGTTCCTATACTTCTTTCCTCAGTCCAAAAGCAGCAACGAGTCATCTGTTGTTAGGCATTTTTGCAGCTCTGCCATGGCAACGAGAGAGAAGTTCTGCAAACCATTGTTACAGATGAAACTGTGGTCCTGTACTATGATCTCTTGTTCAAAAGAGAATCAATGAAGTGGCATAAACCTGTCGAAGCACCGCCTCTAAAGGCCAAGGTAACTCAGTCAACCAACAAGATCATGGCCACAATCTTTTGGGACTGTGATGGAATACTCTTCATTGACTTCAAGGAGAGGAATATCACAGTAAATGGCGAGTACTATGCTGGCCTACTGCACAGACTACGTGCTTCCATCACAGAGAAAAGGCGAAGAAAATTGAGCGATGGTGTGCGCCTTAAAAGGGGGGGGGGGCATAACAGCACTGCTGTTTGCCAAAGCTTGTACTAATGCTGGTCCTTGAAGATAGGCCATTCAGAGCAAGTGAAATAACCGCTTTTTGAATTGCTGTTAGCAGATGATGTTTTCTATCCCAAATGCCCTTTTATGCAGCCCCTTCCCTATGTTCTTTACAAAACTGTGTAGGATGGGCCTTCTTTACTATCTAGAGTAATTATTTCTGCTGGATTTGAAATTGATTTACGCCAACTAGTGTACAACACGGTAGCGGCTCTTGTCTTTGAGAACCTTTTTCTGACCTTAGTTACGTCGCCGATTTGAGTTGATCGAGGCACACCCTCTGAATAGCCTGACTTGACACACTGGTAAACTGGGCCTCTTCGTCACTTTGTGTTCATTGGCAAGGCCAACATGATGTTCTTCTATTGCCATTCTGTCACGTCTACATGAAATAACTTTTGGCAAGCTGCTTAAGCAGAACCGAAGCACACGAACTCTCCGAATGACTCTGCTCGAATTATGGAAAAATCGGTACTCGGCCTTACCTTTAAACACATTTTATAATGTTCTACAAGGGTCTACTAATATTTTGCCTGAAGTGCATATGTGAATTACGTTAAGGATGTTGACAATAGAGCAGCACAGAAGCCTTGGAGATAGAAGCGCTTCACTCTTTTGAGTGCGTAAACTCCTGTGCATGAAATGTATACGCCTTAGCCAGTTAAATTATTGAGATTCATATAACAAGCATGTGTATGGAGCCCTCAGGGTTTGTTACATACTTCCAAGATCAAAGGAGGGAGATTGCATTTGTATCTCCTTTGAGCTGACCTGAATCCTGACGTAAATGTTGTTCCTCTGGAAAGGTTTTTGAAGATAATACCCAAAGGGTAGGAAAGATTTTTTTAAGAACACAAAATACAAGTGGTGTACACATACATCCTATGTTCTAGCTTTTACGTCTTTTTCACTTTCAATTTTCTCAGCGAGTAAATCTAATATTGTTAAAGCTCGCAGAATAAAATTGTGAAACATTAAATGCCGGAGGGAGGGCTGTTTTCTGCTCACCATGTGCTCGTGATTCTATGAGCCGCTTCAAAGATTTCTCAAGTTTAGAAAAAATGTTTCAGCTTTAAGGCATACCGTTGATCTTTAAATTCGCAGTTCGCAGCCTTATTCTTATATTTAAAACATCGAAAATGGATAATCATTAAATTTTACTCTTGAACTTACACCGCGTATTCAGCAGACTTATTTTTAAAACTCGCCTATATTTCTGTATTTCATATTTTACATTTCCACAAATAGTTCGCTAATTTTTGTTAAACTTTAGACCAGCTGGATTCATATACGGCTAGTAGTTAGTGAAACTTTTCCTGGTTGAGTTTTTTCCTGTCAATTTCGAAAAGGGAGAGCTTCTTCTGGGCTGTGAGAAACGAAGGCATTTACTCTGGAAAAGACTGCAGGTATATTACAATAAGCTTGTGACGAGATTGAAAGAGCATTGTCATAGAGAACGAGGAAGACCTAGCATTCCATTATTTGAGTTGTCATAATTTTCTACGTACTGACTATATTCGGTTTACTCAAGTTATTTCAGCTGGCGCAAAATTTGCATCTGTGGATTGTATGGTTTATCCGCAAGTCATAATGGCGTTAACAGAAGTGCATGCTTTCAAATGTGATTTCCAAAATATCTGGAACACAGTGACAACTCTTCCGGGAGGCTGTTCTTAAGAAAACTAGAAAAGGATCTTCCTTTGATGATTTTTGTGTGGAACAAGCGGTCAAGCCAGGCTCTGTCCAACTTTCTTTCTTTCTTTCTTTCTTTCTTTCTTTCTTTCTTTCTTTCTTTCTTTCTTTCTTTCTTTCTTTCTTTCTTTCTTTCCTTCCTTCTTTCTCTCCTTCTTTCGTTTTTTCCTTTCTTTCTTCCTATCTTTTTTCTTTCCTTCTCTCTCTCTCTTTCCTTCCATCCTTCTTTCTTCCCTCCTTTCTGACTTTAGTCTTCCTTCCTTCCTTCCTTCCTTCCTTCTTTCTTTTCTTCTTTCCTTCTTCCTTCCTTCCTTCCTTCCTTTCTTTCTTTCTTCCTTTCCTTATTTTTTTTTATTTCTTTTTTCTAATTTCTTTCCTTTTTCATTCCTTCCTCTTTTCCTTCTTTCGTCTTCCTTCCTTTCCTTCCTTCTTTCCTTCCTTCTTTCCTTCTTCCTTCCTTCCTTCCTTCCTTTCCTTATTTCTTTTTTATTTCTTTTTTCTAATTTCTTTCCTTTTTCATTCCTTGCTCTTTTCCTTCTTTCGTCTTCCTTTCCTTCCTTCTTTCTGCCTTTTCTTCCTTATTTTTGTCTTTCGCCTTTCTTTTTTTTTCTTTATTTCTAATTGTTTTCTCTTCTTTCTGTCTTTCCTTCTTCTTTCTTTCTGTCTTCCTTCCGTCCTTCTTGCTTTCCTTTTTTCTTTCTTTCCTTCCTTCCTTCCTTCCTTCCTTCTTTATTCTTTTTTCCATTCGTTCTTTCTGTCTTTATCCCTGTCTTTCTATTTTTTTGTTTCCTTATTTCTTTTTTTCTTTTCAATTATTTTCGAGAATCTCCCTGAAATGGAGTTAACAAAAATGTCATCAACATTAAATATGAGAGGTGCTGGAAATAATTGCCCCTCTTCATTTAACTCTTTTAGCAAGGAAACAAATTTGGAAAACATGCCCTTGTTGTGCGCTCTTGCTTAAGCCTCAGATGTGAAAGAAATTTCAGCCTCCTTTTACGAAATGCCACAATTCCAACTACAGTTTAATGTGTATGTTATTTTTCTCTGCCAACTGATAAACCGTACGATGCACATTTCGAGAATAAGACGGCATAGCCCTGTTCAGGATGTCACTGTTTAGCTCTTTTTCTTGCTCCGGAGTAAAAACGCACGGTTTACTTCCAAGACTTTATTGGCATTTGTGACATAAAAGTTTTTAGTTTTATCTTCACCACTACAGAGTTATTCGAAACATATCAAACAACTTGATTCTTGCAGTTCTGAAAGTCACGGCTCTATTAATGACATCAGCCGACTTATGCATTTTATTTATATCCAGTCTTAGTCTTCGTTTTATATTATTGGTCATCTTGCACCTAAAACAACATTGAAACCAACCATATGTTGGTGGATTAACTAGTAGTGATAGGTGTAACCTTATTGTTATACAATTCTACACGCAGGTTACAAATATATTTCATGCATGAGTACGTAACCGTAAATGCTTAAAAATGATACACCATTAGAAAGAGGAACAAATAATAAAAACAAGATAAAATTAATAATTATGTATTTTTTAAAAATATGAAGAACAATATTTACGGATATATGAATGGAAACATTTCAAATTATTTATAACTGTACTATTATTGTGTTATAACCAGAAAATAAACTTTTCTAGTTTCGTGCCCTTTGTCTGGGAAAATGCCCATATTCTAACAACTTTTACATTAGATCAACACGGAAAAATCAGTTCGTTGTCCTAACGGTTAAATACATTTTGCTTTCTCGGTGGGGCCAACTCAGAATTGCTTTCTCGTTAGAGATCTTCACATATTTTAGCAGAAAACCATGATCTTTATCTCCCTGGAATTTATTGAGGCTACTTTCCCCATACCTATTTCTTCCAAAGCAACTGTGGCGAAAAATGTTTTTGTGGATCATTTCATTTCATAAAAGGAAAACTCTATTACTAAAATTGAGTTCATTTCTGCAATGACGACCACTATGAAAATTTTTATGTAAGGTAACGAGGATGAGTGAGTGGTATTCGTTTGTGAACTGCAATCTATGAGTGAAGGTCTATAAGTTTCCGGCCTAACCACTTTCTAGTTAGTTAAAGACAAAAACTATATTCTACTTTTCAATATAGTTATCCTTTATTGCAACACACTTCTCACATCTTTGAATTAACATTTTAACCCTCCCCCAAATATTCAGAATTCTTGTGTGCAAAAATGGGCATAAAGAGCATCCATCACTTCTTCGTCACACTTAAATTTCCTTCCTTGAAGATCCTTCTTGAGTTTTGAGAAGAGGAAATAGTCACTGGGAGCTGTAGGGTGAATGGTTGATATCCTTAAAGCCACATTTATTCACAGTTTCCTTTGCAACAAGAGCTGTGTGCACAGGTTGGTTGTCATGTAGAAGGCGCACATCACCTCTCAGCTTTCTTCGCCTTTTCTCTGTGATGGAAGCACGTAGTCTGTGCAGTAAGCCAGCATAGTACTCCCCATTTATTGTGGTGTTCCTCTCCTTGAAGTCAATGAAGAGTATTCCTTCACAGTCCCGAAAGGTTGTGTCCATGATCTTCTTGGTTGATTGAGTGACCTTGGCCTTTAGAGGCGGTGCTTCGACAGGTTTACGCTACTGCATTGATTCTCTTTTGGATAAGGGATCATAGTTTCATCTCCTGTAATAACACTTTACAGAACTTCTCCTTCGTTCCCACGCCAGAGCTCCAAAAATGCCTGACAACAGATTACTTTTGCTGCTTTTGGACTGAGGAAAGAAGTCTAGGCACCCATCTTGCACTCACCTAATTCATGTTTCATGAATAATTGATAGGACTGTTGTTTTAGTAAGGCACCTATTTCTGTAAATTTAAGCCGCCGGTCTTCCATAGTCGCTCCTTCCACAAGAGCGATGTTTCCAGGAGTGAGCACTTCGAAGGGCCGACCTGCACGCTCTTCCTCTTCAATGCTCTCTAGACCCATTCGAAAAAATTCGGCCCTTTCTTTTACGGTAGAATGTGAGGGGATGCTTCCCCATATACACTGTCCAATTGTGGTTTAATTTCATCTGTAGTAAGTCCTTCTTTTGTGAAGAACTTAATAACAGTTCGAAACTCCATTTTGAACATGTCACAATCTTCTACACATAACCTTCTTTATGCAACTATATCTGAACAACTGAACGCAGTGGAGCGTAAGTTACCCGTTCAATTATTTACTAAAGGTTAAGATATGACACTAGATAAGGGTTTTGTGAAGGCGATAACCTTTATCGACGAGGCCGGAAACTTAGAGACCTACATTCGTATGTGCAAATATATTTTTAAAGTTCGAATTGTAACTAATTTTTCTGTATTAAATTCAAGGAAATGTTTTGACTGGATAAGGTGATTTACTTGCACTATTAAACTAAATTTAATTAGCAACAAAAATCATGATATGGTATCCTTAATCAAGACAAAGAAGTTGAAGGTGAGTGTTGTTTCAGGTCAGGTGGATCTATGGACTCAGGAAGCGAAAGGATGTCATTGTCCTTTCGACTCCACTCGTCAAGACTGTGCCTGTTGTGTGCATGATGGAGGGTGTCACTGCGGCAGGGGATCTCCCAACCGCTGTAGCCAGTGCGGTCTGGAACAGCATTGTAGTAACAGTAAGTACGAAGCTTTACAATGCAGCTGATTTGCATATTGTACATAACTTCACAGACCTTGCCATGATTACTTTATACACATCTTAATGAAGGGCCCTGCTTTCACTCTTGCAGGCCCCCTAAAACTTTATACAATTTAGTACATTTTGGTTTTTTATTTTGATCTACTTCATTTTGCAAATCGGAAGTATTTTGCGTCAAATGTGTGTGAAAATACTTGAGGTCTTTCACTCGCTCTTGATCTCTGATTTTCCAATATATCTTTCAACCGGAGAAATCATTCAGTGTAAGGTGACACGGACATACTTTGGTTTATGGGAACATGGACAAGTGCTGCTGATTGAGTGTTCCCTGCTTTCGGCAGTAGTTTGACGTATCTGAATATTCTACTGTTTTACTAGTGATCGACAGAAGTCATTGTGCTTTGGTGCTGAGAGCAATACAACATGCAGCAGTTTTTATAATTGTGTGGAAGTCGAGGGGGGGATGGATTTTTGGATAATTATCTATTCACCCGGTTGAGACGCCAATTCAGTGGCAGTTTTGTTAGTTGCAAACAGTCACAAGTTGGGAAACCCTTATGGAGCGGATCAAAAATGGTGAGTAGGTAGATGCGGAAGTGTGGACGATGTGTTGGATTAACCATTGGTTAATCTTAATAGGTGACGTGTAGACTTTCTTCTCCGCCCACTCATGGCTCCTTTGATGGAGTCTTGACGCTTGAGTTTCCTCACAGCTCCGGCTAATATTGTGTTGGTATTTTGGAAACAAATTTCTTGTCTCGAGGGAAAAGGAGATGGAAAGGTAACTTGATAGAATACACATGTTGTGACGATAACAGCCTTTACTTATTCAATTGCTCTGGGTGTCTCAGGGTTCACAATCTGGAAATGTTTTATTGGGAAAATCTTAAGAAGTTCTCAAAGGTGCCGGCACTAAGCTCACACGAACTTTTGTCTCTCACCACTCTAACAGTTTTTATAAGGAAAGTTCTCCGCACCAGATTTTCGTCCTTTCTTTAATAAATGATTACGACGGACATTACCTAATAACTGACTACAGATGGACAATACCTAATTATTCGAAAAGGTTCTTCGATTTTTTCTGTTATCTCGCTTTCACTATCGCGCATCTGATTTCCTGTACTGTCGTCAATTCTCGTATACTGTCGGTAACAAGCAATGCTGCTTTCTAGGCGACTTTACACAAGTGATTACAAAGAGAGCGGCAGGTCACTTGCCCTGCCTAACATAAAAGGAACCTAAGCTGTTTATTGCTTTTCTGACGATAAAACTTCTGCAATAAACGCTTTGGTATTTCTATTGAATAGAACCTTCGTACATGTGAGACATGTGTACTGAGGAAAATATATTAAATAAGTATGTAAACCTTGTCGCATAATATGCACACATGCTTAATTCAGACGGCAAAGATAATTGGCTAGAGGGTTCGAGTCCGGGGAGCCCCGTCTCAAATATGTGAGCTGATACACAATGAAACAACATATACTCGAAAACATAAAGTCGTGTATAAATCTGCAAACTCTTTCATTGCTTATTTGGAAAAGAAATGGTAAACTAACGAAAAATTATTGAATGTCATTGAAAGAGCGTGTTCAAAAAAAAAAAAACAAAACAAAAAAAAAGAACAAAACAAAAAAAACAAAAACAAAAAAAAACGCCAGATGCAAGAGTACAGAAGGCGAAAAACTGCAGGCCGTCTATAGAAGTCCTTGCAAAAATTATTACAGGAGATTGACGTTTCCACCACTAACCAACTACAAAAATATCAAAGCTGAATGTATGTCCAATTACTGCTTTACAAGAATTGTCAGAAGAAACTCAATTGCTCTCGATAATTGTAGTAGATTGTTAGTACACATTCAGAAATGCTGGGTTGCACTGATTCTCCGACAGACTGAAACGTTAATTTCTAGTGTACCCTATTAGGTCGAGAGAAAATCCTTGCACAGCATAAGACAACTCTTTATGACGTAGCATGTCTTCTCTCCCGCAGCCACTTTAATGCTCAAACTTATTCCATACAGCGATGGAAATCATCTGTAAGTTTGTTAACAAACTGAGCTTGCAACATCTTCAATATCAGCAAGGGTGAAATAGTTTCCTTAAATGAGTATGCTGCCGTTTCTGGAAGACTTTGTCAACCAAAATCCTCTGATTTCTCCTATTGGGCCTTGATGAAAGGAAAATTGTGCCTCAGTAAACGACGCTTCTCTTGGAACCTTCGGTGGGAAATTGAAACTATGGCTCATAATACTTCCTGTAACGTGGAGAAGGGTGTGCAGTCATGTTTTCCTGTCACTGGCAACGCTTGCTATTAATCCATAATGCTTCTCATACATCAAAGTATGTCCGAACAAAATATTGATGCATTGTGTCCATTTGTTCGAAAATTATATAAGAAAGTCAGGAACCGAGAGTAAGTGAAACGCCCTGTAATTTAGGAACTAATTCGGTTAACTTCTCTTTATTCCCAGTGTGTAACATCACAGTGGACTCCAGATATCTGTCTGCACGATCCGGCAAGACCTTTGGGCAAATTAAATCACCATCTATGGAAGGACCTGGTTTCTGTTGGTACCTCCTTCAGCCGGACACAGGCCAACGCGTTGAAATTCAGCTTTACCGACTTGTTAGCGTCGGTCGCTTTAACGGTACAAGGTAAGCATAAGAAATGAGCAGTGTTTCCTTTGCATGTAACATGATGTCTATGTTTAAAGGCTCAAGAAACTTTCGAATTTTAGAGGTATGAGTAATAATAATAATAATAATAATAATAATAATATTAAAATGAAAAAATATCAATAATAATAACAATAACAACAGAAAAAGAACAAAAACAATAATAAAAATAATAAGAAGAAGAATAGAAATAATAATAACAATAATAATGGCAGCAATAATAATAACAACAATAGTAATAAGAGCAACAACAATACTAACAACGATAATAATAACAACAATAGTAATACTAACAAAAACAGCAACAACAATAATAATAATAATGATGATAACAGTAACATCACAATACAACAATAATAATAATAATAATAATAATAATAATAATAATAATAATAATAGGAAGAAGAAGAAGAAGATGAAGAAGAAATTAAACTATTGTACGAGGATAAATGTACTTAAGATGTACTTAAGATGTACCATGCACGGAATTTGTAATAGTTCACAAATTAATTATGGAAGAGATGGCAGTTTAATGATCGGCTGAATACGGCGGATGTCACTGCAATTTGAATCCATGTTCATGAATGGCGTAAAAGGAAATGTGAAAGGGGGAATTATCGTTATAGAAGAGCTTTCCGCGGCGCTTGGCCTTTAAAGCAAATTATAACTTCTTCAACAGAGCAGCACACACATTCATTGTTCGTTGGGGTTTGACTACGACCCACTATATTTGCCAGACCCCGAGATAGGAATCGATAGCAGACAAAATGGTGGAATATGTGGTTTGTATGTTAATCACATCACATTTATTATTTGCACTTATTTGGTTTATTACAGGGATGTACATTAGAATTTAAATCAACAGTGGCGTGTTACTTTTCTGTTTTTTATTAAGTTAATATTGATTTAGTGAAGTCACGCCAGGAACTTGTTTAATAGAAAGCGTTGAACCACATGGGTTTGCTCTTGTATGTATTTATCATGGCAGTGCACTGCATAATACAATGTTCCCTTTTCCTAAACAGCACTAAGTGCAGGAGTGAATAAAGAGTGTACATCGTGCAATTTTGAAGTTAATAATGAAATGTAGTGTACATTAAACATATCGGATCAAATTGCACATTTTTCCAGCAAATTTCTCTACTCCACCATCGTATGTGACGGTGTGGTTTAGTAAATAAAAGAAAAATTAAAAAAAAATAATAAAATAAAAATAAACCAAAAAAACGTATGACGCGGAATGTGGAACTAGATGATGGGAAATTTAGTGAGCCTGGTGTTATAACATGTTTGGGCTCATTTGCAAGTGAGGTTATAGCAGATACAGGTACATTCGTAGTAAAATCATTCATTTGCTGCTATTAAACACACGGGTTTGTTTATTTGGTTTGTTGCAGTTATCTGGTTTATTACAGTGGTTTATAGTTTGAAGTAAATCAACAGTAGCCTGTTACTTTTTTGTTTTTTTATTAAGTTAATATTGATTTAGTGAAATCACACCCGGAACTATGAGATAGAAAATGTTTAATATATCATCGCAACCTACGTCTTTATGTCTTAATTATAGCAATGCACCGTATAATAGAATATTTACATTTCCTAAATAGCAGTAATTAAGGGAAGAGTGGGTAAAGAGTACACATCGTGTAAGTTTTGAAATTAATGGTGAAACTGTAGTGTGTAAATAAACATTTCTTACTAAAATTTTAGATTAGGAATGACATTTTCTTTGTGAAATTGTCCTTAATCTACTATCTTATACAACAGCGAGGGTTAATGTAAAGGAAAGATTCGGAAGAACGATCGAATCGAGATTTGGAATGAGATGAGAGTTTTAATGAATGGTGAAAGCAGGATATTATGTTGCCATTCCTTTATAAGTAGGGACAAGACACACTCATTTATAACTATTGCCAAGGAAGACTATGTCCTTTCAGTTAAAATATACGATGATAAATCTAATGCTGTCCCAACTAAGTCGATTGGTTTTAAGGTGTCCAATCATTTGAAAATTCGTGTATTTTATAAAGAGTTGTCCTTACCTGTGGAGAAGTTTTAATTCATATAATTTTATATTTCGTCTACATAGGAGAGATATTGTTTGTATGCAACTGCAGATTCTAAAACAATCATCGAAATATTTTCTAATGGTTAACAATGCTATCTTGCAAACATAGTACTGCGTAAAATTTCGGATTTTCTATTTGTTTGAAAAAACACGTTTTTGCTGGTAATCAAGAAATGTAGGCTTAAGTACTTTAGTTATATGATAAAATTATCAAGTATCTTAAATATCCATTTTCATTAATAATGAGTGATATTAATGTGTTTTCACGTTTAATAAATAAATAAATAAATAAATAAATAAATACCTACATACACATTCAACTTGACCTAAACACTGTGAATTATAGTGCTTTTGGTTGATTGCATGCCACAGTTTGGACATCAAATTATAAAGCGATCTTGTTGATTGTGATGATCGCCTTGGTTGGTGTCCAAGCTACAGAAAGGCAACATCTCAGGGTATTTTTGCACTATTTGTTGCGTAGCTGATCAACTGGAGTGTAGGAGGAGATCAGTGGTGTCGATAATCGTGCGATGTGACATAGCATATTATGTATGTTAATTAATTAATCGTATTTATCTTTTACAATCTCTGGTGTTTCTACGAACGATAGAGCTTGGTGTTATAGCGTTGTCCTACTCACTACCTTAATAAATTTACTGTGCGGCGGAGATGGTATTTGGAATCCAGCCTGGGTCTTGCATACTTCACGCTAGCGCACCCTCAACATTAAGAGTGAATCTGCCGTAGAACTGCCCATCAACAATTTCCAAAATAAGAGTCTGAGGTATGAATGTAAACAACGTGTGTGTAAACCGAAAATGAGTTGCACGAAAATCTGAGAATGAGTGTGGGTGCCCGAGCAGAGTAAACGTTTCTATATATGCAATTCAAGCTTAACTTTGACTAAGCCATAGCGGTTTGAACATGCGCACTTTTAAATTTAAAACATTTATCTAAAATTAGCTGGTTTAAAGTCAAGTGCCAACGCACACCACCCGTTGTAATAAAAAATTATTTATAATTTATTAGTTTAAAGTTAACTGCCTAAAACGGCGAGCGAGTTCATCCCGCTAATACATACAATGACACGGATTCCAACTGACCCTCATAAAGGTTGAGTCATTCAAGAAGCGACATAACCTTGTCTCTTGTGTTTACGTTTCCTTGATGAACAGTGATATATTATCTGCTAGCTTAGCCTTCCGTAAACATTCACATAAGGGAAATTTCTATTCTAAAGAAACACAATTCATATCTTAAAGAATATATACACTGAATATCTATACCATTAATTACAATATACAAAATATAATAACATGTTTACAAAATATTATATTAATATCTCTGTGGGGGCGGGACAGAAGTACTGTTTAAGACTATGTACACTTAAGTCATTATGTCCTTCTGCAGGTTTCTCCATAAGGTTCTATTTTTTGGTTACTCTAGACCACTGGCTGCCCGCTCTGATTATCAACATCTAGGCCTGCCTCTGCTTCTCCTTCATGTGTAAGGGTCCCACATCGTGATCACAAACACCCATCTATTATCCTGAAGTCCTGCTTCACATCTTTCAGGCCCGTACTTTTTCTCAGGTCGATGTTGCGCACTCTGTCTCGAAGTGTGACACCTAGCACCTTCCTCTTTGTTTTGCTCTACAACACTTGAATTGCGTACGTTGTTTTGTTTGTTAGGCTCCATGTCCGGCAACCGGGGGACATACACCGTTCCAATACTTTAACTTCCGGTCGAGGACTGTGTCCTGCCAGATGAAATTGTGAAATTGAATCCCTAGAATATTCTACAAGCTAAAGTCACTCTCCTTTTTATTTCTTTTCCTCTTCTTTGTGAAGAAAATATACATTTGACCCAGGTAAAATTCAATGAAACATGGTGCAATATTTCGCCATTTATTTTTACGTGGGTTTAAGACATTTTGTCATAACTTTGGTCGTTAAAGAGTTAGTTATCACAATTATTTTGGGATATTTATAAATCAGATCATCTATAGTAAATGTAAAAGAATTTTTCAATCGATTCTCTTGTCTGAATATCAGGAAAATCCTTTCCTTTTCCGTTTGTAACCGCCTCTATCCTCAAAACTAAAGCAATTGCTTTAAGGAGATTTTCCGGAATTAGAATTAATTTATTACTGTTAATTATTGAACTTTAAATGAAAACAAATCTCAAGATCTTAATGCAATAAATAAATAAATAAAATAAAATATCCCCGGATTCAACGGATGAATCGGAGAACTTCGGGGACGCTCGTAAACGCTGTATTCACAACGCGCATGCAGCGAGTGCACACTACAGTGGACGCTTTGTCTGTAAACGTAATGGACAACCATAAGCATTTATAAAGAGAGCCTTATGGGGTAGGGTAGCGGTGTCCGGGCGGTTTATAAGGCATTGTTCTTCTGCTTAAGCTGCTGGGATCAAATCTCGCGTATTTTTGTTTTATCTTTTTTTATTACTTTTATTATGCCTTAATATCATTTATTATATTTAACGTGTCATTTGAGTTTCATGGTATTACCTGCACACATATTACAAATAAATACATGAACAGAAAAAAATCTTTGAAAGTGTAAACACACAGAAATAAAACACAAATTAATTTCGGGTGTATGAAACCTCAGCATTTATAACTGCCCTCAATCTTCGGGACATTGGTGATGTCAGATTTCTACAGTCGTTCGGACGAGAGGCTACAACATTCCAGGCTTCTTGAATTTGTACCCATAATTCATCTTTTGTCCTTCGTGTATGTCAGGGATGCGTGTGCAGCATATTGTATTTAGATAGAACGATTACTGAAGGAAACTTTACAATATGTTAACATTAAATCTTGCTATGTATGGGAAATAATATTACGAAACTAGTTGGCCATTTGTATAAAAAGGTTTATTAAAAAAATGTATTTCATGCTGGGAGGCGCTCTTAACCACGGCATCAATGCACACTCTGCCACAGAGCTAACGGAGCAGATACTAGCCAGTGTCTTTAGTGCATGGCACATAACACAACTGCTGAAGTGGCTACAGTATACACCTTGTGAAACGCATGCCGTATCGAGTAGGATTTAAATAGTTAATTAATTTTATTTATTAAAGGGTGTGTAACACTTCGCTTATAATCAAATCTACATTCCCATGGTTATTCAGGTCCTTCCTTAGATACTGAATGCAGTTAGGAGTTTTCGGGTGATTTCTGAGCCCCATAATGCGGAAAAAATTATTATTTCAAGCACTTCGTTATTGGTACATTTTTACACTGCCAAACATTAATGTACTGAACGTACAGTGTAGCTTGTTGGCTATCCCTTAACAAAAACATAGTCGCATTTGCCAACCCGCCTTCACGGACATGCGCAACAAACTTGCTGAAAGTAGTGCCACCACTCGCGTCCTTCAGTAAACTACATGAAGGTGTATCCATATCGAATTTTACAAACCTATGGTCATTGGTTTGAAAGTCATAATGGAAAACCGGGGTTTAATTTGGTTTATTTACGGACACTTTTTATATCTCAATTCATCAGCATGCCATTCAATTCAGGGCGTGAAATAGCCAATACATTTTGCTCAGTGACTTTGTTTTGTGGATAGATTGCATAGTGATAATTATTGCACGTAGGGACACTTGTGGGTCTGATGCTCTTACTGTTGATGCTATGAACTCTGTTGTTACAGCTGTCAGGGTGGATTCTTGCAGCTAGTGGACGGGTCAGATGCACTTCCTCGACCAGGCGACACCCAGATCTGCGGCACCAACGAACGCTTCACTCCGCCTGTAGTTCTGTTCGGTGACAAGGGTTCTGCCACTCTGCTCTTTCAGTAAGTATGTCCGATATAAGAAACTTGAATGTATTATTTGTAAAAAGGTGTGCAATAATACTAAGCATGGGGAACTTTTAACTCAGTTGATGATTTAATGCATCGATCATTTGTGTCTCAGTTGCTAAATTAGGTTTTCGCCTTACTTCATTAAAACAGCTCAAAAATTGATATCTGTTGCGTTAAGCAAAAATTATTTATATTAAGTATTATTGATTAGTTGTTAGACGGTATTCACTGCAAATCATTCACTGTGGAGTCACGTGTTTTCTTTCTTAACTTTTCCATGAATTTGTTGAGTGTACTTTGTCATACTGCCTACAAGTTAGAGTGGGGGATTTTAGGGCGGGAATTCTATCATTAATCATTACTTGATGAACATTTCACCTCTTGCGTCTTTGGAATTAGTATGCGCATGCGCGCTTGGTGATTCCTGCTAGCCGTAGTTCTGCAGTCTCTTTTCTTTCACAATTTCCGACACATTCTGGATGAGAATTAGTTCTTCCAATTAAAAAAAATGCCAAATGTTCTTCTTCTAGCAATAAAAGATGAAGATAAAGCTAAAGGAAAAATATTGCGTCCTTTAAGGGCAAAGGCCTTCTAACAAGCAGGGAAAGTTCGCTTTTTTCTAGCGTGGTGATCTATTCCACGCTAGTTGTTTGTATGCTGTTTAAGACCCTTACTGATTTGTTCTTTCATTACTCCAGTTCTCACTGCACTAGCTGCTTCTCGAGAAATTTCCATTTTTCTCTTGCTCTTGACCAATCTCTGGACCTGCAGTTCCTTGAAGAGGTCTGTCCATCTTCTTCTGGTCTGCCTTGTGTCCTTTTTCCTATCCGAGGGTCTCATATGGAGATCTTGTAGGTCCATCATTTGTCCTGCATTCTTGCGACGTGACCGCCCCATTGCCATTTGCTTCTGGTAGCTATTTGTGCTATGTCTGTTGTCTGAGCTAACTGATTTATTAATACTATAGGTATTTTGTCCTTCATAGTTATTCCCAGGATCATGCGTTGCATTTTTCTTGGGCATATTTGAAGTTTTTCTGTAAGTGACAATGTCTGGCACCCATATAGTAATAACTTATTGATGGTTTGAGTGTTTGATAATTGCTCCATTTTAAGTTAAACTCCACTGTATACAGTCTAGCCCCCCAGTCTCCTGCTATGACGTTTCGTAAGGGTAAATAAAGAGAGGGTAGATGTCAGCACTGTCGACCTAAGGCTCGAATAGCACATCTGAATTCTAAAGCAGGGGTTCTCAACCTGTGGTAGGTTAGTACTTCCGGGTGGTAGGTAAATATTTTAGCAGGTTACGCTTCTATATTCTTGGTACAGGATAAAATTACGGCTCTTAAGAAAAAACTAAGTTCACTGATAAATGAAATCAATATTGCAAATTGCATTTTTCATTTCATTGTTGGATACTTTTTTAAGTGAAAATGAAATTCGTGTTCATTGACTGTGAATATTAAGCAGTACTCGGATTTCAATGTATATTGCCCTGACAACCCTGGATTCAGCATTTTGTACCATAGACTTGTTTCTGTTGCTGACACCTTACTAGAAACCTGAGCTCCGTTCGACAAAGAATTGATCGAGCTAACGTGTGACGAAAGTCTTAGGCAAATGCTCAAGAGAGCGATTTAACATACCTTTGACTGGAAAGAAAAAAACGAATATCCAGTGATCAGAGAAAATGCTGCAAAATGTTTGTTGGAATTTTATATATATATATATATATATATATATATATATAAACAAATACAGAAATAAGTTGAATGTTGACCCCAATTTCAGACAAAATTAAGTCAATTGAAACCGCACAGTTCTAGATGGGCATATAACCTTCGCACTGAAATAAAAGTGTGTCAGAAATTAGTTAAATTTGTAAAGTTAATAGCTTTTACTGGGTGTATGTCTGAGTACAGTAGTACTAGTATCAGTAATACATGCTTATTGACGTTTATGTATTCATTCACTGTATTTTAATGTCGGTCCTGGCGGTGTAGTGGTAATCATACTTTCCTTCTAAGCCCAAGATCGTGGGTTCAAACCCCGCCTGGGTGGATGGATTTTTTCTGGCGTAAAATCCTTCGTTCGGAAGGGAAATAAAGCCGTGGGTCCCGTGTCATACATTTACGGCACGAAAAAGAACCTCAAGCCTGAAAAAAAGAGGCCTGTGAGCAAAATTTATCTGTCATTTCACGCCCTCAGTTGAATGTGACACTAATGGCCTGAGGTGATAAAGAGCGTCGTCAGTAAATAAATCAAATAAAATATTTTAACCTTAAAATTAATTTTAATACATTTCAAAGAACAATCCATTGAATGAGAACAAATTGAACAATTTCTACTCTAATTCTAAATGCTACACACCAGAAATAAATCACTGGTATTGTTTTATATATGTAGACGATGCTTATTTTGATCTTTGTACCATCTCGCAATTCCCTCGTAACATTTGATTACTGATACATCTAATATCCTGTGTATTGAATGTAATGGTGCGTTACTTGAAAAGGTTTAAAATCCATGTTCTAGAATTACTGAAGCTATTTTGGTAAGTTTTAACCGAAAAATACTCAAACCGGCTCTGGTTCGATATCCTGTAGTGTTTTTAACAATTCAAGGCTTGCATTGCTGGATATGAGTGCTGCACTGTAGGCTGCCAGCACCAACCTCTCGTCCTGCATTCTGCGCTATGTTGTCAACTCTGTTGTAACCGAAGCACGTGCGCTCAGTTGTTTGTTGGGTTGGTTCAAGTGAGGGAGGTTTTCTTTGTGCGTCAACATTTACAGTGTTGTTCTTGTTGTTATTATTGTTATTATTATAGTTCTTATAGTTATGGATACATAACATATCGTATAACTCGGAAACGTCAGGATCGGAGAGAGAACTGCTAGACTGTAGTGTCCTTTATTTGTTTGTTACAGTGTTGGCGAGCATACGTTTCGATCTCAGTTCCTGGCCTACTTCAGTTTTACACCAGGCAATAGCGCTCAAGGAACGGGGTTTCAGGCCAGGGGCGGCCGTCATGTAGAACACACAGGTAGGTAAGAATTGAGTGCTTATGTGTTTCTCCATTTACTTAAAAATCTTTCTTGTTGAGTTGTGCGATTTTTCTGTATAAATAAAGTTTTAATCACCTCACATTAAAATGCGGTTTTAATTACGAAACTGACGATGGAGAAAAGGAGGTAAACATCACTCGCTTTTGGTTTCTGATATTCCTTCAATATCTTTAAACTTATGTACTAATTAAATGTAGCTTGGTGTTCGAAAATAACATTAGAGGATACGTGCGTTTAGAGTCCGTCTCTTAAGAAACTGCATTACACACCATGGCGTACAGGGTGTCCATAAAGTCCCAGTACCGTATAATGAACCAGCACATCCTAATGGCATCGAAGCATATTAAACACTCTTTATATCCCATTGAATTATTATAGCGGTATTCCCCTCCAACCGGAACATCCACCAAGACAAGTTAACCTTTTTATGGAGTTCTGCCATATTCACATTTCATAGACAACCTGTCCGCACAGTGTTTGTGTGCGAATGATTGAAAGTTTATCGATATGTAATTTGGCAGTGGATTATATTTCCCGTACTCTTCTTTGCTTTGCACCCAATAATAACATTGTCAAAGGTATCGTGGGTTTGTAAAGAAAAGTCTGATACCTTTCATTATATACCGGAACGTTTATAGTTAGTCGCCCGTTTCACAGCAACTGGCGGGTCGCCAGTCAAAGCGATAACTCCCTTTTAAGCGTATGTAACTCCGCGCACCTGATTCCAGTTCTCGTAATTACGACTGCAATAAAAATAAAAATAAACACCTACCATATGACACGAGAAATTGGCACTGTTCCCCTGCTATATATCGAGGGTGCCAAAAATGTATACACACTTTCACAGTAGATATTTATTTAATATATTTTTTAAAGTTGAACCGAAAAACAACAGTAATGTGTAGTATGATGTTCTGTAAACAGATGTGACTCACATACATTATGATAGCGTTGCTACGTGACAGGTAAATCAACAATGAACAGATAAAGCCAAGTGTCCTGTGATGTTCTGTAAACAGATATGACTCACGTTACATTATGATAGCGTGGGTACAACAAAATGGAGTCAAGATTATCGTTTGAACAGCGGAAAGCAATTGTGAAGTGTTTTGGAAAACCGACAATGTTGTTGAAGTACAAAGGCAATGGAGGCGTGTGTTGAAACAGGGATTTCCCCTACCCCTAAAATAGAGTAATAAGGAGTGTTAATATAAAAATTCATATACGCATCAACTCACAATTCTCACAAAATCCTATAGCATTCAGAGTTTCCTTGATATTATAGAGAAAGTTGCTTTGCACAAAAATAGTGGAGGAGGGTGAAAAACGGTGATGGTTTATGGCCTGCACTGACCCAAGACCATAAAACCTCGTAGGATTTTTCTGAAGACTACGCAGGGGGAAAACAAGAGTTTTCTTCAGAACCGTTAGACTCGACTACCGTTTCCTCCTCAAGGACATGTATACAACTCCTAATCTATCCGTTGCGCATAGTCAGGTCAGAGAACCGACGCAGTAAGTGACAAAGGCCGAGAAAAGCGCGAAATTAAGTCACCAATGGGAAGGGAAGAACAGCGATCAAAATGTTTAACTTTTAGCGAATTCTAAATATTAACAGCGTCGGGAAACCGCCTGACTGAAATTGAATAAAATCATGGAAACGCCGCGAGTTACGTGGTTTTAGTCGTGGCAGACTCAGCTTAGATTCAGTTCGGTTATAGTCGGGGCAGACTCAGGTTAGATTCGGTTACAGTCGGGGCAGACACAGCTCAGATTCAGTTCAGTTGCTGGGGCAGACTGAAGTTATATTAGTTCAGTTGCAGTGTAATCAGTCGCCGTTCATTTCTATTCTCGCCTGGAGTAGAGATCTTACAATTCTCGCCCGTATTTATATCGATTGTGTTCCGTTCAATTTTCTTTTCCTACTTTGGTCAGACTTCATTCTTGTTGAGTGATATAACATTTTAAGCAACCAAGTGTAGAGTGGTTTCCCCGAGATCAAAGTAGTTAAATAAAAGAACATATAGTTATTAGTGATAATGATTGACCCAGTGGTACTCATTTGGCCACGTCCTTCCAATTCTTCTACCCGAGGAGCGCCGAGGCGTCTCCCGAAAAGCAATAGAATTATCATTTCAGCCAGGGCAGCGGAGAGATTCTTCTCTTCGCAACAAATTGAAGTGGGAACGAGCTGTGAAGACCGGAGCCGAGAAGAGGAAGGCGGGATCAGCAGAGGAAGTTACGAGGTTGTCAATTCCCGTAATCTACAATACATTGACTACATCCCCCATACAATCCCTGAGATAACCCTTCACGTTAAATCTGCTTCCTCTCCTCCGATACCGAGATTCCTACTCGATCAATAACCATTCGCCAACCACCTTATATAGTCATTTTTACCAGTTATTCCTCTACTCACATCAAAAATCCTGTTTCAGTGTACAGAACAGAACGCCAACGCGGGTAACAATTGCACGTGTTCGAGACAAATTTGAGACTCTGGTACCGTATGCGATATTCACAAGGGCAGATCTGACAGATCACCACATTATCACCAAGATGTACGTGCGTACCTTGATGTCAATCTTCCAAGACACTGAATAGGACGAAGAGGTCCGATTGAGTTTCCACCGCTTTCTCCGGATCTAACTCCGTTGGACTTCTACCTATGGGGAACTCTTAAGGATGTTGTATACCGTAGAAAACCAGCTACACTGGCAGCACTTCGGGAAGAAATTGAAACGGCATGTGCTGCAATCGCTGAGGACACTGTCGCAAACGTTGCTCAATCAGTAGTTCAACGTACTCAAAGTGTAACGACGCCGATGGTGGGCATTTTGAGCAACTGTTGTAACTGTAAAAGTCTAAGATGATCAGTGCTGATCATTTTCTGTTTATGTAATTCAGTTTTATTACGTTAACACTTTTTTTTCTTTGCTTGAAATGTGTATACATTTTGGGCACCCTCTGTATATATATACACCATTTCTAGCATCTTTTTAGAAAATTGTCATTGATTCGCATCGGTTTATCTTCTGAAACTGACACAATTTAAACTTCAAGACATACAATAACCCTGTTGCCCACAAATTGCAGGCAGGCGATTCTGATACTCAGGTAAATTTCCGTGATTGCATATTATGAAACGTTAAAAATAGAGTAATTTTAATGGAAGCATGGTTCCACTTACTTGTTTTCCACCAAAATAACAGGCATTGGAGCACAAAAAACACGCTTTATATGCACTTTTTTAATAGTGTTTAACGCCGTTTTTACTACTGAGGCACCACCGGCGGTGGATACATTGTCTAAGCAATTGTCTAAGTGTCCACTCAGCTTCCTGAGGAAAACTGAGAAGCTACCTGAGAGGTGTTTTCCTTCGAGGCTTCGATTTCGAAAACCGCGTTATAGGTGACCGGCGAGGTGCCGGCATGCTGGTCACGTTCTCCCTTACAATACTGTCCTCTATCG
The DNA here is from genome assembly GCA_030762175.1 of Metallyticus violacea. NCBI lineage: Eukaryota > Metazoa > Arthropoda > Insecta > Mantodea > Metallyticidae > Metallyticus > Metallyticus violacea. The sequence goes on along the minus strand of CM060830.1, from coordinate 89,935,171 downwards.
ATGTTGTCGCAAGAAAGAGATAGAGGATGCAGCGATCGCTGTCGCCCCATAGAATAAGGGGAGGAAGGGGAGAACAGTACTGTTAATAATTACCAACATTTATCGTGTTTTAACTATTAGCTTAGTTACTTCATTTTAGTAAATTCGTTGTTCATAATTATCAAAATTTCAATAGGAATATATTTCAAGAAATTATTTTTTATAATCTGTTAGAGCACCGGCTATTTTGTATTTGTTCACTTCATTTAACATACGTCTTCTAAGTCACCTAATTTTTAAAAGTTGTCCACATATCGGGATTGTATGTTAGCTGAAAGTTTACGAAAAATGCCTTTAGCGCTGTCAAATGCGTAGGGGTGGACAATGTCTAAAATGGTACTCATGTTATTCATTGTTTCATCAACAATAACATTTAGCGTCAGGAGATATGAAAACTCGGTAAAACATATAGGGCTTTAGCTATAAATCTTGTCCACGTACGCTTTTTTCCCTATTTGACTACTACGCTTGTTACGGCCACAGCTCACATATACTTCATCTTTACGTACTAAAACGATTATAATTTTATGCCAAAATTGTTCTACTCCTCAGTAAACACATATTACGAGATCAAGAAATATATTCTGATTGACAAGATTATACATAGGGTTCTGTTATTACCGGGCCGAAGATAGAGCGTATGCATGCTCCAGGATGCACGGGGGGAGAGGGTAAACGAGGATTCTCTGTGCTCCAATGTTTATTGTTCGGTTAATGCAACCATGCCTTGTCTGAAAAAATATTAAATATGGATCAACATTATCGTGAACGATGTTTTATAAAATCCAGTTACAGAAATGTACTTGTTTTTAATACCTGAACTATTGTCACTCTCCAGGGTTTCAATATTAAAAGTTTAGCAGCTCTATGAGCAGAGGTTTTTTAAACACCCACTTGCTCTGCAACACGGCTTAAGAGACTTCTTTGGTGAGCGTTAAAATGATGCGCCAATTTCGTCAATTTTTTCCTCAGTTAGAACAGTTTATTTTCTTCGTTTCTTAGGTTTAGCGATTTCGTTGTCCTAAATTTATTCACCTAACGTTAAACAGTTTCTCTACCTGGAACTGGAATACGAGGAAATTTCTCCTGACACCTGTCTACATGATTCCGTGTTTACATATGTACCGCACATTAAAATCGTTGTTCATGCGTGAGTTTTCCATACGTATTTCAGTGGACTAATAAGAATGATTTAATGTAGTTCTTGTACATTACAGATGTCTTTAATAAAATGTTATTTTTGAGATGCAGAATGAATAAACTCTAGTTTTTACAGCTTAAACAGAAGGCAGCAACTGACACAGTATAACACAGTTGATAAATGTAGCCTTGAGCGGGTCATTCACTGTTAGGGCGCAAACGAGGTCACTGCAGTGGAAGCAAACTGCACATGTACGCGATCTATGGCCCGGCTATAAATGGAACTCACAGTAATTGGCCACTATATGATTCTGATTTCATTGCTAAAGCTTTTCTGTACATTTCATAACTCTTAATTATGCTAATATTGAAAGAAACTTTTGTCCTGAAATGTTCGAGATACGTGAAAACGCTGTGTAGTTTTACTCATATTATAAATGGAGTTATGGGATTGGAAATGAAAATAAAATTATCTGAATGAACTTCACACTCACAGGAGGAGCTCGTTCGTTTAGATGAAAAATGTCTACTGTCAAAACATCTTCGGCAGGGAATTGTTTCAGAAACCACACTGTGGTTTGCTTAAAGGCAGGACTCATGTCGCGTGAGGAGACATAACTGAAGGCTATAGGTCGCAATAATAACTCAACTTTAAATTATTCTCAATTGTAATTTATTTATTTTGCAGGATGTGACTGGCTGTACCAGGACTTCTCTTGTCGGGATCCAGGGTCCTGCGTCTTGGCCAGTCCAGGCTATCCTGGGCTATATCCACCCAACAGACTGTGCAAATATCACATCACCACAAGTTCTATACATACACTGATTCATATAACTTTCAGCGCTCTCCTGCTGCCACACAAGTAGGTACTCGCACAATCCTTGAATTAAGTTCCCTAATAGAGAAGGAATTAGACAATCTTTTCCACTCCTCTGATTTCCTTAAAAATATAAAAATATCAAAAACACCGAAGAAAAATTGGAAATTTTGAATTGTTCAATTTTGATTTTAGATTTTGTGCACGTATTGTTCAGCATTTGAATATTATCTCCACAAAATTTCAGCTTAATTTTCAATATTGTTTAAAAAGTTTGTTAATTTTTATTTCGATTCAATGCTATTGCTAAATTTTCTCACATAAAAATTGATGGCATCGTTTTTTGATAATGATGGTGGGAAATTTTAAAAAAATAAACATTCAAATGAAAAATCATGAAAAAATTACTGACTGTACATTTTTTTTAAAATATATTTTTATTTTTTCAGAAAAATGCATGCTAACTTATGAAGCAGGACATACAAAATGTTTAAAAAACGTTCATGCATGTACTTAAAAATTGTGATAGAAGACAGGTTTTGAGTATAAGCAAGCTTACTAAAATTTAAAACCAAGAAAAATGTGTTTGAAGTTTGGGATGCCTAAAAGCTGAAGGCCAAGTGACGGGGATATAAAGAGTGCAAGGATTTAAAAAATGGCTTTTAAAATCAATACTGCAGATTTCTTAAGCAGAGATTTTGTACGTGCAGTTAAAAGGCCAACGGCACCTGATGAAATACTGAATGCATTGTAAAAAAAATTAATTGCTGTATTTTTGCCATCCCGGTGTAATTACGCCGGCACAAGACACACAAACCCTGGACAGCCTCGTCCAAGCCAGGACGGTTGATAGCTGAATATCGCTTTGAGAGTTCAACGAATTGAATTTAAAATATGAGACTTTAACATTTCCTTACTGTATAACTTTTGAGATATTCAGTAAATTTGAATGAGAAAGGATTTCATTACATCTCCTTGACTTTGTATAAAACACTCGTTTTCTGGCATTGCACTCTTTGCAGGCTGTGACTTCTTCTTCAGGGTTGAAAATACCGCTAACCTGTAAATTAGTTCCACAAAGTTCAAAAAAGAAACAAGTGCAGTGGTACCAGATCGGGATTCTAATGTTGAAGCGTCGACAGTTTTATTTTCCGCGCTGCCTAAATTTTTAAGTATGAATAGAACTATTGTCATGGTGTAGTATCTTAGTTCGATAGGAACGCAATATTTCATTATAACAGCTTCTTGATAGAGAGCACTTAGGCTTTCACGGTCAGAATCATAGAAGTAACTACAGTTTTCTTTTTCTTTTCTTTCGTGGAAATTTACAAATATCACAACAATTTCAAAAAGAAAGAAGAGGCTCTCAAACTAAACAGCAACTGGTATCCACAATTGAAAACAAAGTACAACACACAACACGTGAAAACATAGGGAGCCTATCGCAAGAGAGCAGCAGACAGGAGAGGCGAGGCTCCTCCCACCACCGACCGACCACCGCCCGTCCCGGACCAACTAGCGGAGACCACTGGCAGTATAAATACAGCGACTCTGACTTCAGTCGCAGTTATACCTTCTCCGAGGAGACTTCGTCCAAACCCCAAAGATGTCCGACGTAGTTATGGACGAAACATATGCAATTCTCTTCTTCAGCAGACATGGCACAACAACCCGGAAGAAAGTTGCAGTTACAGTTTCATGATTAACTAGAATCTCTACATCAACGGTTGTCAGATATCTACTTGCTAAAAATAAAGTTAATAATTTTCTTTCTTGTACTTCCGATTTTTACAATTGACTGGTCATCAGGGAGGACTAGCGCTTGATTTCGGAACCAAACTCGTGCATCATCCGTGACAATGTCGGATATATGCGGAGATTACCCAAACTTAATGCCCATTTTGCAGGCAGCACTTCTGACTATTTTGGGGGGGGGGTTGAAATGTAAATTCAAAGATGTGAGAGGTGTATTGCAATAAAGGGTAACTATATTGAAAAGTGAAATATAGTTTTGTCTTTATCATGCCTAGAAAATAGTTAGCCCGGAAACTTTTGGATCTACCTTCGTACTATTCGAACGCTCTATGTAATACTAGATCAACAATAAATATTAAGCAATCATCATAAGTTACCGGCGAACCACTAAACAGATTTCACTCAAATCTAATACGCAACACAATCTTGTATGCTACATTTGAACAAAAACGTGCGCATTAAATCCACGAAAATATGGTAATTAGCAAACTATATGAACTCTTGAACGAAAGAATGATAAATATCAACTTACATAAAGTCTCTCAGGTTAGAAGAAACAAGATATCAAAACTTTGCCAGGAATAAGAACTCATTCCAACTTCGCTGCTAGTGCAAATTACAAAATTTGCTTTTAAGCAACCTGTCAAATAAATACAAAGTTTACCTTAAAAATGAACGATTTAAACCCTTACTATTAAAACTTAGTAATTAAAATATTTGTTCATCACATGCACCTACAAGATGGATACAACTTTTCTATTTAAGGAAACCGTAAAATGCCAACGCTCGGAGCTCCTTGAGTGCATCTTTACCGAAAAGAAAACAGACACTCCCCCACGGCATCTCCTTCTCCTGAATCTTGTTTCTCTTCCCTCGCTAAAACTTGTTCAGCTCTACATTGTCACCATTCCTCAACCAAGTCTCAGACAAACAACATCCAGGTCACTAAAGAATGCAAAGAACGTATCACGGCCAAGGAGATTCTCCGTATACGCAGCAGAATTCCGGAGATCTGCCGGTAGGTTTCCTAGAAACCGTTTACGGCGCTCTGGTCAGATCCACGATGACATACGGCGCTGAAATCTGGGAGTGAGAGTGAACGGAGAATTTGGATCAGGTGAAAACACGTTTTTTGAAAGAGTTTGGGGGAAAGGGATGGGTGCAGCGAACTGCGGAATTAAAAGGGAATTTGGGACTCATAGTTAGACAATAGAATGTAAAATTAGAGCAGTGAAATATTGACTGAAAATTATTCTGGGAGATCAATCTTTAATTAGGACAATCTGCTTCAAGGAGCAGCTTACATTGGAAGTGAATAAGACATTTGCCTTTAAAGTGAGAAAGGGTTTGGGCAATATTTGGATAGCAGGCCAAGGTAACAGGAGAATTGTATAGAGGAAGACCAGTAACCGCCTTAAGGATATGGGCAGGCAACTTATAATCGCGTAATGAGGGAAGAAGATCTCGTTTGAGGTGCAAACGAGGTTAGAATCTGGGTGCGGGATGGAGCTGTACATCAAAACAGGGACAGACTCATTAAACAGGACTCGCGTGGTTCAGGCTTGGAGCATGGCGGCAGATCAGAATCTCAGGTAAAAATGAACTGAGAATTTGCCTTTATGTGGAGAGGAAGAATCAGGTCGCACATCCTAACGAGCTGTAGCAGCACTGAGGTGTACAGAAAAAAGTACCTGCAGTCTTCCTTTACTGACTAACAGAGGGCAAGGGGCATGCTGGGCTCTGCTGGCAGGCAAGGATGAGGAGCAGGTAGGCAAATGAAAGTCGTGGTGAGAGCTCAGGTCTGAAAAGACTGAAAACCGGCTGTAGGGGCGGAGGGAACTAAACTGAATTAAAAAAATATATAAATTGTATTTACCTATTTTACTGACAAGGGGGAAGGAGTTTTATTTCGTATGTGTATATGAAGCTAATATTGAGATTATTAATCATTATTATTATTATTATTATTATTATTATTATTATTATTATCATCATCATCATCATCATTATATTATTTAACGGCGTTAAGCAATGAAGGTATGACACATTTACTTACTTATTTAAATAATGTACTTTTTGTGTAATATGAAAATCACTTACCGTCCGGTGGACCCATGTAAACATTGTAGCGTTATTAATATGTATGTTAATTTGAATACACTCATTCATTCCTACCGAAAAGAACAAAGAAAGAGTTTGAGTAAGCAAACACATAGCATAGCCATGCACCTCTGCGTTACTATGCAAGGTTCTTTAGCCAATGAGCGGAACACTTCCAAAATGAATCTATACCCATGTAATTGGTGAAGAAGATAGGGCGGATAGGAGGAAAACAGAGCTTGAAATATTGATTGTGCCCGCAAAAGAAACGACAGCATTGAAGCTCTGAGCCTCAAATTAGTATCCCTCTCTTTACGCATAGTTGCAACTATTTAACAAATATACGGCGACTGTGGAACATCTGCACTTTACTCCCTTCAAACTGGCAGATGAAGCCCAAAAGCAGTAGCGCCTTGAAGTTCCAACCACTGAACGTCACCGCCTCAGCTTTTCAAAAGGCAGGCTTTAACACATAAGTGCCATGTATGACTCCGTCATCAGCATTCCTTCTGCTGTCGGTCCTGGTGGTGTAGTGGCAACCATACTTGTCTCCTAAACCCAAGATCGCGTGTTTGATCCTGGCCAGGATCGATGGATTTTCTACGGGCGTAAAATTCTTAAGTATGGCTTCCTTCGGAAGGAAAGTTAAGCCGTGGGTCCCATGTCGTAAAAGAACCTCAAGAGGCCTCTGAGCAAAATTGATTGGCCGTTTCACGTCCAGCATTAAATGGGACGCTGATGACCTGAGATGTTAAAGAGCACCCTGAACACTTGCTTTCGAGAAGTAAGTTGTTGTCGATGAACAACTGGTTTTGGATCGTTTTAACAATCACAAGCAACTCTAGTGATGTAGCTGTCAAGCTGCCTTTCATCATCAGTGTTTGTACCCATCAATCATTTAGGATGTTTATGAACAGATTTTTAGTAATTTTCTTGCACACTTCTTCCTTCTCATCTTGTGTGTGATATAAGAGAATGTGTAATGCGGAATGTTGCACACATGTTTTTGCCTCAAGTGACTGCATCTCACTTAAGGTATTAAGTTTTAAAATTATTACTTCAAATTAGCACGCCACAAACTTCAGACCTTAACTACCTAGTACCTTTTTCTGTTCATTAATGTGCACAGTGTAACTGTTCCCAGCCGATGTACCACGGACTATATCGCCATTTACCAGGGCTCCACTTCGTCCAGTCCATTATTGACCACAGTGTGTGCTAACAGAAAGGCACGACTGCAGTATTCAGGACCAAATCTTCTTCTCGAATTCAGGTAAGAATAACACGTAAGTTCAATTTCATTACAGGGGATTCGGTGCGTGTTAAAGTTCGCATCTCCAAATTGGAGTTTTCACGGAAAATGTTGCTCGAGTTTTGGTGTTTATTAGGCATATGAAGATGTTTGTAGCTTGATAGCGAAAAATATGCTTGCAAAGTGTTAAATGAAAGTGGGGAAATAAAAATTCTATAAAGCATTAACCAAATTAATTTGTTATCTTACAGCTCAGGGCCATCTATCCCACCATATGACTACAACGGTTTTTTGGCTTCTCTTGAATTTATTGAAAAGGCAACAAGTACAGAAGATTCAAATACTTTACTAGAAAAGTCAACGGAGCCTGGAATTATGAGTGAGTACATACGGTTAATATTCTCAACATGTGTTGTTAAGTTCAACTTTTTCTATGTGTTCTTTATGAAACACGTTTTCCTTACAGTGGATGGAACAAGCGCTCCGCGACATGTTACCGTACGCCCTGGATGCGACTTGTTTTTCTCGGGGAATGATACAAGATCGGGTCATTTCAACAGCAGAGCCTTATCCTGGAGACCCAGCTGCATTCTTTCATTCCACGGGCGCTCAACAGATATCGTTCATGTCTCCCTCTTTAACTACATGCTAAGGTACATATAGTTAAATTTATTGCTTTACAATTAAGTTCGGTATAAGAAAGAAACACAATTATATTTTAAACATCTCTTCTGTAAGCTTCGCAATTATTTCCATCGCGTATTCCAAGGGGAAACTCAAAAAATCGCAGAAATCCTTGAAAAAGAACTCTGGGCTTTAGGGAACTCACAGATTTAACTGATTAATTAAGTCCTTACAGGATATTACTGTACGTCTGAGGAGGTAAATTCATGCAAATATATGGCAAATTTCGCTAAGTTTTACTATAGAATCCAGTTAAGATTTCACTACATTCATGTCAAAACCCTAAACATCCTTAGTAAGGCTTCCTTCAGAAGGGAAGTAAAGCCGTGGGTCGTAGATTTACGGGACGTAAAAGAACATCAAGCCTGAAAGAAGAGACTTGTGAGCAAAATTTATGGGCCAGTTCACTCCCTGAATTGAATGGAACGCTGATGACCTGAGATGTTAAAGGGCGTCCATAAATAAACCAAATCAACAAAATGTCAAAACCCCCCAAAACAGACAACAGTAACAGTTTGGTATTAAAGTTTGGGCAATGTATTTAGTCTTTTTATTTTACCGGGAACATTAACAGAGCCGGAAGTTAAGGCGCGGACTCGTGAGCGAGAGGTCTGGGGTTCGATTCCCACCAGAACTATCTTCCCTGACTGAGTTTTTTTCCAAGGTTTTCCTCAGTTCTCATAAACGGAAAATACTGGGAAACTTAAGCCCGGAACGTTTTCCTTTTCTTAAAAAAAAAAAAAATCCTTCCTCGCATCATCATTTCATTTCACGTATCATTGGTGTTTACCTTCTGCGATGCCTCAGTAGTAAAAACGGGCAAACACTATAAAAAATATAGTTTCTTATTTTTTCATGCTGCTATGACAGTAACTTCTGCTCTATGTTTGTGATTTCAAAATAAATATAAGCGTTGTGGAGGATGGATTCAGCCTTCCTCGGTTCTACTGACATCAATGCTTAGAATTTCTACGTAGATTATTTAAAACTCTTTGTATATTCCACACCTATTGGCAACATACGCTCTTCACTGGTGTTTTTGTTTAGGATGTTAGGAAATACGGCATATGGCGCTTGCAAGATTGTATTAGAGCTATGATATAATTATTTTGATTATTTACGAAGCTTCACAATAAAGTTTGACATGTCTTTTACAGGCATACTTTCTCGCTAAAAATTTAAGTTTACAAGCTTTCTTTAGCTTAACGCGTAATTTACACAGGTCACTGACTTCATTGTTTACTTCCGATTCCCATCTGAGATAGGTGTGCAAATTGAAACATGTGCGTTTGTGGCTAAAGCATAATAAAGGTGACACGCGACGAACAATATGCTGCTCTGGAATTTTGCTATCGCCTCAACAAACGCTGAACTGAAGCCTGAACAAGCTTACAGTTTGCTGTTGCTTATAGTGCAACTGGAAGCTGCTTTAAAGAGAGGAGGCATTAATACTGCTATTGTCATTTGTAGCGGACTTGTAGTGGGGACAGTATGGTTAATTAAAGTTAGGTTTGTTTGTAGGGAAAGACTTGTTGCCTGTTGTATCAATTATGAAGCGCTTCCGGGGAATTTTGGATAGGTTGGTTTTAGGTGAGTACAGTGGATGAATAAGTCTTTCCCTATTGTCCCCTCATTCCTTTTCTCTGGTACTCGTTCTCTGGTGAGATTGCGTTGTGATGTCGCTGTCTTCTTCTTTGTCTATTGAGACTCAAAACTAGTAGATTTTTGGAGTGTAAACACTTCACTGGTAGAGGAATTGAAAGGGTTTTGTCACTTTAAACGAGAATGAATGTCAACTCAAGAGTTTCATTAATAGTGATATCTTTTTACACTTTCGTTCATTGGAATTGGCCATTAGGAACCTTGACTGTATAACGGTACGATTTAGCACGGATTTCAATTTAGAGCTTTGTTGCGTCCAAACTTGTTCACCATGGGTATGTTAACTAAGAGTTCTTCGTTCTGTTCAGCAACAGCCCGCACTTAACGACAATACGTCGGTGTACTTTAATCTCCCGCGTTTTCTGACTTTCCTTTACGTACTCCTGATCGCGCAGGTTTGTATTCATGTCTTATCTTCTACACACAACACATTTACACTTGCGACTTTCACCTATACTGTGCAGCTCCACTAACAATTGACTTAAGACGCACCTACTTTTAAACTTTCGCTTAAACTTAAATCACCCAGGCCTTTGTTACTTCTGTTAAGGTGCCTACTACCGACTTCTGATTGCTGACTGCCCACTTCCGAACTCCTGAAATCTCCTGGTTTTACTCGAGGGCGGTCCGTCGGTCCCAATGACTCTTGTTGAGTCTTAATATTTTAATTACTCTCCTTTCCCATTCATTGGCTGTTCATTGAAATTATCTTACGGAACTTCTTGATTGGTTCATGTTTTCGGCCTTTCCTGGCTTGGGGTGGGGGCGTCACAATGTAGACTTTGACTAAAAAATATGACCCTCCCTCGGTCCCTGAGCGAGATGATGTACCGTAATTTTTCCTAAGGGTGCAAACAGTTCGACTTACACAAAAGACTTAACGGCATCTTATGTTTGCTTAGGATTACCATAGTTGTAATCTGAGAGGGTGGGTCAGATTTTATGGCTTAAAATCGCTCCTTACACAAACATCTTTTTCACCTGTCTCGTGTAACAATAAACTCAACTCACGGTGATATGATTTTGGAACGACACATGTCTTTTTACTTCTAATATACATGCTGTGCCCTATAATTTTAATAATAGTTTAATCCCATTGCGATCACCTGAGTGTTTGTTTGTGTGGGAGGGGAATATTCTGTTTCACATTGTGAGACAGATCGTCGAACCTTTTCAGAAACTGTTAAACTTTCACTGGATGCCACCCACACGTTGGAAACTGAAAAGTTGTACGTGAGACGTGTTTTTGCACGGTGGGCCCCGAACAAAGGACATTCGTGTGTAGGTTTGCATGCAGTTGAAGATGATTTTACAGGAAAATGTGGTAATCACTGCTGATGAAACATGGCTACATCATTAAGATCCTGAGAGCAAGCAGCTTCGCACTGTGAGGAAATCTCCAGCTTCATCAATACAAAACAAAAGTGGCTGCTTCTGCTGGGAAAGTTGTGATCATCTTATTTTGCGATATTCAAGGAATGGCTTCCCAGCATATCGTACCTATACACACAAATGTAACTGGACAATGGTATAGAGTTGATCTGAAAATCCTGCAAGGTCATATCACATGCAAATGGAGACATTTCCTTCAATAAGTTGATATGGTGATAATGCACGGTCGCACATTGAGCTGAATATCTCACAAAAATAAATGTGAAATGTGTCCCTCATCCTCCCCTTATTCCAGATATAGCCCTGTGTGATATTTAACTTTTTCCCTGCCGCCACGGGTGACCGAGGTCGCTAAGGCACGGACTCGTGAGAGAGAGGCCTGGGGTTCGAATCCCTCCAGAACCGTCCTCCTAGATTGACGTTTTCCAGGTTTTCTTCAGTCCTCATAAATGGCAAATGCTGGGGAGGTACCCTAAACTTATGCTAGGAACGCTTCCTTCCTTAAAAAATCCTTTCCGAATTTATCATTACACCTCATCGGTGTATCATCGGTGTTCACCGCCTGTGGTGCCTCAGTACTAAAATCAGACGTTAAACACCATTACAAAAAACGCCTATAGTGCCTCAGTAGTAAAAAGGGGCATTAAACAAAAAAAAAATCTTCCCTCAATTGAATAATCACCTTCCTAGGGGGGATTTTCCATCGGTAGAAGCAGCTGAAGGCTGCAGAGATGATATTGAAGGACTTGTCAAAATGATTTCCAGCATGCCTTTGAAGACTGGAAGAAAGCTGATACAGGGTGTTGCATCCAACAGAAACTATTTTGAGAGAGGTTATGAAAACTATGGGGAGAGCAAAGGTCTCAAAAATTATGGGCATCTTTGTTGAACAGCCAACACAGATAATATTTTTTCTTCAAGCTTTACAAACATATGTGTATTTTAGTTTTGTAAAGCACTCCCTTTTCTTTCTCTCTATTATATGTTTGCAAAGCTTAAACTTTTATAAAACAAACACGTCGGGAAACACAAAAGCCTCTATATGGCGCCTCTGTTCCTGGATTAGGCAGAAACATCAATTAAAATAATACTTTACCTGCACATCTCACAAAATACATTTCATATTTCATATATTCCTACCTTCAAGTTATAGAAAAATACAACAGAAATATTGGAATGTGTTTGTCCTCTAGCATTTCAATTACAAAACGACAAGTACAAAAGAACCATCCTAATATCTCAATAAAATTCATTAAGAAAAAAAAAAAAACATTAGAGTATCAACAAGAACCTTATGTGCAAGTAAATCTTCTCAATAAGTCTAATAAATTAATAGCGTTATGGATATGCAGTCGTCTTATTCATGATCATATTTCAGGCGCCAAATTAACTCTATAACGAAGTTAGATGGCGTTTTGTTTCCATTGAGTTAACAAACGTTCTTAGTTTGCAGTTTATTAACAGAACAGAGAACATTTATATACGTCTCTTACGTTAAAAAAATCTTATAGAAAGGTGTGTAAAAAGTTGTAGAAAATTTTCGTGATATCCCAATTTATCGTAGAGATAATGCATAAAATATTGTGCACACATTTAGGGAGAGTTGATAAACGATAGAATTCCTAACCGAAAACGACGTGTTCTAACTGAAGAGCGTAATGAAATTATACATTAATTGGAGCATTCCAAATTTGAAAAAAAATCATAAAATATAAACCTTACAGTGACTGTAGTGCAAAAATTGTACCCACTTAAGGACCTAAATTATTTTGATTTTCTCTAATTAGGTTTTGTAGAATGTTGCTGTACGTAGTTCATAATTTTCTCCGAAGAGGCTTAAATATGGTTATAACTACCTATTGGTACTGAAGCACAGAAAAGCAACACGTATTTCCCGTACATTATAAGAGTTGGTATAGATGACCTTTAATTGCAAGCCAATAAAAAGACCATGCTTTATCAATAAACTGTAAATTCCGAGATGTATGTAACGCTAATACTCGAACAGTTTTTTTGAACAATTGTCCAACACGGGAGACATATAAAAGATTGATTAAGATTACGCCACAGCTCATCTGTTCTTTAGAGCTCCTAATTCTTAAGCGTCGATATGGTTTTTCTGCAACACTAGGCATAGATACCAGACCACAGTGCTCGCTTGGAATTAATAAAAAGTGTCAAAATTAATTATTATTTTTATTTTAATAACTTCACTTGTACAGTACAAGTACAGAGCCTTCATTTGGACACGTGGCCGGCTTAACGGGAATTTACCTGCTAAGTTTCCAACCGATTCTGTTCTCTCCTCCATTTTCCCGCCTCTTCATGTGCCGGCTAATCAGTTTATGCGAAGTCTTTGTTGAAATTGTGAGACCACGTGTTTCAGTGTAATAGTGTGCTAAAATGCTAAAAAGCCCGTATACTTTAGCACACACAGTTTTCATGTATGATTCTACGTGGCAACAAACTCTTGTAGAGAAGTGAGACGGCGATTATAGACAGATTTCCTGCTTTTAGTGTCCCTCACAGAGAAACGGTTCGTAATCTTGTAAACAGATTAGCGAAACGGGATCTGTTCTTGATAACAAACGAAAGTAAAACGTCATGCTCTTACAAAGGAAAAACTCGACGACATCGGAGAAAAGTTAGAACGAATTCCAAAGAAACCTCTGGGAAATCTTGCACAAGAATCAGGGGTTTCTAAACCTCGACTTGGAATAGAAATAAAATTCTAAAATTAAAGCCTTATAATTGTAGTTTAGGAATTGCAACAAGCGGTGATATGAATAGAGTTAATTTCTGCAATTGGATGTTGGGCAATGTTCAGGTTCGTTCCATTGATCCGCGTTTTAATATTTATTCTACGGACGAAGCATGGTTTATTTACATGACCATGTAGCGACACATAACAATAAATACTGGAGACCATAGCATCGCGATCCAGCATAGAAAACCCTTCTATGAAACCTGCTTGATTCTTAAGATACTTGCATTTTATTGCATTCCTTAGTCCTTGTCCCTAGTTGTTTTATACAGGATTTTGCAGTATACTTTACCGAGCACAGGTAATAGTTATATACTCCTATAGATCTCTGGGGTGGTCCTTGCCTTTTTGAATATCGGTTGTATCATTGCCATTGACCATGCTTCTGGATATCTTTCTCCATTAAATAATTAATTATATGCAATTCGTAGAACGGCTATTACTTCTATTATTACTACAGAAAATTTATAAATTCATCTAAAATTCCTTTAATTACGGGCGCTTTCTCATTTTAAGCTTTTAATCGCCAATATAATTACGCTATCTGCTGCACTCCGTTTTCACCAAAATTATTATTAAAATACGCAAGCTACTTCCAGTTTAATGTACTACAGATTTGAAAGTCCCAAAGAAGAGAGCTCTCTGTTAATAACTCAGCCATCATAATTTAGAAATTTCTGATTCATAACCGACGATATGTATTGTTATTAATAACATTTTGTTATGCGGAATATTTAATTAGTATTCTTCTTCTTATTATTATTAGTACTATACAAATTACGTCAGTTAGGTCGATGTCATAAAGTTCAATAGCAGTAACAGATTTATTTAAGGACTCTCTTCAACATCTTTCGTCATTAGCCTACTATTAAATTCAGTGCATGAAACGGCCGATAAATTTTGCTCGGAGTCCTCTTCGTTCTGGCTTGAAGTTCTGCTAGTGCCGTACATCACGACATGGATCAATGGCTTTGCTTCCTTTCCGAAAGAGCCCATAAACCTTTTACTTTTAAAATATTCATCTACCTTGGCCGAGCTTGAACCCGCTCTTGGGTCGACCATTAGACCACCAGGACCGACTCAAAGCTCAAAGTTAGTACACAAAATACACGTGCCTTGTGTGCCGTGGTAGCATCAGAGAGCTAGTTTGAAATAAAACGAGTGCTTCATGTAATGGTAACACTGTAGAGGTCTTGTACCTTGTCTTATGTTTACATTTTGATCTCCTATTTGTACAAAGTGGACGGCGATTCAGGGGCACCCTGTGTATTTGGTGTTATAATATGCGAAGAAGGGCAGTTCTGTAAATACATAGTCCCAAAATATGGTATCCACATTATAGTGCTTTTAGCGCAGTCTCACGACCTTATATCCATAATTGTGGACTAAGAAATTTTATTATGACAGAGTTTTTTCTGGAAAGATCCGCATGTTCTTCAAATTTTACCCCATTAGGAACCTTAAAAAGAATAGGTAGATTCAACACAAAAAAATAATAAAAAACTCACACTAAAAATGAAATGAAGCCTATATAAGAAAAGAAATTCGAAACATTGTATAAACAAACATTAGCAATGTAGGTAATAATATAAAAGAACCAACTAGTCGGTTCTGGTGGTCTAGTGGTAACCATACTTGTCTCCTAAACCCAAGCAGGATCGATGGATTTTTCCGGCGTAAAAATCCTAAGTATGGCTTCCTTCGGAAGGGAAGTAAAGCCGTGGGTCCCGTGTCTTAGATTTACGGCACGAAAAAGATCCTCAAGTCTGAACGAAGAGGCCTCTGAGCAAAATTTATCAGCCGTTTCTCGCCCTGAATTGAATGGGACGCTGATGAATTGAGATGTTGAAGCGAGTCCGTTAATAAACCAAAATGAAGAATGGACTAGTAGGTATAGTCAATTTAGCTACTTTTGAAGAAATATCATGAATGATAAAGATTATAAGTTTTTACTTTTCAGATCCCTAATATCTTTTAGAATAAAATATAATAAAAATAATCTTATAAAAAGTAATTAGGGGAGGCACTATATTAGATACTGTTTTTTCGAAGAATTGGCTACCCCAAGTTTAGAACATACATGAAAGAACATTCTAAGGTGACAATACCCTTAAGAAATCAACGTTTTATTAAGATTCAAGAGATCGGTGTTATGTTACAGTGCTCCTTCTTGCCAGTCTGTTGTGGAAATTTACGATGGTTTGGTGGAAGAAGGTGTCAGACCATCCAAACGACTCTGCAGTCCGCTGACGAAGCATGCTCGAGATCCAAATGGCAGGTAGAACAATGCATAAATAAGAGATAAATGTATCGTTAAGAGTAGTGATGATTAGTATACCCAAATTAAGTTTTTAACTAATTGTTCTTAGGTTCCTTGAACAGCAGGCATTTGTTTCGTCGGACAATATCTTCACAGTTGTTCTACGGAGGCTTGGACCCGCCCCAACGTCTGCAGATATGGATGCTGAATTTCTAGATGGAGCGTTCGTATTTCATGATGGTAATACAGTCAGTTATTTTTTGCCTTCTTTCTGGAAAATGCATGACCAATAGTAACGACAGTGTAATTAAAAGAATTATTAAAGCTATGAACATTGAGGGGTGTATCTCAAACTCTGAAGCCCTTTAGAAAACTCTGCTCTGGAACAGTGGTAGTAGAGCCTACTCTACCTACAGGTGTATTTTATGTCTCTGTACCTCTGTAATCTGATTGTAATGAAACACGTTCTTTTTCATAGTTCCTAATTTCTGATTGTATAGATTTAGCCTAAATCTATAGCTCCCTTTTACCCAGTGAAGTTGTTTACAACCATAGTCGACCGCACGGGTGACCGAAGTCATTAAGGCACGGTCTCGTGAGCGGGAAATCTAGGTTCCCACTAGGACCGTCCTACCTGACTGAGATTTTTTCCAGATTTTCCTCAGTCATCACAAATGGAATCCCGTGGGTTCCCTAAATTTAGTTCTGGAGCGTTTCCTTCCTTATATAATCCTTAAACACTTAAAAAAAGCAACCATGATCTATACTTATGTAAAATAGGACCACTTTCAAAATTGCTGATTAGGTTTCTATTACTTCAGTGTACAAGATCTATTCAGTTTCCTTCCTTAACTCTAAGTCTCTTTGAATATTACTAATACTACTGTTTTAAATAAACGTAACTCTACTATATAACTGTTTCTCCATTGAATTGAAAATCTATACAGATTTTAACTTAGTTAAGAAATATACTTTTCTACCAACGCACCGAACGATATTTGCACATAACAAAAATCACCGGTTACATCGTTCTGATGTCGCAAATTCGACCGTCATGGCCAAAGGGGAGGAAATATAACGCCAACATTCTTCAAGAAAAACGACTACGTCTTTTGAACAGATAAACGTGACAACAATTACCGCCACGGATGGCCGAGGTCGTTAAGGCGCGGACCCGTGCGCGGGAGGTCTGGGGTTCGATTTTCACCTGGACCGTCCTCCCTGACTAAGGTTTGTTTTTTCCAGGTTTTCCTCAGTCCTCACAAGTGGCAACTCCTCTCCCAGTTTATCATTTCATCTCATGTAACATTAGTGTCCATCGCCCGTGATGCCCCAGTAGTTAAAATGGGCGTTACACACCATTAAATAAAAACCAAAAACAATTCTGTTTCATTAGCATTAAAATATTGTCTGCCTTACCTTTCACACTTTGGTTCTTCACTTTATGCTACTCCACGAATGCGCACCCCAATCCTATGAACTAGGAAGAAAACAAAATGTACATTAATGAAGAATCAATTAACATACTAAAGCACAACTCCCCTAAAGGCAACGACACAGTTTAAAGCCAACAGAGCCTTTACACACAAATTTACAACACTTCTTTAATGAAGATATGACAGTTCTAGTATTTGTAACTAACTGTATGCTCGGACTTCTCTTGAAATAATCTAATCACTCCAAAAATCAGCAACTGACTGTCAAACAGTTCAATGAAAAGGGCAGCGATACAAAACTGATGACTTTGTGACAAGTCCGTGGCTATTTCTCGTTAACAGAAAAATATAATTTATAGCACATATTTACTCCGTTTAAATGATTGAAAGAAAAACTTCCAAAATATGTACATCTAGCTTGTACTGGGGTTGACGTACTTGAATATATGACATGTTGACTAAAACTCAACATGAGACGTGCAAAAAATTGCCACTCTCTGATTGATTAGCTGCGAAGTAAGCTCGTTGTACGATAGGTTCTTGAGATGTTCAAAATATCATGCCCGAATCATTTCTACAGCAGGCGTGAAAGTTAATAGTTATTTCACTAAAGACAATCTATAGTTTTACTTTCTATACAATTTCAAGTTCTTAATATATTGAAATCTTACTTTGATGCAGTAAGATTTCACAAAATTATTATCTTGTGCCATACTTTATTTTTTAAGTAAATCAATTGTAAATAATTGCAGCTATAACTTCCGCTCCGCTGTGTTCAGTTATTCAGTTATAGTTGCATAAAGAAGATTGTGACGTGTTCAAAATGCAGTATCCAGCTGTTATTAAGTTCTTCACAAAAGAAGCACTTATTCCAAATGAAACTAAAGAGCAATTGCGGGAGAAAGCATCTCCCCTCATATTCTACTGTGAAAGAATTGGCCAAATTTTTCGAAGCATTGAAGACGAAGAGCGTGTGGTCGGCCCTTGGAGGTGCTCGCTCCTGAAAACATCGCTCTTGTGGAAGCAGGAAGACCAACCGGCAGTTCAAAGTTACAGAAATAGCAAAGTTGGGCCTTTCTAAGGCATCAGTACTTCGAATTATTCATGAGCATTTAAACATGAAAAGTTAGTGCAAGATGAGTACCTAGACTTCTTTCCTCATTCCAAAACCAGCAACGAGTCATCTGTTGTCAGGCATTTTTGGAGCTCTGCTGTGGCAACGAAAGAGAAGTTCTGCAAACCATTGTTACAGAAGATGAAATGATGATCTTCTACTAGGTCTCTTGTCCAAAAGAGAATCAATGGAGTGACGTAAACCTGGCGAAGCTCGCCTCTAAAGACCAAGGTCACTCAGTCAACCAATAAGTTGACCACAATCTTTTGGGACTGTGAAGGAATACTCTTCATTGACTTCAAGGAGCGGAACACCACAGTAAATGGGGAGTACTATGCTGGCCTAATGCACAGACTACGTGCTTCCATCAAAGAGAAAAGGTGAGGAAAGCTCAGTGGTGGTGTGTACCTTCTTCACGTCAACGAGCCTGTGCATGCAACTCTTCTAGGAAGCTATGAAGAAATATGGCTTCAAGGAGATCGATCATTCCCCTTACAGCCCAGATCTAACTCCCTCTTCTCGAAACTCAAGAAGGACCTTCGAGGAAGGAAACTTAAGTGTGGCGAAGATGTGATGGATGCTGTTTATACCCATTTTGCATACAATACTTCAATACTTATGACTATTTTAGGGGGGGGATTGAAATGTTTATTCAAAAATGTGAGAAGTGTATTGCAATAAAGGGTAACTATATTGAAAAGTGAAATAATGGGTTTGTCTTTTCATACTTAGAAAATGGTTTGGCCGGAAACTTATGGACCTACCCTCGTGTATGCGAGTGTGATATTAGCCAGTAGATCCTAAGCTATCTTTTTGGTCTAATACCAGCACCAGGTACCACTTTTGCAAGTTGTGGACAGCTTTACAACTTTTACAGTATTCTACATTCATTTTAACTTTTGAGGCATCGCAGGTAATGGACAGTGATTATAAATGACCTACTCAGAAAGGAATTTTACAAGAAAAGCGTTCCAAACCTAAGTACAGCATACTTCTCGAACAGGAAGAACGATTTTGGCCTAATTCGAACCCCAGAACTGCTATTTAGGAGACCGTATTATAACAACCTCGGCCATCCGTGTCAGTTGTAAATAGAAAACGTCTGTTTAAAAGGTTTTGCTAGTAAAGAGCAAATGAGGGTATATATAATACTAATTTATATATATATATATATATATATATATATATAGAAATAGTTTTTTCACACTAGCCGTGGTAGAACATTATTTGGAAAGAAAGAATCCGACTTGAAACACTTGAATCTTGGCCAGGAATCAAACCATGGATCTTCGGCCTTCTGTGCCGAGGCTCTAAACAATAAAGTAGCCGTGTTCTCCTCCAAGTACAAGCCAGAGAGATTAATTCATGAAGGCGACTCGACTCGTGATACTACGAGTGCATAGGACCCTGACTTTTAGTTTAACCATGAACTATATAGGGGTTCATGGTTAAACTAAACTAAATATATATATAGTTCTTTTATACTCGCAGTCTGTAGGACATTAGTTGGAATTTTACAAGCCTATTTTTCCTTTCCAAAGCGGTAATTTGATAACTAGCTTCCCAATAGAACATTAAATGTGTATTTTATTGCAGAAAACTTAAGTTTTCTTATTTCTGTATGTTATATAATTATCTCTAATGACACTATTTTATATTTATATTTTAGAACAAGTTGACGGCACACTACAGCCAGACACCCTATGTGACGTGGATTACTATGGTATCAGTAGTCCATTAAAAGGAACAATATCAAATCCTGGAACACAGCATTTGTTCTGGAATATTGAGGGTACCCTAAGATGCTCCCAAAGATTTATACCTGCAGCAAATCAGAGCGTTACAATAACAGTAAGAGCAACGTTTTATTTAATTATATTTTTCACTAAAATACTTGTCAATTCCACTGTGCAGAATTTCTGACCTGGAATTGATTCTTTCAGGTGGATTCTTTGGCGAGATTATCACCAGATCCTCACTGTCACACGCAGTGTGGTGATGCAGGGTGCCATTGCATGACAAACTTACTGCCATTATCACAAATGGACCACCTTCTTCTAGTGACAGATACTGGTGTGGTTGTTTCATGCCTCTGTGGAGATTTCCAGGTAATGTTTGTTCATTGTTAATGTCTAGAAAATAGAGAATGGAAATTTTAGACACACTTTCAGCATTTTTAGCGTGTTCGAGTAATTCAAGACATTTTCTATAGGTTACAAGAGAGTTATTGTCTTGAAATTATCTATCAATAATATTGTTATTATTTTAGAAGCAATGTTATCAAAGAATTAATGTACACACTGTTTGAAAAACCGTTTTCAACTGTGAGTTACGAAGGTCGCCCAGTTTTTTTTCAACAACTATTTACATATGAAAGAATGATGTTTTATCTATACATCTTATTTTTCCACGTAATTTCCGATCAGTTCTAAGGTCTTCCTCCAGCGAGACACAAGGGCATGTGTGCCATATCGGTACCAATCCTTGTTCTGGTCACGAAGTCATTTCTTCACTGGGCGATTCACCTCCTCGTCGTCCTCAAAATCTCTTCCACGAATGCCATCCTTTAATGGGCCAAACAAGTTGAAGTTCGAGGGAACTAAGTCAGGGCTGTAGGGGAGATGGGGTAACACTGTCGTGATGTGTTCAGAAGTCCTCAAACTTGTGTTAGGTCGATCGTTATCATGTTGAATCAAAACATCTCCTGGTTGTTATGGCGCCGAAGTCGCTGAAACAGATTCTTGAGTTTGGTCAATGTGTTGACGCATGCTTCTGAATTAATAGTATTGCCTCTTGGCATCACACAAATGAGAAGCACACCCTCACAGTTCCAAGACACAGTGATCATGACCTTACCGACGGAAGCAGTTGCTTTGACTTTTTTCTTCTGCGGAGGGCGAGGATGACGCCATTCCATCGATTGTCATTTTGTTTCGGGCTGAAAATGGTGAACTCAGGTTTTGTCACCTGCCACAATCCGGGACAAGAAGTCTGCCCTTGCTTCAAAACGTTGCAACAACTCAAAATAAATCTCTCTGATATTTGTGTTCCACTGTAAGACAGCGCGTAACCATCTTGCACACACTTTTGAGTAGTCAAGAGCGCGGATAATTGCATCCACACTTCCTTTGCTGATTGACAGCTTCAGCGCCAACTGTCGATCCTCGCGAATGAGAACATCAGCACGTTACAACATGTCAGGTGTTACTCCGCCCGCAGCAAATCTTGGAGCTCCGCCGAACTGCCTTCTGATGACCTCACTCTTTGTGCCGAGCGACCAATTAAATACAGATGTTCCATAGTCTTCACACAAACTTTGTGAATATCCCCGGCAGTTTCTTTCTCCTCAGTGAGAAATTCAATGACAACACGCGCTGCTTGTAACCTACAGCGGTTATAGACACCATTTTGAAACATTGCTGCAGCTACGCTATCTGTCGGAGGAAACGGAAATTTTGCGCGTGCACTCAGGAAACTTCAAATAATTCATATCTAATGTTTCGTTTGCATTCGCAACATTGTTGTCGGCCGAGGCAATTAAAAAAAATTGGGCGACCCTCGTATTTAATTGGCTCGTTATATTTTTAAAATAAGAACAGAAATACTGTAAGATTAAGTGCATAACATGCTTGTTATAGTTGCATTATGAACAGCAACTAGAAATTATTTTGTGAGCTCAACCCGGTCTCACCGAGGTGACTGCTAAATATAAGTGGACGTGGTCAAAATTCGCGGGGGTTGGCCAATCCTTCCTATAGTACACAATAAGCGTGGCGGTAGGAAGGTAATTGAACCAAAGTTGCACCGTACACACTTCTCATCTCCACCTAAGTGTTTTGCTTGCCAGGTCTTGCTGAATTAGCTGCTGTCTCGATCTTCCCATCTCCTCACATGGTGTCGACTTGTAGGCACATGCCAAATAAGTTAAATCTTTTTCTAAATAAAATATTATTTAGAATCAAAAGCGTTACTTACAGCCGCTATGTTAAAATAACGTATATATATATAACTATTACAAATTCCGCCCAAAGTTAAATTTAGTAAAAGCACCACGAAATAGATATGTTTTTAATCATAAAACCTTAAATGAATGAAATTTCTACATTTTCTCTCTTAAAATTGGCGCCTAACAACAAATTCAAAATTTGCAGTATGGAGGGAGGATACACTTTTAATTAAATATCTTTATTTAGTAACGATGTTTGGTTTTTCCTTCAGGATAAACTAAAACTAAACAAACAGGTACACCCTTTGGCAAAAAATAATAAAGGTCATCTGTTGAAAGCAAAAATCTTCTAACCCCAACTTGTTACAGAGCGCTGTTCACAAGGTAACCAGCGAGACCGGGTAGGCCCTGCAGCAGTTGTGTTATGACATGCACTAAAGACGCTGCCTAGTGTGTGTTGGCAGAGTGCGCAGTGATGCCGTGGTTAAGAGCGCAAGTTCCCCTCCCGGCCCAAACACCTTCCCCCCCATTACACCTTTGTAACACATTATGACAAATTAGTTCCGTAATATTGTTTGTTATACACAGCTAGCTCTAATATTTTAACACTTATATATGCATTACAATGAATATTATAATATTTTCTTCAGTATTTGTTCTATCTAAAAGCAATATGCCGCACACGTATTCCCTGCACATACAAGAAAGACAAAAGATGACGTGCGGGCACACATTCCAGAAGCCTGGGATGTTGTAGCCTCTCATTCACACTACTGTAGAAATCTGACATCATCTATATCCCGAAGATTGGGGACAGTTATACGTGCTGAGGTTTCATACGCTCGAAATAAATTTGTGTTATTTTTGTATGTTTTCACTTTAGAAAATAAAAATTTCTGTTAATATATTTAGCTAAGTATTTGTAAAGATTACATTTGCGATTTACATTTTGTGTGGGCATCGGTAATGCCATAAACCTCAAACGATAGTTAAAATATAATGTCATGCACAATGTGATTTTTGTACACTTATAAAAACAATAATAAAACATAAAACAAATCAGTGGGATTTGAACCCAGGAGCATACGTAAAAGAGCAAGGCCTTTTAAACCGTTCGGCCACCGCTTTCTCTTTCTACTGTTCTCTTTCAGGACGCTTATGATTGTCACCATTATGTTTATAGGCAAAGCGCCCACTGCAGTGTGCACTCGCTGCATGCGCTTGTAAATACAGCGTTCCCGAAGTTCTCCGATCTACATGTTGAATCTGCCGATGATTTTTTTGCCAAAGGATGTACCTACTTGAGATTTGTTAGGCCACTTTTCTGACAGATATACAAATTAAATATTGAAATCATTTTTGCTAACTTTGCAGAAGCAAAGAAATTATAGTGTATGTATTTTATGCAAGATTGTGCAATTCCACATTGACTGAACAGTGAATGCGCGCTTTAATTGAAGTGTTCTTATTATGCTATCCACAATATTCCCGAATCTCAATTCTCGCGACTATTCTTTTTAGTGCAATCTTAAAAAAAAAAAAAAAAAAAAAAAAAAAAAAGCTTCAGAAATATTCACGTAACTGGGAGGTCTAAAATTTAATTATCACAAAATGATATTCAGTATTAAATCATGTAACTTGTGTAGGACAGAGGTATGTCTGACAGAGGTATGTCTGACAGAAAAGAGCAGATACTTTTGCATATTTAAAAAAAATATTGAATAAACAGACAAATAAAAGAAAATGCACAAAGAGAGCAAGCGTAATGTTGCCGCCCGCAAGGCTTCAGTGTTACCGGCAACCGGCGCCTCGCTATAACAGACACGCCGATGGCAAATGGGTTAAGCTCACAAAAGAATTTGTTGTAAATTGGTGTTTATTAATAACGTGTTTTTTCATTCTCGTAGCAAAACTGGCTTCCTGTGAGCTTGCGCACTTGGTCACATCTTAGAGTAATATATTCCGTTGCTCACTACAGCTGGAACATGAAAGGATTCTCGTTTAGTGCAACTTACAGCTTCAACAGCGATGCAGCCTGTGGGCACAGCAAAGTAACGGAGCTCTTTGGTAGGTCACATGTCTATATTTTAACGTTCTTTGATTTTGTGAATAGTTAACGGCCCTGTTGTATGGAAAATATTCAGCATATTAAAGAGCAAACATTTTACTTAATATAACGTTATAGTAATTCCAATCTGGTTCTCATCGATGTCTCAGAGAGCAAATATGACTTAGTGATGAAGTGTTATTTGCAAGTGGTATGAAGAAATGCGAACTTGATCGTTGTGATGCACATCCTAACAGCCCACAACGTAGAAATTTGGAAAATGAGGTTTTTTTTATACATTTCTAGTAACTGCCCTTTTGGCTAATTGGTAAATACACTACCGCATCTTAAACAAAGCTGGATACTTTCCGGACAAATTCTTTGCATGCCACAAACCACTTTGGGCGAATTACGTTCAGTTAGGATGTTGTAGTTGTTGAGTCCAGTAGATATATCATGATTTATTTTTTTATTTGTTCTATGTTCACTGTTCGCAAAAGAGTTGAAATGTTCCCTCCATCTAAGGAAATCAAGATGCATCTTTAGCAATTAATTAACAAAGCTGAAATAATTGAGTTGATTAATTGATGAATTACTGTAATGAAAATATTTGCCAAAATTATAAACGTACCTTCACTTTTAGATAAATAGTGTAAATTCACTGTCACAACTAAACAACACCAAATTCCATGAAAATAATATGTGTGTGATATCTTCATGTTTACGTTTTCAAAGCATTGCACTGTAAACATTCCACACCTGAATCAGTTTTAAAGCAGGTGTTTGTTGCGAAATACAAGACGCTTATGTGACGTCATTGTAGTTCAAGATTCGTTTTTTCAATCTTTCGCTTATCATTTTTGATAGAGGATCATATAGTTATTAGTTTATTTTTAACAATTTCTATTCGATGGAGGAAGGGAGCGAGGGAGAGAGGGAAGGGGATGGATATGGAGTTTAAACAACCCCCAACAATTCAGCCTATAAGGCTTATTGGGAGAAACGCATTTATTGTTTCCCAAAATCTGTTCCTTGTACAAGTGGCAATATTTTAAATGCAATGTTGGCGTCCTTTCCCAGATCTTCCCTGGTTATACAAAGATTAAGTCTCTTTCTCTCCAGGACCGGACACTCAAATAGGATGTGTGAGGCAGATTCCTTATCCTGTTTGCACATTCTACAAGTGGGCTCATCTTTATAGAGTCCCACTTTTCGTCGATGTTTCCTGAAGTGACCATATTCAGTAATTAACGCAGTTTCTTTTTTATTCCCTTTCTGTCCAGTTTGAGAAGAA
This sequence comes from Metallyticus violacea, assembly GCA_030762175.1. Lineage (NCBI taxonomy): Eukaryota > Metazoa > Arthropoda > Insecta > Mantodea > Metallyticidae > Metallyticus > Metallyticus violacea. The sequence continues at coordinate 89,909,468 of CM060830.1, read as the reverse complement.
ATGTGGAAAGAGCTGGAACCTATGACGCATTTCCAAGCTTGCATTTGTCCAGGATATGTTTGCCATGTTAGTTGATGTTTATCCCCAACTTCCATTAGAAACAATATATTGATTCCCTTCTCTATCTTTATGTATTTAATAAAACTTCCGTAATAGCGAACCAGTTTATGAGTTTAAACATTTCTTATACATCTTTATGAATTATTAAGTGTGAAGTATCAGTGAATCCGTAAAGAAGAAACCGACTATGGCAGATTAATAGCGCATGGAAAATAAATATCACTGTAAAATGTATGAAGAAAGTAATTGTTTAATATTCGAGCAAGTACTTGGAACAAGGGTAGGTCCATAAGTTCCGGCCTTGCCGAAAAGAATTATTGCCTTCACAAAATCCTTATCTGGTATCATATCTTATCTATTAAGTGAATAGTTGCAGCTGTAACTTCCGCTCCGCTGTGTTCAGTTCGGATATTGTTGCATAAAGAAGGCTATTTCTAGAACATTGTGACATGTTCAAAATGGAGATTCGAGCTGTTATTAAGTTCTTTACAAAAGAAGGACTTACTCCTAATGAAATTAAACACCGATTGGACGGTGTATATGGAGTTGCACCCCCTTCATATTCTACCATTAAAGAATGGGCCAAACTTTTTCTAATGGATCGAGAAAGCATTGAAGACGAAGAGCGTGCAGGACGGCCCTTGGAGGTACTCACTCCTGAAAACATCGCTCACTCTTGTGGAAGGAGAAATTATGGAAGACCGGCGGCTCAAAGTTACAGAAATAGCAGAAAGGTTGCATATTTGAAAAACAACAGTTCTTCAAATTATTATGAACATTTAAACACGAATAAGATTAGTGCAAAATGGGTGCCTACACTTTTTTCCTCAATCCAAAAGTAGCAACGAGTCATCTGTTGTCAAGCAGTTTTGGAGCTCTGCCGTGGCAACGAGAGAGTTCTACAAACCATTGTTACAGGAGATGAAACTATGGCCCTCTACTATGATCCTTGTCCAAAAGAGAACCAGTATAGTGGTGTAAACCAGGCGAAGCACCGCCTCCAAAGGCCAAGGTCACTCTGTCAACCAAGAAGATCATGGCCGCAATCTTTTGCGACAGTGAAGGAATACTCTTCATTGACTTCAAGGAGAGGAACACCACAGTAAATGGGGGAGTACTATGCTGACCTACTGCATAGACTACGTGCTTCCATCAAAGAGAAAAGGCGAGGAAAGCTGAGTGGTGGTGTGCGCTTTCTTCACGACAACGCGCTTGTACACAGCTCTTGTTGCAAAGGAAGATGTGAATAAAAGTGACTTCAAGGAGATCGACCATTCACCCTACAGCTCCCAGTGACTATTTCCTCTTCTCAAAACTAAAGAAGGACCTTCGAGGAAGGAAATTTAAGTTTGACGAAGAAGTGATGGATACTGTTTATGTCCTTTTTGCAGACAAGACTTCTCACTATTTTTTGAAGGGGGATTGAAATGTTAATTCAAAGATGTGGGAAGTGTATGCAATAAAGGGTAACTGTATTGAAAACTGAATTATAGTTTTTATCTTTAACATACCTAGAAAATAGTTAGGCCGGAAACTTATGGACCTACCCTCGTATCTATTCCAAAAGTTCTGCAATTCCAGCCAACATAAATTTTATTAAATACTTTTTTTCATTTTTTGAAATTACAGAATGGAAGTGAAAATTTACATAAACAATGTAGAGATTTAGTAGTATACCTAGTTGTCCACGCGGTGTGTAACTCCGCTACTAGTCGTACCGCAGCCGGCGGCGTTCTCTTTTAACTGCGCTTTATCATGCCCCTGATAGTCACTTTCTGGACTTGTTCCCTGATGGTCTCACTGCTGTATACATTCTCCAAACTTCATTTTTTGTATACAAGCTTATTTTAAATACAGCTATTTCCAGACCTACAGTTCACATAAAATGCACAATTTTGATTCTGTTAGTTTAATATAAACCAAAATAAAAATTAGCGGAAAAAACCGGGATTTCAAAATCTGAAAGAAAATATTAAGAAACACAGAACTTTACGGTGACCGAATTTCATTTTGTTCTTTGGAATGTTTTTTCTTGTTTCAGTGTTCGTTGAACCAAGGAAAGGTAACAATCCCACCAGCTTATATAGAGCAAGATTGTATGTGTGTTTTACGAAGCAAAGCTTAAGTACGATGGGCGCGGCCGGCTCCGACAGGCTTAGTAGACGTAAAACATAAAACGCATCATTGGACAATCTTTATAGCTAAAGTGTGGACGCTGTTATTTCGTTTCTTAAAGAACAATAAATGTTTTATTCTGATCGAACGGGTTTAACACAGGAATATTTCTAATATATTCCACAAGTGCTTTATTCTGAGCAACGTAGTTGCCTGACGTTGCCCTGATCTCGGTCGCGATACTACGTTCGTAAATTTATCGGTAATCTCAGACCCTCTCGCGATATTACCCGTGATATCCTAACCTAACTTAACCTAAATTTGCAACATATATGAATTCATAATAAAATTGTAATCTATGTATGATCCTCCCTAAAAAAAAGGTGACATATTTACTATAGTAAGAAAAATGTAAACAAAGTGTAAAAATAAAACAAGGTAGCCCCTGGAGGAATCACACTCACTAATATTCCGTTTTTTTTAATGGTGTTTAACGCCCGTTTTTACTTCTGAGGCACCACAGGAGATGGACACTGATGATACATGAGATGAAATGATAAATTAGGAAAAGGAAGAAAACGTTGCAGACAAACTCTTTTTCAGCCGGTTGAGGTGGCAAAATACAACTGCCAAGTGAGCCAACCGGACAAACCACATCTCAACAGTGAAATAATTCAATATTTTTTGTTTCTAAAACAAATGTTAATTATTTTATTTGCTAAACTTTTACGTACCACCCGGCAATGGTACGTGTACCATAGGTTGCGAACCACTGGTCTAGGTATTGTTCTTGATGCAATATTTTCATAACGTGTACGATATATATTCCTGCACAGTTTCCAATATTTAGCATCAGTGATGGATGATTAGCAGTAGTTTGAAACGAAAGCAATTAAACTAGCAGTGTAGCTTGATTCACTGACAGTGAATCAAAATTTATTTTTAATTCTAGGTCAGATCTGGTCAAAAAATATATCTGCTGTCAGCAAATCACTGAATTATTATTATCATCAAGAGTGTACGTGGCTGTTCGACTCCAAGCAAGAAAGACAACTGACAGTGGAACTGCAAACTAATCAAAACCGTAAGTCTTGTTTTGTTAAGTAAGTCAAACACTAAAAATTTTCCGCAAATGTTGTTTCATATATAGAGGTGGACAAAATAATATGAACATATAAGAGAGTTTCAAAATGTAGACTAAATTGACAGTATTTGATGAAACTAAATTCTAGTGATGTCACTTAACTCCCACGAAGCGAAGTTACATTCTTAGATAAATGATTTGACATTCAGCAATAGTAATATGGCGTGTTTATTCAGAAGTTTTTTTTGAGTAGTGTTTAACGCCCGTTTTTATTACTAAGGCACCACAGGTGGTGACACTGATGATACATGAAATGATAAACTGGAAAAGGAGTAGTACTTTTAAAAGAAGGAAGCGTTCCAGGCCAAGGTTTAGGGTACCTCCCCGGTATTTACCATTTATGGGGCCTGAGGAAAACCTGGAAAAAACCTCAGGCAGGGAGGACGGTCCTGGAGCGATCGAACCCCTGACCTCCCGCTCACGAGTACGCGCCTAAACGACCTCGGCCACCATGGGGGTTTATTCGGAAGTGTAGCCTGTACAAAGTGATAGCGCTCTTAACTGTTTTCAGTATTACGGAAATGTCTGCATTGGTGAAAGATGTTAACTGGAATTATTCTTAAAACAGAGACATTGCTTTAGAAGTTCTGGCCAGGAGACTGATAACAGTTCCGGTTGTCACGGATGTCTTCAAAAATGTTTCGCAAGTGCACAAGAGCATAAAATAATGCGTGTGCATATATTCACAGCCGTTTTGAAGCGTAATAAAGATGAAGGAAAATATTTAGTTGTACCTATTAGTCATGCGTCTATCACCACAAGCCGGGATAAAATAAACAGTAAAGAATGGTGGCACACGATCTCTTCAGCCAAAAAGTTAAAGTTGCAAACCTTCGGCAGAAAGATTCTGTTGCCTTTGTTGAAAAATATGAAAAGAACTATCACTCAGGAAAAGGACAAATCAGTGAATAGAATCCGGAACAGCACAAATACATTTTGTAGGAATCTTGTCCAAAGATGTTCTCCTTCATATGACAGCTGCAACTCTCGACACTTGATCTTTATCTTACAAAATCATCCATGCTATTTGATCTCACTTTCTTATGCTCAAATCAAACAATCGCCCACTTGAAGCACCCTGAGTGTAGAAAGATTTGGTATGACAAAGAGCTGCAGACATATGAAAGTATTTCTTCTACTGAAAATAAAGAAGTTGGAGAAATATGTGAGGAATGAATTAAAATGGAGAGTAATTACCTATATAGAAAAATGATCCACCATATCTATTTTTAACAAAATTATACGCATAATATTAAGAAATTAAATTGAAAATACTTTTGCTGTTCAGCCGTTACCAGCCAAAGTCTTTTGCACATTTTTCTGCAGTACGGAACTTCCACAGGATGTTAGTTGTTGGTCCATAACTACAGTTCTGAGGTTAGTGTCGTGCCAGCATACAGAAATATTGTGAAATCATCGTCTGTTATAACGATAGCTGAATTGACTGTCAGATTGCGACTGTTAATTGTCCATTTACCTAAAGTTAAGGATGGAGGCAGAATTGCTGTACCAAAAATCTTGAAAACAAAGGTTTCTCACAGCAGGACACACAATTATCTGGAACACAGTTAGCAGTGTTGTCTTCCAGTAAAAAAGAATGCAGCAGGTTCTTTCGTAGTCTTAGAGATTAAATCAACAGCTGCCAATATCGCCTCAAGAGGAAGAATGACACTGTGAGTCCATTTTGGTAAATTGTCTATGCCATCATCCAATATGACAGTACCAGTATTTAAATGCTACTGAAAATTTCGAAGAGTGACTTTGCAAACGGACAATTTTGCACTTTGTTTTAAAAAAAAATCTCTTATACAGCTTCTTTCAAAAATTGCAGCAGTTTCTATATAAATATCGAAATAAACATCACTTAGGTATTGTTCCCAAGAGAACGTCAAATGTGCTTTCAAATCCTATAGAACAGTTCATGTTATTTCGTCCAACTTTTGTAGTTATAGTAAAATGTATTCCAACACTGGGTAGTTAGAATAAAGTTGATTATTACTTCGGAGTTCATGTTTTACGACTTTTGGACTCTGTAGCACAATGGAAATTGATATAATCTTATCCTACATTATCATAAAAGAATGGCATGGTAGGCGTGCAGCCATTACTAAGAAGAAGTAACAACAGTGACCAGGAATCGTGGTTTCAACTGAGGCGGTGCGGTGTCTCACTGCATATCAAATATTTTTCCTATAAAATTCTAGGTACTCAAAATGGCTGGACACTTTTCTGACGAGCTCATACAAGACCTTCAGTATTTCATTAATATTATGATATTTTGTAATTGCAGGTCAATGCACAGCCTGGAATGTAAGTATACATGAATATCAGGAAAACACAGTTGATGGAATTGGCGAAATTTTACACACATTTTGTCCACGTGACCGGAACAAGAAGTATTCTCTGCCTTGGAAAATGAACACCGTTATAGTAAGGTAATGCGGTAAACACAACTCTTTCATATTTTAAATAAGACATTGTAGAGTATTTACGTTGAAATCAATCTGTGCTTTCTGTATGTGGAGTAAAATAATTGCCAAGGAGACGTGTTGCAATGCTGCAGCTCACAAATTTCATAATCTAGGAATTATGTAGGGTTTTGTATAGCATTGTGTCAAAAATAGAATAAACAAAAAGTTCTAATTCTTGTTCCAATACTTAAAATCTGTAAATTATGCTTTAGTGTACAGATGTAATGTGTCAAAATAAGTTGTCGAAATGTCAGGGTTCTGCCATGTAGGAAAGCAAACTTAACCAATTTAACATTGGAAATATAGGGCCTTTCGACTCCCATAAAGAACAAAATACGAACTGAAAAGAACATTAAATAACACAATAATTAATGAAAACGAGCTTGTTCGCACCCATCAAAGAACCTCGAATTTTGAGATATATATCCTTGCGCTTAAAAGAAATAAACATCTAGGTTTATGCTTCTTTGTGGTTACAAAACATGTGAGTAATTAGTAATAGTTATTAGTAAAATGCTGTGCTACGAACTTTATAACTACATACTTTTTAACGTACAAGTGGTTTTTCGTTGTTCTCTTCCACAGAAATAGTATTATTAGTCGGGCACTGGTAATTTGTATAAATTTCTCTACAAGTGTAGGAATATTGGTAACTTCAAATACTAGCACAAAATTTATCTTTTAAATGTTTTTGGGAGTCAGTTGTTAATCAACTTACCTATAGATGACAATCAACAAACAGATCAAATTACACAAGTACAAGGAGGCGGTGTGAAAGGAGAGGAAGATCAATACGGAAAGTCAATAATACAACCTGGAGGCCGGAGAAGGACAGATGTAGACGAGTGGAAGAAGAGGGAAATTAAAACGAGGTCGACAATACAGAGGAGGAGGAAAACCGCAGCCACCAACGGGGGAGTTCGAGGAGAAGAAGAAGATAGGTGAAGGGAGATAGGAGCCGGCGTAGGAGAATTCAAAGAGAAGAACGAGGACGACAACACAGAGGAATAGGAAACTGCAGCTACCAAGGAAGGAGATTGAGGAGAAGAGGTAGTGAGGTGAAGGGAGGGAGGAGCTGGGAAGAAAGGCAATATATATTAATTACTAAGGGAGTATTTTGTTATAGATACATAGTTTCAAAATATAACAAGCAAAACTCTAATGAAGTGTTGACAGAAAAATAACACAAGTTAATGGTTAAAAATAACATAATAATACAAGTTAAAAATAAGTGAACAATATTATACTTGATAACATTTATAAAATGATTATTTTTTAATAAAAAGTAACTAATATTAAAAAGTTATCACTAATAATAATGCATACTTAAACTTAAGAGATGCTAAATTACAGAATAAGTTGGTATTAGGGTAGAAATTGTACAGTATATAGTAAAATTTGTTAGCAAGAATTGAATTAAAGCTAAGAAACTTATTTGCGATACAGAAAAAAGAAATTTAAAGTAAATTATAATTGACAGGATACCAGACACATTTTCGCCGGAAACCGATGGAACAGTTTTTGTTTTCATATAGTAAGTAAATAATAATGTTGATTTGTAATTTGTATTTTTGTTTTAACAGCTGGTTACCAGTTGTAGGTCAGTGCTGGCTTGCAGCATGTATGGGAATTTATAATTTAGTTTAGTTTATGTATTTGTTTTATTATATGGGTTAAAGTAGATATTCTTTACTTTTCCTTTTGTTCGCCCTGTATCTATTATTAACTATTTTTATAATTATTATTTTATTTTATTTAATTTTTATATTTAGATAAACCTGAACAATAATAATGTAACAAATATAATAATGTAATTTTTCAAATAAAGAATAAAAGTTCTGGAACATACGTTGGGGTGTAGGAAACAAGTTACCGGGATGGAGTATTAGTTATTATTATTATTATTATTATTATTATTATTATTATTATAGTCATTTGACCCAAATGTGCTAAGTATTAGCAAAAGTGATGATAATGGTGAATAGGAATAGGATGCATAAAGAAAGAATAAATAAATTTGTGTACAATGATAAAGGAAGATTAAGTGCAATTAAATAACGGCTTATGACAAATACTGGCATTTCCTGATTCAAATGCAAATTTCAGACCGACATCTTAGTTAATGTATTTTTAAGATTCTTGCTACACGTCATGAAAATAATTCCTTTTCATACTTCATTTTCTTTTAAAACAATCTCTTTTGACACAATATTTCCAGTTGTTTGCTAATAATGAGAGCGTGATGGTCAAGCAATATACACAAATAAATAAATGATCAAACGGTCTAATAAAATGAATGACCGAGAGCAAACAGGATGCTCGATTTTTCTTGCCGTCTCTCGACTACTGAAATTAATGCTCCTAAAGGTAGCTGTATGGGGCCGTCGTCTGAAGTGAATTTATTACGCTTAAATGTATTAATGCATAATAAAATATTAATTCATCGTTATATCTGAGAAAAATTATAAGACTCATTTAGCAGGAATGACAATAATCCGCTCTGTCAATTAAACATCCGTAAGGAGTGGACATAACCTAATTCAAGGTATAGCGACAAATGGCAAACAGCTGATTTCTAATAGAGTGCCACATTGTACTTTCTTACTCCCAAGTTCCAAGTGTCTCTCTACTGATATCCTGATTAAATGCGAACACGAAGAATTTCTACACTGTAAATGGGTGTGTTATGACCAAACAAGTTTGAGTTTCTTCTGACAAAATATCATTAAATGCATATAAAGTAAAAAGAATCAATTATTTGGTAATTATTTCAGCCAATACTAATGCTTAACTGTTGTTATGTTCTTGTTTCCAAAACTGAGTGCAGATTTTCGTCATCCCATACATGAATATTGAGAAAGTTTGGTATTACTGTTTATGAGAACATCACAAACATTTTTAACTAAAAACATGTAATATTTACTTAGTTATGAAAAGGTCTGCTTGTTTTGAAATGCTCTGTTCTCCAGGGTTTTCCCTCATATTAAGTGCAAGTGATAGATTTACTACTGAAAATAAAACTTTCCCTTTTTGCAGGCTAGAGGCGATGACTACCACGCCACCTGAGTTCATTATTCGATGGAATTCACAAATTGTTCAAGCTAAATCGCATTCTTCGGACCCAACATCAACTCCCATGCTCAGCTCCTCGAATTCTCAACAAGCGTTTCGAACATTTTGTCTATGTGTAGTACTAATACTGCAAGGATGGCATTTTGCAGCACCCACATAGGCCAGCCGGTGCGTCTGCACTGGCTAACATAAAACACTTTGCTCAACTTGATGTAGTGCAGGCGCACTTCAGATGTTTGTTAGTCACGAATTGAAAGTGGTGCAGTATAATTAGCGTAAATGTGGTTACTGTGTGTCAAGACAAGAAGACAGTACGGAGTTCTCAATAAAAACAATATTTTGCGTATAACAAGATATTGCATTGAAAAATGCTTGTTTTCCGATAGTGTACATCCCATGGATGTGTTATTTCGATTATTAGAGTTATTAAATAGTTGGGATAATTACTGAAAACGCCTAATAGTTGTAAATGACATTCCCATAACTTTCTGAATCCCTTTTATCGTTTTCATTTTACTTTAGGAAGTTCATAGAAAGCATGTCTGAAGATTTCAGCTATGCTTTTGTAATAAATTCATACATGTAATATGCTGTAACGATTAGCACGAAAAATAGAATTAAAGTCGTATAAAATTAATATGTCGGAAGAATTAAAATTGGTGTATGATGCCGCTTGCAATAAAGCAAATGAAACGTTACTTTTTGCTATCGGAAGAAAATTCGTGTGACGAAAAGAAAAATGGTATACATGAAAACACTTTTTGGGATGAAATACTTGAGCCATCTTGTATTATTTTCAACGTATTTAAACAACCAAAACCTGATCACCGCTATGGATCGGTCCAATACATTGCTATGAGATACAGGGGGTTAAATAACTAAACTTTTTGGTGTTTAAAACGATATTACATTTTCATAGTCTTTATCTTGCACATATTTATTTATAATTAGAAATGATGAACTTCGAAATAATTCAATTACAGTCTAACCTCACCAGTCTGAACTCAATGGGACCGAAGCATATTCGGATTGTAGAATATTCGGATCAACAGAGATAATTTATAATCAATGTAATTGGGTCTATAATTTACAAGTTAATTGTACTTGGTTGTTATAGCATGCGATGTTATTTTTGTGACGCAAACGCCATTGTTGAAAGAGCTTGTGAAGTTCATTCGAACTTGGCCGCATAACTCTTGGGTAGTTTGTTCATCTTCCTGTATTTGAGCGCTGGATCCATTATTTTTTCTGAGTTCAGTTGAGCAGGGTTGCAAATTTCGTTTTTGCTAAAGGAAACATGGTAAAACAATACAGTATGCATATATATATTTAATTGTTGGTCCTAGTAAGTACGATCGATCATATATTTGTTACAAAATCTTTCCAGGAGTATCTTACATTCCTTCCAAATTTGCTAATATGTTAGTTCCGGAACCGACCGCCATAGCTTCATTCTCTCGGAATTCGCTAAAAAAATACGTGTTCCCGCCTATACTGTTAATATGTTTATTTTAGTGTTTATATTGTTGCTAAAACATAAAACGATACTGTAAATTAAAACGTTTATAATAAGCACTAACCTATGTTATAAGAGATGTTCAAAATGATGCCCTCAGCGGCAATGCATAACCGGCATCTATATAAATAGGAAATCCCTGTATTTTATTTAACATCGCTTTCGTAATAACACGGCGTTTCTAACCGCGTTTCCTCTTATAGAGAGATACTATCTTGTAGCTTAGTAACAAGTTGGCATACAATTTTTCTACTAAAATAAGATTTCCAGGATAATTTATTGCGAATCAACTTAACTACTTCTCTGCAAAAACCCTATGTACATGCATGGTATTTGAACCCGTTTTTTCAAGACTATATTTATGGAATGACATAACTAACGAAGAACAATCAGCATACAATTAAAGCACCGAGTAATACACACCCTCTTGCTTCTCCCATCGCGCAGTCGCGCTCTGTTAATCCGTATCTTAATGTCTTCTGTGTATTATTAACGCAATAACTTTTAAACATGTAAAATGCTTTAAATTTCTCCATTTTACATTTCGCATAAAATTCAAGAATTTTAACTGGTGTCTATGTAAAATTTTAACTTCCAGTTGTAATGACATGTTCTTGAACAGCCAGCGTAAGCACTATACACGTGAGAGGTGTCAGGCGACTGACCGACCTGAGTGTGAAGTAATTGAGCCATCAATTCATGTTGTACTAACATTATGACATACCAACCGAGGCTTTTCCCCCTCTCTAGAGTAAACAGAACCTTCTTGATGATCTAGAAGTTTCCAGAACTGAATAGAAATTCAAATTCTGGATTACAATGCAGAACTATAAATGCAATATACATATAATCAGAATTAAACAGACCCAAAACAAGACAACGTAATATTTTATCAGTCCTTCATTAATCAGATTTTCATTTGCTAGTCTCGAATCGCGGCAACAGACCCCTTCACAAAGTACACGAAGACCTAATTATGTTCCTGTCTGAGTTGAAACTAAGAGTTATGCTAAATGTTGACTCTGTTAAGTGATCATTAAAATTACAGCAAAGGAGCGTCTTAAATTCCTAGTGTAATCTTAATAGAAGAAACACTCAAGAACCTACATTTTAGATGTTCCCGTTCTAAATCTAAAATGTCAGCCGAAGATTTTGTGAACAAATTTGTAGAGCAGTACGCTCTAGAAACCAACACTGGCAGCTCAAACACATTCTCAAAAGAATTCCTCACTTAAATACTTTTTAATCCAAACCATCTCAACTTCCGCGCTACTTTTCTTAATTCTAATTAAATACAGGATTTATTGTAAAGTAGAGACTTGTATGGATCATTGAGATAAATATAGAACTGTATTGCATTAATATTTTTAACAGAATATGTTGCTGATTTGGATCCATCCTGCAAAATGATGCTTCACCTCTATACCCGGATGTACAATAACGAGTTATGTTTTGACAAAATAAATATTCAGAAAAATAGAAAGAAAACAAAACAAAATGACTTAGTAATTTTGGTTGCAGCATTCCATTAAGTGTTTAATTTTAATAATATGATATAGAAACTACACCTTTCCTACACGTACTGAAAGAAATATTATTTCGAAGATTACTCAACATTATAACACAGGTTGTTCCTCTTCTCTCAGCTTAACACATGAACGGAAAAAATAATTCAGTAATTTGAAGAATGCTGTTACAATAACACACAATGTTAATGATCGTTCTGAAAAACCAAGTAAAATATTTTTGGATGCTTTCGATTTGTCAAATAAATCAGGAACATGAAATAAAGTCGGTGACATGGTTAGTATGAACAAAGAACGTAAAATATATTAGGTCTATAACTTACACGCTGAAAATCTTTTGGCTTAGGGGTCTTCTGTCAACAAATACAGAGGGTGCCAAAAAATGTATACGCACTTCAAGAAAGACAAATGTGTGTTAAGAAAACAAAACTGAATTCACACAAACAGAAAATGATGAGCACTAATCATCTTAGACTTTTACAGTTACAACAGATACTCAAAATGCTCACCATCGGCGTCGATACACTTCTAAGTACGTTGAACTACTGATTGAGCAACGTTTGCGAAAGTGTTCTCAGCACATGCCGTTTCAATTTCTTCCCGAAGTGCTGCTAGTGTAGCTGATTTTCTACGGTATACAACATCCTTAAGAGTTCCCCATAGGTAGAAGTCCAAGGAGTTAGATCCGGAGAACGCTGTGGAAACTCAATCAGACCTCTTCGTCCTATCCTATGTCTTGGAAGATTGTCATCTAGGTACGCACGTACATCCCGGTGGTAATGTGGTGGTGCACCATCCTATTGGAAGTAAAATTGCTCATTTCCATAGAGTGTATAAATGGCGGGTAACCCGGAACTCGTGTTAGGGTTCTGTTCTATACACATGTCTCCATTGCATTTGAACTTCAACAACATTCTCGGTTTTCCAATACCACTTCAAAATTGCTTTCCTCTATTCAAACAATAATCTTGACTCCATTTTGTTGTAGCTACTCTAGCATAACGTAATGTGAGTCACATCTGTTTACGGAACATAATACTACACATTACTGTTGTTTTTCGGTTCAATTTTGAAATATATTAAATAGATATCTACTATGAAAGTGTGTATACATTTTTTGGCACCCTCGGTATATAATCAAAAGTTAACCAACTTCTAAAAGCATCTAACAATTCAGACCAGCAGCTTCAATTTTTGTCTGATGGTGTTTGTAGATATACTTTGCCTTGTCGTAGGCATCCACTGGTGCTCTGATGAACAACAAAATCATACCAATGAAGTTGCAACTTCGTGGAATCACTTTTATTTTAAAAACATTTATTATACATTAAATTAAATAAGCAAGAAACAGTGTATTTTTCCCTATATTTACCAAAATTAACGGTAATAATGAAATTTAAATTAATTTTAACTAAGCACTTTACAAAACCGTTAAATGTTCAAATAAAAGTTGTGCTAACTTAACTCTATAATATACTTTATAAGCAGCAACAGATTGCACAAGCAAAAAGAAAAAAAATGTAGTACACTTTTCATTTAACTGTACCTTTAAATTTTGTTAGCACTTAATTTATAAGAATGTGTGCTTTTGACGATTACTGATTCTCATAACCCAAGATAGACATTGACTGATGTTCTAAACAACAGAGACTAGAAGTAGCTTAAGGGGGCACATGTTCCGGTACTCTCTGCCAAAGAGAAGCTCTTAGAACATTAATTTTATACGATGCTTTCCTTTCCATTGTAAATTAGTAGTTTCGGTATTATTATAAATAAATAAAATAAGGAATTCTATAAAGGGAGCTGAAAACAAAAGAATGATACATTCCCGTCCTTGATAACTATGCATACAGCATCTCCCAACTTCCAGCGTCAGTAAAACTTTTAACACAATTCTTATAAATATTCTTTGGTTTACCGACCTATTTCTGACCACTGTTTCTTGCTTAGCTCCATGATATAGGTTTCAATCTAATTTTAATTTCGCTCTGCAGGTGCGGAGAAGACATCTGCATGTATGGTGCCTCTGTTTGCTGCCGGTTTATGTCAAACATGCCTATTTAGATTTTTTAACTATGCCATGCCTGTTTTCAATACCCCTCTGGTAATTGTTTAAACGGATTTTTGACAATTCCCGCTGTATAACCGCCACCCATCATTTTGGATAATGCATGTTGTTTAATTGGTGCCGGTAGCATATTGCCCTCAGGGTTGTATATTGTACTTTAATTATTCTTAGCCAGTATGTAATTACATTTATTTTTCTGTAGACTGTATCTTCCCAGCATCCCACCTCTCGTAGTACACCATAGTTCGATGTGCGCCTCCTCACCCCTAGAATTCGATTCCAGAAATCACGTTCTAATTTATTTAGACCGTCCATTTTATCCCATCCTCAAACCTCATGCCATACAACAAGGACCTAGCCGTTGCCTATATATTTATGTTTTGACCGGGCTAGTTGCCTATGTAGGAACCGAACCAAATTCCAAGGTCATTTATATCTCTCCTGGAGATTATTTCTAAAACATCTGACTTTTAATTTATTGAAGTAACATTTTTTGTGTGCAAATACGTTTACCAATCTTCTGAAATAAATTATGTCGCTTCCATTGAGGCAATCTTAGCCTATGTCTTTTTAACTTACGAATACGTCGCAATGCGTGGCTATAAAATCAATCTCGTTATACCAGACGCCAACTCTAGTACACTAATGAACGTGTTCCAATCTTCCAATATATCAGTCCTTTCTGTTCCCATTCACTATACCCAGACTAGCGAATCCTTACTTGACCTATTAGCGACTAATTAAGCTATGAACAGTGTGCAACCTCGAGTATATCCCATTATGACATCATCTATCTTGCATACTCGCTTAAGTGCTCTAAGCCTGCAGCTAAAATACCGGTCGTAATATGAAACACATTGAAGAGGTAACTTCAATTGAGAAATACCGTGAAATAGAATCAATACATTATATACTGTAGAGAAGAAATGTATTATCTTAAGTAATACATTCTGACAATACTTAATAAATACATGTTCACGAAAACGTAAGATATAAAAACAGCCCACACTCCCTGGATAATCTAGGTCATAAAATACTTAATGGCATCGAGAGACAGTATGTCGTAAATACAAATGCAAACCTAACCGTTCAATCTGGACTTTGAAGTACATACGAACAACTTGCCTTGGACGTAGAAAAACGTACATTTCCCCTAGACCAGGGCTGATAATGAATTAACTGCAAGTCGTTCACCGTTTATCGTCTTCTGTTGCTTGCTAACTGTGAAGAAACACGAGCATGGCTGTATTTAAGCATTGTAGTATTAAGTTACGTTGCAATCTAAAAATGCGAGGGCTTATTTCACTCATGTGACGTAATTCTGAATCGACCAGTGAAACTAAACAAAAATTTGAAGTTTTGACCAGTAAAAGCCGGATTACGGACTGAAATTATGGAACAAAAATTATCAAATCTGTTTTACGCGTCGGTCCAGGTGGTGTAGTGGTAACCATACTTGTCTTCTAAACCCTACCAAGATCGCGGGTTCGACCCCGGCCAGGACCGATGGATGGCGTAAAAATTCTAAATATGGCTTTCATCGGAAGAGAAGATAAAGAACCTTAAGCCTCAAACAAGGGGCCTCTGAGCAAAATTTGTCGGTCATTTCACGCCCTGATTTGATTGGGATGCTGATGACCAAACCAACAAAAAACTAACCTTTTCCGTAGTCGGATCGCCTCTTATAGTAGACTGCCATTTCATTTCCGGCGTATAACATTGAATTCATACTCACAAAATGCCATAAAAATCGGTTGTATTATCCTTAAGCATTTGCAAACGGTCGGCGGATGTTCGCATGCGATTTCGATTTTGCTTCGGAGTGGGCAGACGCAGCACCCATTTTGCACAGTTTTTTCATGTGCAATTCATTATGCAATATAAAATGAACTTAGCCTCGGCTATCTCGCGCACTTTCACCTCTGTCAGCCGAAAATATATAAATGGATCTTATCGATTATTTCTGGCCTCACAGTTGACTTTGGAGCTCCAGGATATGGTGCGTCTTCAATGTTTGTTCTGCTAAGCTTGAACTCGTTTGTCCAAAGTCAAACGACATGCTTCACTTAATGTAGGCAAATTCCTTTCTGAAGATCAAGTTCCTTTGCAGTTTTCCTTTCAAAAAAATCGCTCTACAAATTCTAATTTTATCCATTTTTCAATGTCACTCGAAACGCTCGTGTTTAAACAACTACCAAACAATGAATTAACATCAATAAATTATCACCATAAATTCTTGATACTTAGAAATAAACCTTCTGGTCACTGTGCAAATGTTACTGTTGCCCTAGTAGGCATACCAGCAACTCTTATAAGACCTACAAAACTTTCCTATAATTCTCCTGTAAAGTAACTTACTTCCTTCAAAACTAAATTTAAAGTCAGTCGATAGAGAAAGAGTCTTACAAATTTATTTTCTACGAACATTCAACGCTTTATTTACATACTTTTCTACTTGTGAAGAAATAAATACGTACATTAGACTCATAAACGCTAGTTCTATTGTTTTGTAGCAAACGTTGCGCTTTTCTTTTTTTGGAATATTCACTGCAGTACGCGATTGCACTAGAAGGTGATGAACTGCTTGTGAAGGCCATCTTTAATAGTGTCCACATAATATAATGTATTCAATCTTTTTTTTTTATTAAAACTTGAAGACGATATAATCATGATTCCCCTTGCATTGCTTTTTTTAAAATTATTTAATATAAAATTTCAAATCATTATTTTTCAATAATATATCACTTCCTGGTTTATTATTATAATATACTTATTTGTCACTTGGATGACAAGAATATATCATCAGACGGCACTAAATCGATAATAAAAGAAAACATTATAAAAAGTAGCAGCCTTTTTTTACACTAGAGAAAGAATAAGGCTTTGGCTTTAACCTAATCAAAAATGTTCAACCAAAGAATGAAAATGATAAATTTGCTAAAAGCTAACGATTTTAAAGTAATTTTACCTAAAAATAGTAAGCTATGTAAGATTTTTAAACATGAACAACGTACATATCTTAGTCTACCATATATATATACATTAGTGAACGATGAAGATTGTCGAACAAACATTTCCTTTCAAGCATGGTTGATAATCACAAATGATGCGCTCGGCTTTGGGCTGAAGATAAAATAAAAAATAGCTGACCTATTTTCTGTCACATTGTTTATTTTATTTACGGACGCTCTTTATGTTTAACATCTCAGGTCATCAGCAACCCACTCAATTCCGGAGTGAAATCACCAATAAATTTTGCTCAGAGACCTTTCGTTCTAGCTTGATGTTCTTTTACGTGCCGTAAATCTACAACACGGAACCCACGACTTTACTTCCTTTCCAAATGAAGCCATACTTAGGATTTTTAAGTCAGAAATCTTGGCAAACCCGCGATTTAGGGTCTATGAGGCAAGTAGACCATCAGGACCGACCCTCACAAAATGAATGTACTAACTCCAGCAAATCTCAGATCCTTAGAGTCTACAGACATAAAAACACAATTGAAATTAATATAAGAGATACTTTATTTTTTTAATTTTGTGCGGCCAAACTACATAAAAGAACTACTGTGAGTCATTTACTTCAGCTCTATATGCCATAGCCCTAGAGAAAGAGAATATGGTTATTGCGCATGCGCAGTTACATCTAATTAGCTGTGGGTGCTCTTTTTGGGTTTTTTAAATGAGTAAGTGGATATAGCAGAAATAATAAACACAGTTTATTAAATGATGTAATTTTAAACCTACATTTATTTTTGTTATTTTCCAAAAATGATACATTCCGAATATGTCTGAAATCGTATGAACTAACTGAGCTTCCACTTTAGGCATTACATATAGATGTAGATACTTATATATTTCCTTTAGGCTGCACTGAAGATGTAGTAAATGAGGTAGATTTCTGTTAATGAAACACTATTCTAAATGTTCTAAATCTGTTTAAATACACACTATTTTATTATTTTTTCATCATTGTTGCTTAAATGCAAAGCTACCTATGTAACTTTCCCTTTACAGAGCCAAGCGTTTTGGAAGGTAGGATCTAAAGGAAGGAAAGGCGTATAGAAACTGGGTTACATCGTTATTACATAGCTTTGTATAATGGAGCAGAAAGGTAGTTTGGAATGTTACGACGTAGGGAAAAGTTTTTAAAGTACTGAGTTTGGCATTGATCCATAAATTGGAGAGAAACTAAAACATGCCTAGATCATCAGCTGAAATCTTCCATATGAAGAAAAAAGTTCCTTAACTACAGATATTCCCAATTTATCTCTACAGGTTACCAATTCCCTCACAATGCCCTTTTTTCTTCTTTTTCGTTCCACAATGATTGCGTTATTGCTTTGTTGCAACTTCTTTAAAGAGTAACAGATTCGGACAGCGTCATATAGTTGCATATCTGCTAATACAGCGTGTTCCTAAGGGCATTACAAAAACATATGCTGATATAACCATAAACATTAAACATTTGGAGTACATGCTAAATTAGAGATCGTCATAATATTTTAAAATATTTAGTGCAGTTCCATGTGACTCTGTTGCCACATACATTTAATCCATACTCCTTGGAGCACACAGATAAGCACATATAATAGAATTTATGAACATGCTTCTATAATTGTTTATTTTAATATTACTGACACATATCGGCCCGTTGTAATTTCAACATCGGCATAATTTTGTACCTGAATATTTTTTCATTAAAATGCTAGAAAAATAACATATGTCATGTATAAGTATTGCGGTAATTTTCTGTTTAAAAATAATTGGTTAAGACAGGAAAGCGGAAGAGTATTTGCATTGCGGCAAATCAGTTATTTTTGTGAATGCGCACTGTGGGTCAAGGTCATATTAGTGCCCGCTATAATACAGGTTATTGCCGCAAGAACAGCTGAATGCATTTTGACAATGAGTTATGTCTGTCTTTGTGTTATTATAATATGAGGGTTACCTTTTAAGTTGCTACAAACGACCACTAGACGGTGTTATTGAGATGTCATTACTATTTTCGCAGCAATTGACATTTGATTATGTGAAAACAGTTGCAGGTAGAAATTTACCGAGTTTTTGTTTACAGTGAGCATTTAAACAAACAATATGGCGAACAAATTGAAATTTCACGTGAAGGTTTTCGTTGATGATTTTTTATGATTTTAGCAAAGGCCTAACTCAACAACACTGCAAAGAATATCTTCGTTCAACTTTTGGTAATGAAGCACCATCATAAAAGACCGTTTACAATTGGTTTGTAAAATATCGCCGTGGTTGTACGTCCGTCACTGATGAATTTCGTGAAAGTCGAACAAAATCCATTGTCATTTCAAAAAACATAGCAACATGATAGCGAGATAGAGACATCCATAAACATATCGAAGACTGCAGTACATTCGATTTTGTATAAACATTTAACTATAAAAAATTCTGTTCCTGATGCATTTCGTATAATTTAACAGAAGTTAAAAAAATCTCGTGTTAACTGGTGTAATGAAATGCTAAAAAAATTCAACCCAGGAACTGCGAAATTTCTATACGACATCGCAACAGGTGACGAAACTTGGATATATTCGTATGAACCGGAAACTAAGCAACAATCCACTGTCTGGGTGTTCCAAGATGAACCCAATCCCACAAAAGTTGTTCGTTCACGAAGCATTTCCAAGAAAATGAGAGTTTGTTTCTTCGGTTGTACTGGACACGTCGCAACTTTCCTTACAACAATTTGTTTGCCAGAAATCATCAACCGCCACGGGTGGCCGAGATCGTTAAGGCGCAGACTTGCGAGCGGGAGGTCTGAGGTTCGAATCCCGTCAGGACCGTCCTTCTTTACTGAGGTTTTTTTCAGGTTTTCCTCAGTCCTCATAGAGGGCAAATGCCGGGGAGGTACCCTAAACTTAGGCCGGGAAAGTTTAATTCCTTAAAAAAAAAAAATACAAATCCTTTCCCAATATATCAATTCATCTCATCTATCATCACGTCACCACCTGTGGTGCCTCAGTAGTAAAAATGGGCTTTAAACACTAATAAAAAAGTCATGAAGAAATCAGTAAAAAACAACCAAAAACGTCATATTATCATGACAATGCCAACTTTCATACAGCACGCCCATTGGTTGATTATTTAAAGGAGAAAAACATCGAAATTATGTCTAATTGCCCGTATTCACCTGATTTATCGCCTAACGATTTCTTTCCGTTTCCGAAATTCAAACAAAAAATGCGTGGATTTACATCACCTCAAGAAGCTGTTCAAGCCTTTAAAAACCATGTTTTTCTACTTCAGAAAAAAAATATTTCGAGAAATGATTTCAACACACGAAAAAGTGCATAACTCTTAAAGGAGAATATTTTGAAAAGCAACAAGACAGTTTTTTCCCTAGTTTTTTGTAAAAACTTAAACGGTAACCCTCGTAACACAGTTTGTGGTTCAGAAATCAGCATAATACAAATACCTGTGTTATTATAAGCTATTGATGCTAGTGCATTGTAACTACAGTGCGTTTATGAAGTAGGTTTTATTGTAGTGTATTTGTTGTATTGCATTTTTTTTACTGCAACAGACAATGTTGATGTCATGCAGGAGATTGTATAGAGAGAAATTGGAAGAATTGCTGAAATAGAGCTGTTGCAAGTGAATGTATATCAGAAAGTGTGCCTCCAGGAACAGCACTTCGAACTACTCCTATAACACATGCTAGTACCAATTTAATCCTTTTTTATTTCATAAACACTATACGTCCATTTTTTTTCTCGAAAATTTGTGTTGTGCATACATATTTCTTCATTGCCTGTGAAAAGCATACAAATCTGAGCATTATAATGGGTAGAAAATGGAATTCTTGCATGCTTTTTGTTCAGAAAGCCCATTATTCAGTTACTAGTGGGATTAATGCATAAAACTGGCGCTCGAATGGCAAGCCACCAGAGAGCACTGCAGCCATGGATAAAGGGGGAATTCGCTGACTCTCTGCATGTGAATGACCGCTTATCCTCTTTTTATAGGTTAATACTTTATAAAGACGGATAAAGACATGGATGGAGGTGAGAGCTAAGACAGTGAAGTGTTATGTGTTATGTTAAAGAGGAAGAGACAAAAATATCCCTTACTTGAACTATTGAGGAAAACATTTCAGAAACAGCTCCAGGAAAAAAACTGTAGTAAAGTATAAACGTATGACTGTTGTTATTTATTTGATATTAAATTTTTAATAAATTAAACGTGAATTATCTATTATTATTATTATTATTATTATTATTATTACCTCGATATATTTTATGAAGAAATATATCTGTGACAAGATTATTCTTTCCATTATTAGTTAAACATTTTGCACAGTAAATCGACATTTCACCATTTTTGCTTATTCCTTTAATAGTGATTTCAATGTCACTAAAAAAAACCGATATCCATTGATATCGTGCGAACAGTTTAGTTCTCCTTCGGAGTATTTGCCTATGGGCGAGCTCGTTATGCGGTCACCGGCCAGAGGGTGTCGAAGATTAGCGAGAGGTTAAAACAACAATAAATAAACCAATTTAAGATGCTCATTACTTATCAAAATATCACCTGCCTTCATTCTTCAAACATTTTTGACATCTCTGTGAGAAATTACTCATCACTGGCTACAGTTCATTTTGAAATATCCGGACAATTTTATAAGAATATTATCTTTGAGTTCTTGTATGGTAAGCGGGTTTGTCTTGTACATGGCATTTTTAAATTATTCCAGAGATAATAATCGTACGCTTTTAAATAGAGGACCGAGAGGGCCACAAAACACAACTAATATGTCCGTCTTATGGAAATATTCGCAGTATGAGCAGGGGCAGAGTCCTGTTGAAAAAATGCTAATCACCTTCCCTATTCGGTTAATTCCCTGAAAAAAGGTTAGTATGACATTTAATAAGTAACAGAATTAACTGTATGCTAAAAAAAAATTGGTCATATGATTCTTTCACCACTGAGTTAACCCTTAGGAATGGTACATAAGACAAGCTGTGCCGCTGTAAACACACGAGACATAATACACTCTACACTCTAATTCGAATTAAGAAAATAAATCTCACAACACACACCTGGTAGCAACTGTGCCACGACTAAGACATTCAGAAAGGCCAACAAGTAAGCAAGCAGGCTGGCTGCCCGTATACGGCGTTGCAAATGAGTGGCGTCTCCCTCATAGGAAAACTCCCGTGCCACGGGGGAAAATGTCAGTGATCGCACTGTAGAAATTGCGTTATAAAATATTAGTTTGATCTTATTTATTTCTCCAGTGCACATAATAAATTCATTGTAATTACTCCTAAATCTGATACGGTATTTGAATGAAAAATTATGCCCTAAATTTTATAAAATTCTTTGTTTCCGCAAAGAAAGTATGCACAACGGCAGTCAAAAAGATCCAAAAGTCCGTCATGCAGGAACTGCATAAACTACGCAAATTCCTCATCTTGTAGTTACTTCAAACAAAAAAGAGTATAAAATCCAAATTATGGGTTATTAATTGTTGAAATGAAATAAATTATATCGTTATTGTGTAGTATTAGGGGAATAAAATTGGAATTATTGCAATCTAAAAATGTCACAAAAGAGAAACCATGTTTTCAGAATCATTTTTATTATTATTATTATTATTATTATTATTATTATTATTATTATTATTATTATTATTATTATTATTGAGATTAAACAATAAAATTAAAGGTATACTATTACTTATATGAAATATATGACTGCTGATAGAACTGTATTATGTGGATATTTTAAACATTTTCATATGTAACCACGTTTACGAACTGAGCTCTTGATATCATCTTTACATTCACTAAAATAGAGAAAAATAATAGAAAATTTCGAGTTATATAATGCATTTTTAAAGATGATGTTCATATGTTTCAACAAAACAAAAACATGTTACTATTTACCGCCTGTGATGTCTCAGCAGTAAAAACGGGCATTAAACACTAATTAAAAAAATGTTACTATTTAAAAACAATTGCAATACTAAACAAATATACGCATATATAATCGATTTTGATTGACTTTGAAATTTACTTTAAATGTTATTGTAGTAAAAACATGTAATGTAAATGTTTTCTAAAGTTTATTACAGAGCGCTCTTACATACAAATATTATTCTAACACACATATTAGATCATATTCTATCTTCACGACGATACTTATGTTAAATATGAAACATATGTTATGTTATAAATACAATTTATATACTGAATTTATTTGTCCTTATATTTTAAAACAATAAAGAGAAAATTAAATCCAAGAGCGCTTTTAAATTTCGGTTTTCAAGTATAATCTTACTTTTAATAGTCCAATATTCCTCAATTTCAGGAACTATTTTCCCTTATTTTATTTAAATGGTATATATGAAGTTTCGTTGCGAAAGGCAAATAAAGCCACTAGAGCGATTTTCACGTAAACCCCACTGCTAATAATCCAATTTTCTGTTTTCAGAAACTGTGTTGTTTTTTTTATTTTATTTCAATAATATATGCGGAGCTTGGTTGCGAAAAAAAACCATTAATGTAGTTAAGACGATTTTTAAATTTGCGGTAAACCTCCCCTGTTAATAGTCCGATTTCATTGATTTTTCGGAAACAATTTTTCTGATTTTATTTCAGTGACATGAGCGAAGTTTCCTTAAGAACGTCTAAAGTTGCAGCCGCTAGAGCGATTTTTAATTTTCGCATTAACCTTTACTCCTAATGGCTCGATTGCCCTAATTTTGGGAAATACTTCTATTAATTTATTTTAAATTAACTAAATTAATAAAAGTATTTCTGTTGAGAAAGAACAAACATTGCAACCGATAGAGTGATTTTAATTTTTTAAAATACATTTTCTTTAGGTTAACCCCATCCCCAATGGTCCAATTTTGCTGGTTAATGAACTGGACGAGTTGTTTGTTAATTGTTGATTATATGGCCAGTTCCTTGAGAAAAAACAAAAATTGTGACCGCTAGAGCGTTAACGGACAACATACACACACACACACACATGTAGAGAGAGAGCGAGAGAGAGAGAGAGAGAGATTTATAATTTGTGTATACTTTTCGATGTCTAGTAGGTAAAATCGATGGAAATTTGAAGAAATTATTAATAAATCGCTTCAATGGGTACAACCGCAATAGCTTCATTCATTCTGAATTCCTAAAAAATGCAGTTAAGTTTGAGAGAGCTTTGCTATGTGTCTTACAGCACAGGAGAGAGCTGTCTGTATAAGAGAATTTATCAATATAGTAGCGTTGTAGTGCACACATTTTTATTATAAACTGATAGCTTAGAATTTTGTCTTTTCGCATGACTTCGATCTCATTTGAGCTGTCATTAATACATTTCATTCATCCCTAAAAACCACACCTGCAGTATTCACTTCCACAATGTACAGATATCGCGTTAAGACTAATGCAGTCAAAGCGATAGTAAATAACTAATAATGGGTGTATGTTGTTATTACCGATCAGAGTAGTGGGAGCAGAGGAAGGGAAGTAGCACCGTGGGTCCCATAAGGCATGTAAAAGAACCTCGAGTCTGAAAGAAGAGACCTCTGAACAAAGTTCATGATAAAATGATTGTGGACTGTACCTATGACAATTTTATGATTGTGAGTGAGGCACAGAGCTGTGCAAAGCAGTTGATGATGATGTTTACTTACAATAGACTTCATCCAGATTCATTCGAAAATGTTTCTTGCAATAGTGTGGTGTTGAAAGATCTGGAGAAGTTTTTTCCAACACTGTATGAAAGCACAGTCTCTTTAAACATTACCGAGAAAAGCTTTTTAGACAATTTTGATCAAGAAAATATGGTATGTCTCACTATTTTTGATATTTTTATATACGGACGCTCTTTAACATCTCAAGTCATCAGCGTCCCAACCAATTCAGGGCGTGAAACGGCTGACACATTTTGCTCAAGGTCTCTTTTTTAGGCTTGAAATTCTTTTTCGTGCCGTAAATGAACCACATGGGACCCGCGGCTTTACTTCCTTTCCGAAGGAAGCCATGCTTAAGATTTTTACGCCCGAAAAAAATCCATCGATCCTGACCGGGATTAAACCCACGATCTGGGGTTTAGGAGGCAAGTGTAGTTACCACTAAACCACCAGGACTGACTTATCTCGCTCCGCATTGTAAAGAAAAACGTAAAGAGTTTTGATGATGATGCTGTCTACAATATTGTCATTATAGTGGCGTTATAGTGGCATTGGTGTAATGAACCTGTTAGTTCTTTAAAAAATAAATAAATAACATTGAACAAATTTAAAATAAACAAGCAACAAGTAAAAAAGCGGAAAACCATTCCCCCAATGTACGCTCTGATTGATTTAGCCTTAATAACTGTTGACCTTCGTAAAAATAAAATATTTTGTGATCTGAGAAATATTTCAAAGAACACCACGTAGTTCTTAATTTTTATTCTTCAATACATTGACGATATTCAATGAAAGAGTAATTGTAAATTGTATAGATGCATTATATTGTCCATGATGTTTTCGGGCGTAAAATCCTAAGTATGGCTTCCTTCGGAAGGGAAATAAAGCCGTGAGTGATTTACGGCACGTAAAAGAACCTCAAGCATGAAAGCAGAGGCCTCTGAGAAATATTTGTCGGCCGTTTCACGCCCTGAATTGAATGGGACGCTGATGAGCTGTGATATTAAAGAGCGTCCGTAAATAAACCAAATCTAAAAATAAATAAATAAAGTAAAATTAAAAAAATTTGTTAGCCAATAGGCGTGTACTTATTAATGGTAAACTTTGTCTTAGATTCCAGACACAGAAAGTTTCCAAAATGAAACTTCTTGCAATTTTTTCGTGAAAACCTTCAGGCCCTCCAGTTTTCCTCAAGGTGTACTGTCCATTCACGAGTCATACATTTCTCTGATTCTGAAAGTTACAGAATCTTATTCAAAATGTTACATTTTATATATAATTAGACGCTAATGATCAGAAATAAGGCTTTAATGCATGAAATGTAATTAGAATATAAAACTTTCTTACATGTAAACATGACAACATTAGATAGTTAAAACAGCAATTATTTCGCAATAACACAAGGAATGGTGGCATATACACACATTTGATTATAACAGAGGAGAGAGCCTAGAGAAGTAGTCATGTTAAAACAGAAGGACGAAGAAATTTTACTTGCTTTTCATGAAATGCAAATGCAGAAAAAAGGGAGAAGGCTGCAATGAACGGAATTCCCTCTCGACTATCATTATTCCCTCTTCCAGTTCTGTTCGTACCCTTGCCTGCAAAATGCGCACTCACTTTCCCCCTGAAGTTCTTCTGAACTGGTAATAGAAGCTTTCCAACTTTTGAGTGTTCTTGCAAAGTTACTCCGTGTGCTTTCTTGTTCGCAATAACAGAACTTAACAAGTAATCTTCTTGCACCGAGGGTTATGTCTAACGGGAAAGTGGATAAAAGCAATACGTGACTTACGGGTCATAAGTCTAAATTCATGTATTGCTTGAAGCGTTGTTAAAAGTTAGCACTTGGTACATAATAGCAGGCAATATGCGTAAAACTTTTCTGAAACTTTATAATGCTGATATTGTGACGAACCTGGTTTCTTAGCTTACATTGTACGATATCTTGTTGTATAGCATGTTCATCTAAATAAATCATTATACACTCTCCAGAATTAAGAGAAAAAATTTTCAATAAAAAAGAACGCTTGTGCTCTAAATCACCTTATCCAATTTATTATAAATATTTGAAAAATGGTCAGCCTGTCAGATAAATTCCTAACGTACTATATAATCGATATCTGGCTTAACGAGAGAGAAATGTCTTCTTGAACTTAAGCTTTCCTCATCGTTTCTCAAACTACTGTATTCGTGGGAGAACTTAAAAACACAAATCACATTCAAGAAACAACACCCAACCACCACTTTCAACACTTGCCTCCTATACCCAAAACGCGGGTTCGAACCCGGCCAGGACCGATGGATTTTTTCGGGCGTAAAAATCCTAAGTATGGCTTCCTTCGGAAGGGAAGTAAAGTCGTGGGTCCCGTGTCGTACATTTGCGGCACGAAAAAGAACCTCAAGCCTGAAAGAGAGGCCTCTGAGCAAAATTTGTCGGCCGTTTCACGCCCTGAGTTGAATGGGACGCTGATGACCTGAGCTGTTAAAGAGCGTCCTTAAATAAATTAATAAAAAAAAAAAACCACTTTCAACAGGTTTTTTTCTTACGGTTACTTCTTCCCGCTCAGCAATTGAATTGAAGACACTGAGGCAATATACGAGGGTAGATCCAAATAAAGACAAAACTATATTTCACTTTTCAATATAGTTGCCCTTTATTGCAATACACTTCTCACATCTTTGAATAAACATTTCAATTCCCCCACCCAAATAGTCAGAAGTCTTGTCATCAAAATGGGCATAAACAACATCCATCACTTCTTCGTCACACTTAAATTTCCTTCCTCGAAGGTCCCTCTTGAGTTCTGAGAGGAGGAAATGGTCACTGGGAGCTAGATCTGGGTTGTAGGGTGGATGATCGATCTCCTTGAAGCCACATTTCTTCACAGCTTCCTTTGCAACAAGAGCTGTGTGCACAGGCGCGTTGTCGTGAAGAAGGCGCACACCACCACTCAGCTTTCCTCGCCTTTTCTCTTTGATGCAAACATGTAGTCTGTGCGGTAGGTCAGTACTCCCATTTATTGTGCTGTTCCTATCTTTGAGGTCAATGAAGAGTATTCCTTCACAGTCCCATAGGATTGCGACCATAATTTTATTGGTTGACTGTGTGACCTTGGACTTTAGAGACGGTGCTGAGCCAGGTTTACGCCACTCGTTTGATTTTTCTTTTGGATAAGGGATCATGGTATAATTTCATCTCCTATAACAATGGTTTGCAGAACTTCTCTCTCGTTGCCACGGTAGAGCTCCAAAAATTCCTGACAACAGATGACTCGTTGCTACTTTTGGATTGAGGAAAGATGTCTAAGCACCCATCTTGCTCTAACCTTATTCATGTTTAAATGTTCATGAATAATTCGAATAATTATTGTTTTAGAAAGGCCTAACCTTGCTACTGCTTGTATAACTTTCAGTAGCCAGTCTTCTACAATTTCTCCTTCCATAAGAGCGATTTCTTCAAGAATGAGTGCACCTCCAAGGGCTGGCCTGCACGCTTTTCGTCTTCAATGCTTTCTCGACTCATTGGGAAAAGCTTGGCCCATTCTTTTACGGTAGAATATGACGGGGATACTTCCCCAAATATACCGCCCAGTCGCTGTTTAATTTCATTTGGAGTAAGTCCTTCTTTTGTGAAGACTTTATTAACAACTGGATACTCCATTTTGAACATGTCACAATCTTCTACACATAGCCTTCTTTATGCAACTTTATCTGAACAACTGAACAGAGCAGAGAGGAAGTTACAGCTGCAATTATTTACTTAACAGAAAAGATTTGATACTAGATAACGGTTTTGTAAGTCGATAATACCTACTTATCGGCGAAGCGGGAAATTTATTGACCTTCCTCGTACAACATGCGATAAAACAAAATATGTCATAAACGAAGTGAAAGATTATAACCATGAAATAGCCCGAAAATTATTTTTTTTTATGTGTAAAATGTTTGAAAATGAAAAGTTACTATCGAATGCAACTAACAATTAAGAAAATTCTTATAACTAGCATTTTTAATCTGTAGGGCAGAAAGATGAAAATCAAAGCATATATAAAACTAAATAGATATTTACCTAGGAGAATTTTTATTTTATTTTATTTTATTTTAGTTTATTAAAAGCTAAAGGTTGCAGACTAAGCACTGCATAAATTAAAGAATATGTACGAGCGCAAGTCAAAATGTAAGTTTTCTTCTTTCATTACACTGAGCTCTTTGCAACATTTTATCCGCTAATTTCACAGATAAATGGCGCACAGATGTGAAATGTAACCTTGCAAAATTGCGAAGCTGCTGAACAAGTGATCATGAGTCGAGGCGCGCGCAATGATCCATTTTCTGTGGGCAGAAAGTACGAAACCTATCAACGTTTACTGAGGATTGTGTTTGCAAAGCGAGAGGAGATGTTTTTGTTCCAAAAGTGCGGTTATGGTGCCGAGACTTTGCATGACTGTGGAAGTCGAAAGCGCATCAACAAGACGCGTTCGTCGGAGGAACAGACGTATGAACCTGATCAGTGGAAGATGCACTTCGATCTTTCATGTGGCACTGTGTGAGGCGTTGTCGAAAAGTATGCTCCAGGTGAGTCTCAAAGAAACTGTGTGACCAACAACAACTTGAGAAAATCTGCAATCTAGAGGATGACGCCATCTTCACAGTTGATGAGATGTGGGTGTATCACTTCAATCATCAGTCAAACGTGCAAAACTTGGCATGAAAATATTCCTTAATACGTTTGGAACGATCGTATGGGCAGGAAATATGAATTCAACCATATTTTGGACATTCATGTAGTGATTCTTGTTAAATTTATGGAGCAAGTTCGACTGCAAATGCTATTAGATATCAGGAGACATTAATACGACGTTAGTGTCATTCAATGTTTACTCTCTAGTCCTCCTACACGTTTGTAGAGTTGTTGCAAGAGTGAAAGACGAAATAACAGAAGGTTTTAAGAACACGATAACATTTCTGTTATCAGACAAAGGAAAAATTCATTTTACATTATACAAATACATGAATACTTTGGCAATTATGTGAAAAAATGTAGAAGTAACGTCAAAATATTTATTTTTTCCTACCTTTATCCATTTATACATAAAAAATTACGGAAGTACTTTTAGGTTTATCGTCGTATGTAAGTTATTCATAACATAAAATTCGTCTATGATAAATGAAAGTCACATTTTGTAAACATGTTTATTTTGTTTTCCCAATAACCGTCCTTAACTGTGATAACCAGAGCTGCACTCTCTACAGCCTTTGGAACGGATTTCAAAATTTCCCGACAGGCGTGTACCAGCAGGGTGAAGAACACTATTTACCACTTTGCCATTGTCTCTATACTCCTAGTGGTTTTTACGCCCTAGTAGATGTAGTTGGTATAATACTTGCAGCTGTTGACTGTAGTCTCAAATGGAGGTCGATCGATAAGCAATATTCTTTTTTCGTTCCAGAAAACGGTTCCATTAGTTTTCAAGGGGTGACAGACAGTCGCCTCACTTTTTTGTGATGGAGAACTGTCGGGATGTTTACACCCTGCTGTCACTTTTTCTCGATTGTTAAGTAATCGATTCAGTTTTCATCACCCTTGATTGATAAATGAAGGAAGTCCGCAGATTTTCATTGTAAGGAGCCTGCAACTGGAACTAATGTTGTACCTTGCTTTTATTAGGAACAAGCGGTTTTTCTAAACATGTTTCTCTTTAAACCCTTCATAATGCACTAGGTAGCCTAAATGTTTCGTTAGATTTAGAGGTTCTTTCTTAATATTTGAAACAACATAGTTCCGTACACTGGCTTTCTTAAGTTCCTTAACCAAGTAAACTTAGGATAATCAATTGAAAAGTTTATTTCAGAGATTAATGATCATGTGCACCATCCTCGATCAATGTTTGAAGAGGATCAAATCGGCATTTAACGGCCCTCAATGCGATTTTTCGGTGCATTGACAGCGATCAAAGTTAAACGAGAAGTTGATCATGGTCAACTTTGACCGCGGGTGCTGAATCAATCTACTACAAGTTACACAAGTTGATGCTCATTTCAATTTTATTTAAGATTTTCAGGACGAGATAATTTGGAGACCATTTGTTTTTCATTCTCGTTTATATAAATACGAGGACAGGTCCATAAAGTTTCCGATATAACATTTTCTAGGTATGCTTTTTTTAATAGTGTTTAACGCCCGTTTTTACTGCTGAGGCACCAACACCTTTTGGTCTCTAGGTATAATAAAGACTAAAACTGTATAAATAACTTTTTAATAAAGTCGCTCTTTATTAAAATATACTTCTCACATCTTTGAATTAACATTTCAATTCCCCTCCTCCCCTCCAAAATAGTTAGAAGCCATGTCTGCAAAATGGGTATAAACAGCATCAATCCCTTCTTCGTCACACTTAAAATTCCTTCCACGAAGATCCTTTTTGAGTTTTGAGAAGAGGAAATAGTCACTGAGAGCTATATTTGGGCTATGGGATGAATGGTCGATCTCCTTGAAGCCACATTTCTTCGCAGTTCTCTTTGCTACGTTTTATAGGCTGTTCCAAAAATCCGGTAATGCATTTCTTATTTTATTACACATAAACTACAAATGATACAGCTTTCGTATGTATGTCATATTAAAGAGGAACTAAAATGGTTTTGCTTTCAATGTTTGATTTCACAAAGACTCGATATGGGAACCAGTACAGGTCTACACATATGGCGATCAAACTCCTGTCCTACTCTTTGAAGTATATCATAGGGAGTTAGACCCGGGGATCTGGGGAGCCAGTTTTCGAAACAGTTTTCATTATACCCTGCTCGTCCGATCCAGCGTTAAGGTCGCTCGTTGTTCAGAAAATCACGAACGTCATTATGGTAATGAGATGGGACACCATCATGCTGGAACAGGCAATTGTCGGTATCTTATTGCATTTGCAGGAATAACCATTGCTGTATCATAGCCAGGTATATATGTCCAGTTACAGTGTTTTCGGTGAAGATGATTGGTGCGTAAAGTTCCGCGCTGTATTGCGCTGAAATCATTCACTTTAGGTACCCCACACTAGACAGTTGTGTCTGTTGACTTTGTCATTTGTGTGAATGTCGCTTCGTCACTAAAGATTATGTCGTCATCTTCTTCCGTACATTGTTGTACTCGGATACAAAACTCATAACGTGTTGTTTGTCATTTCGTTTCAACTGTTGCAACAGCTTCATCACGGTCTCTTATGTCAAACAGTCGTACGTGGTACTTGCAGCTCGCGGGATGCTCTACGAACGGATTTTTTCGGACTTCTTATGAACGTCTCTCTCACACGTTAACGGTCTCTTCACTCGCTGTAGACGTTCACTTTTCTTAGTACACAAGCAACCGGTACTCACAAATTTGCCATGTCAGACGTAAATAGACTTCCTGCTTGTTGCTTCTTTACCGTACTTAGTCCTGAACTTCCGTTACACATCTGTAACACATTTGTAGAATTCCAACACACAGAATGCGCGCTCTTTGCCAGAAGTCGCCAACTGCAGCGAATGTGGGTGCTATGAGAATGAGCAATAAAATATAAACAAAAATATTTCAGTTCCTCTTTAATATGATCTACAGAAGAAAACTGTATAATTTGTAGTTTTTGTGTAATAAATTAAGAAAATGTGGTACTGGACTTTAGGGACACTCTGTATTATAACATTCTAATATAATATGAGGCTGCCAATGTGCTGCACTTCAATATCTTGTACTAGAACAGAAGGTGTGCCACGTCACAATACTCTTGTTAGTGATGCATGCCTCGTGTACGCTAAAGAAATAACACTACCCGAGAACGCTGCTACTCTTGTACTTAGTAATTAAGTGCCTTCATTGTATGGCATGGCGTTAGGGTGTAGTACAGTAGCGCTCCTCTTTTTTGTATGTCTTTGTAAAATGAGATGAGCTCAGTGAACGGGCGCATTAACACCGTACACCAAAGTACAGCTAAATGGCAACGAAATGTGTTCTACAAGAAGAATATAAATATAGAATAAGTGCCGAAATTCTCATTCCATGAGTTGCATCTGGCTTTATTTCTCTCTCTCTCTCTGGGGACTAATTTTTTAAGATTTCATATTAAAAATATCACGTGTATTCTAGCAACAAACATGCCAGTGAAAAAAGTAGGGGTTTTTTTTAAGGGCAATTTTTTGTGTTTTATTGATAAAGCTCTTTTTTTGTTCTTTTTGTCACAGCTCTCTGATATCTATAAAGCTGCAAATGATTGGCATGAAGAAAATTTATAATATTACTTGTGCAGATGAAAACCCTCACACAATTTTGGAAATAAGACACTAATAATTGTGGTTACATTATCGCTTATTTAAATTTACAGATAACATTGACAGAAGCATCACGCTGTGATTGTTATTAACGAATAATATAAACGTTCTGTTGGAGGAAGTTCCACTAAACAAAACGTTGTATATGAGTATGCACGATGGGGCTCCGCCTCACCTTTTTCATGTTACTAGAGCGATTCTAGATCAGTGATTTATAAATAACTGGATAGATAGTGGGGGACCAAAATCTTGATCTCCTTATCCTCTTGACTTCAATTTACTATATTTTTTAAAAACCTGTTGCTTTAAATGCCATTGTATATTTCAGACTGCTTGACAACATGGAGATTCTTTGTCAGCACATTGTCACGAACCCTGGCTTCTGTGGCTACATATATCACGTTCAACAACACCCAAATGAGGACATATGTATATGTAGTTTACCTATCTGATAAATCATCTGTTTCACACTCATTTGGCTATAAATGGAAAAAAATTATAAATCATACACATACAAGTTGCAATAAAAGCGAAAATACAATAACTGTAAATCTGATTTGAAGATTCTACACTTTGGAGAAGTGGTTTCGACGAGCGTAAGGAAGTGGTTCTCTAATACATTTCTGTCCTGTTTGACGGCTTCTCCACTGATGCTTTCATCCAACAGTATCCCACACTCTTTAGGGGGGGATATTATCAAAAACTATCAGAAAACAAAACTAAGTACTCCCACTGTAAAAATATTAACTGCTCCCTCTGACTGCTAACCGTTGTTTCGAAACAATCAACACTTCCCCCAATAATGCATGTTAACGAACCACCGACAATCTATACAATGTATATGCTACAATATTGAACTAGGAAATATGGTAGACACCTGTAATACGAGAAATAGTTCAGGACGTGGCGCTTGGAAGCCTATTAGAGTTCATGATGTCCAGTTTGGGCACTTACTGTAGAAATGTGGGCAAGTAAAATAAAATGAGCAACTAAAATAAACTAAGTGAAAATGACTATAATATATTTGTATGAATTTAGTGCTCTCTGAGTTTCGCCCATATAATGTACTTCGGTGAATTCTAAAATAAATATTTTTGTTGCAGGGCAGACTAAGGAAATCATATTGAGCAACAGATGATAATACACAGTGTTACAGAAATTCATGCTAACCTAGTAATTTTTTAACATTAAACTTCATATATCGAGGATGCCAAAATATATATACACATTTTCACAGCAGATATCTATTTAATGTATTTCAAAGTTGAACCAAAAAACAGCAGTAATGTGTAGTATGATGTTCTATAAACAGATGTGGCTCACATACATTATGATAAAGTTACTACGTGACAGATAAATCAACTATGAACAAACAAAGCCAAGATTATCGTATGATGCTCTGTAAACAGATGTGACTCACGTTACGTTATGCTAGTGTTGTTACAACAAAATGGAGCCAAGATTATCGTTTGAACAGCAGAAAGCAATTTTGAAGTGATATTGGAAAACCGAGAATGTTGTTGAAGTTCAAAGGCAATGGAGACGTGTGTACTGAACAGAACCGCCAACGCGAGTAACAATTGCATGCATTCGAGACAAATTTGAGACTCATGGTACTGAATGCGATGTTCACAAGGGCAGATCCGGGAAACCTCACACAGCAAGCCCCGCGTCCTCGGTTATGGTTTTGGAATGTTTTGAACACTCACCGCAGAAACCTACAAAGCAATAGTGTAGGTGAGACTGGGATTAGCAGAACCAGCGTGCATGTGGTATTAAAACAGTAAAGTTAACAGTTAAGAATGCTGTCTGTATACCGTAGAAAACCAGTTACACTGACAGCACTTCGGGAAGAAATTGAAATGACAATGTGCTGCAATCGCTGAGGACACTTCCGCAAACGTTACTCAATCAGTAGTTGAACGTATTCAAAAGTGTATCGACGCCGATGATGGGCATTTTGAGCAACTGTTGTATTGTGAAAGTCTAAGATGATTAGTGCTCATCATAATTTCCCGTTTGTGTGAATTCAGTTTTGTTATGTTAACACAGTTTTTTCTTTGCTTGAAGTGTGTATACTTTTTTTGGTACTCTCTGTATTTTGTTCTCTACATTTATTGCAGTCAGTTAACTTCAAAGTTTTATATTTTAATTTTCTTTACATTTAACAAAAAAAATTTAATTTTAGCATTTTAATTTTAATACAGGCAGTCAAATAATTTCCCTCCTGCAATGCACGTTTCGGCGTTTATTTCTGTATGCACTCCTGTGCAGGAACACTTTTGCATGTTCAGAAATCCTGTTTGGAGAGTTTCTAAATGTTGTAAATGTATTGTATAACCTTAATTAAGAGGAAACCTAATATGTCATATCTGGAGGGAGAGCTCCATATATAGATGTTCAGAACAATCGATGCAATGTGTGCTGGTGCCCCATTCTGCTAAAATACTTTTTGTAAAGTTCAGGGTGCGAAATTATTAAAAAATAGTGGGGAAAAAATCCGAAGTATAAGTAGGATAATTTTACTGATAATGAGAATTGCAATTCTTTAAACGGAAGCTCCAGGGATTACTAATGGGATGATAAAATATGTTACAAACTAAGCTTACCTTTAAGAAACATTCTAAGGTCGCATTACTCATTACTGTCCATCTCTGAGTAGTATTTATCTGACAAGTGATGTCCAGTAGGGACCCATTTATCAGCGACAGTAGTTGCACCCCACAGTGTCAAAGGGAGGTTCATTAATGTTCATCAGGGGCTGTAAAGAATTAATAATCTAAGACTTCATTGTTGACTGCAGTTGTAATGTGAAAACGTGTATTGGTGCCAGATGAAGACCTGCTGGTCATTTTATTATTTCTCTATGTATTATTGTTGTTATTTTTGTAGAAATACACACAGAATAACACATTATTTTCAGTAATATACACATTTTATTTTTTATTTTTTGTTCTCTAATGAAATGAGTCCCCCTGTGTTTTTACATCTTGGTATAGATTATTGTGACACCGTAGATAGAAAATGACTTTGAATCTTGCTGAAATAATCTTGAGAAGAGGGGATACTTTTCTGAGTCACTGCTGGCCGGCTGAGTAGAGATTGAAAACACAAAGAACCTATCAACCTTTCTTGTATAAAAGAATTACAAGATACCCTTGATTTTCCATTTTCAACTCCTCTTTCCTTTCCAGATCCCTGGTGTCCATTGCAACATTTTAAACTTGTCGAAGGTTATTTAGACCCTGTCTCTGACCTTAGTAAGAAAATTTCTCTTGACTTGGATTACTATTGATGAAATTTTCCCGGTTGAGTCTTGGCTATACTGATAACGCGCCATTAAAAACTCTGGAGCTGGAGTTTACATTGTCATATGCTGTTGGGAAATCTTTGACGGCGAATTAGCCTCTATTTCTTTAGCCTTAGACAAAGTAGAGCAGTGTAATAAAAAGATTGTCTTTTTTTGGTGATTCCAGGGCGGCAATTATGACCTTAACACCTTTTATCACAATGAATGTGATATCTCCAAAAACTGCAAGGAAAAAATTAATAAGTTGCTGAACGTCAAGAATCGCATTGCACAGTGTACTCCTAGCCACTGGAAACGAGCGGGCAGAGTTGGCAAAAAGAGGATCCCAAATGAAACAACCACATTCACTTTTGTCCCTATGGCATATAAAGCGTCATATATCCCCTCTATTAAATCTAACCGCTTCAGCCTGTTTAGAGAAAAAGCTTCTGGGAAAAAGTGACGCTGCCTTTTGAACAAGTCGGAAAGAATTCTTAGTTCTCTATCTAGATCAGTTGGCGTGGCCTGCTACGGGTCATGGAGTCACCTGTATAGAAATGGACTGATTGAAACAGATGCATGCCCTCTTAGCGACCATGGCATATCCTTTACTGAAGAGCACCTCGGCATTTGCCCTGCTGTTCTCAACTGTTTCTCTTTGCATGTTATTGACAACTCCTTTAGTGATTATTTTATCGTTCTTCTTTGTACTGGGCTGCTCGTCGGCTTGTGACCGAGAGGTCG
>CM060830.1:89767500-89867500 GCA_030762175.1 Metallyticus violacea | reverse complement strand
TTACAGTCCCAAAAGATTGCGGCTATTATCTTCTTGGTTGACTGAGTGACTTGGCCGTTAGAGGCGGTGCTTCGTCAGGTTTACGCCACTCCATTGATTCTCTTTTGGACAAGGGATCATAGTAGAGGACCACAGTTTCTTCTACTGTAACAATGGTTTACAGAACTTTTCTCTCGTTGTCACGGCAGAGCTCCAAAAATGCCTGACAACAGATGACTCGTTGCTGCTTTTGGACTGAGGAAAGAAATTTAGGCACCCATCTTGCACTAACCTTATTAATGTTTAAATATTCATGAATAATTTGAAGGACTGTTGTTTTAGAAAGGCCCAACCTTGCTGCTATTTCTGTAACTTTGAGCCGCCGGTCTTCCATAATTTCTTCTTCCACAAGAGCGAGCGATGTTTTCAGGAGTGAGCACCTCCAAGGGCTGACCTGCACGCTCTTCGTCTTCATTGCTCTCTTGACCCATTCGAAAAAGTTTGGCCCATTCTTTTACGGTAGAATATGAGGGGGATGCTTCCGCATATACACAGTTCAATCGCTGTTTAATTTCATTTGGAGTAAGTCCTTCTTTAGTGAAGAACTTAATAAAAGCTGGAAACTGCATTTTAAACTTGTCACAATCTTCTACCCTTAGCTTTCTTTATGCAACTATATCTGAATAACAACTGAATATAGCGGAGCAGAAGTTACAGCTGCAAATATTTACTTAACAGATAAGGTATGACACCAGATAAGGGTGTTTGAAAACGATAATTCTTATCGGAAAGGCCGGAAACTTATGGACCTAACTTCTTGCTTCACAGTACCATTTCAGCTTTCTGCTTTCTGTAGTTAAGTATGTGGTACGTCTTATTTAGTACAAAAATAGTTAAAATTTATAGGCGAGCAATAAGAATATTGGAAAACGCGCTGCTCTTCGTTACGAAGCGTTAAGAAACCGATTGTGCCAAACAAGAGAAAGCGAAAGAGAGTAGGAAAGACTCTTCAAAGCTTTCAAAATTAGGGGGTGTTAAGAGCAGGGAAACTGAAGTTAGAGAAAACGAAGTGCTTAGGAAAAGGAAAAATACGGAATTACTCTCAGCAGCAAATTCTGTTTCAAGTGAGCAGTAATAGTGTACAGGAAGAAACAACCTCCACTGGGATATGTACAAATAATGATAAATATAAGAGTTCGGAATCCGGACTATGACCAATGGAAAAATTCGGTATAAGTTGCAACAGAATGCTGAAATAACCACTGCAGTTCTATTCATTCAATTCCATAATATGTGCATATAACTGAAGAAACAAAGCTGATAATTATTTAACATCAGTTGTACCGCCACTGATGGCCGAGGTAGCTAAGGTGCGAAATCGTAAGCGGGAGGCCTGGGGTTTGATTTCCACTAGGACCGTCCTCCCTAACTGAGGTTTTCTGCACGTTTTTCTCCGTCTTCATAAAGAGCGAATGCCGGGAAGGTACCCTAAATTTAGCCCTATAGTACTTCCTTAAAAATCTTTTCCCAGTTTGATATTTCATCTCATGTATCATCAGTGTTCACCGCCTGTGATGTCTCAGTGGTAAAAACGGACGGTAAACACTATTAAAAAAAATAAAC
Organism: Metallyticus violacea; assembly: GCA_030762175.1. NCBI lineage: Eukaryota > Metazoa > Arthropoda > Insecta > Mantodea > Metallyticidae > Metallyticus > Metallyticus violacea. The sequence goes on along the minus strand of CM060830.1, from coordinate 89,865,898 downwards.
AAAAATCTGCTGTTGTCGAAAGAGAGACTCAAATTCGAAACTGATTTCTTACAAGAGAAGAAGCACGTATATTATTTTGTTTGTAAACTGATTTCAATTTAAAATTGTAATTGCCCATTGTAATTCGCGGGTTTAATAGTTGGAAACACGGAATGAAGTTCATTTCGTGTCATGAAAACGGGGCGGAACACAGAAAATTGATGACACATATCTACCTTTCCGTACCTTATGTGCTTATTCAACATGTCTACATAATTCTAGTCTACCGGAAGACTGTCAGACCGCTGTCGTAGTTCCTATTCTCAAGGACGGCATTGAAAAAATATTTTAAAAATACCAGGCCAGTTCAATATATTCATGGTACCCTTAATTACAAAGACTAGTTCTGTCAACCGGTAAATGGGAAGCGTTTTCTTGCGATAGCCAAAGTATTCCGTTAATTCCTAACCTAACTGAAGAGATAGAGATAGCAGTAGATATGATATTAGATATTAGAAATTGATAAAAGAGTTGTTGGATTGAAAACGTTTTAGAACAGCGTACCCAGGGATTTCGGGTAGTCAGGAAATGTCAATTATAAGGACGTTTGTTGATTTGTTTTATTTTTGAACGCACTTTAAAAGCGTCTCATTTAATTCAGGATGTGAAACGGCCGACAAATTTTGCTCAGAGATCTCTTTTTTCAGGCTTGAGGTTATTTTTGTGCCGTAAATGTACGACATGGGATCCACGGCTTTACTTCTCTTCCAAAGGAAGCCATACTTAGGATATTTACACCCGAAAACACCCATCGATGCGAGATTGAACCCACGATCTTGGGTTTTAGGAGGCAAGTATGGTTAGCATTACACCACCAGGATAGACATCATTAGAAATTTCTACAATATAGCACCGCTATTGTTTATTATTTATATTAATTATCCTTTCTTAAATATAAAATCAAAATTAAGGTTGTTTGCCGACGATTGTATTCCATATACCAAAAATTAATGGTTTCCGATTAAAAGATTTTACAAAGCGATCATAATAATATTTCCAATTGGGCGGTTGAGCAAACGATGCAAATAAATGTTTAAAACGTAAGGCAATATCATTTTAATCCTAGCAGAAAGTAATAATACTTATAAACGCAATGAACTTAGAAATTCTCCAGGAAATCTGCTGTAAATATTTAGGAATTAACTCAAGTTTGAAGTTTTTTTTTTTTTTTTTTTTTTTTAATGTGGATGTTGATGACGATGACTCATACTTCGGTTTGTTCAGGAGTCCGAATTCGCCTTTCGTGTCTTAGTGGTCATGAGAGGATGGAGGAGATAGAAGGAGGTGGTTCAAATCACACAACTTTGCTTCATTGAATGCATTGAGCTATTTAAGCATGCTACACTTTATTGTCGGCCACCTGGTTCGTTACCTCCATGACTTTAATGACGCGCGCTATATATACTTCCTCAAATTGCATCTGTGTGCCTCTTGTCTGCTGTCTCTGGTAAAGCGATGTTGGTAATAAAAAGTGCTTTTGCAAAGTTGTTTGCCCTTTTATATATATATATATATATATACGAAATTTAAAACATCGCCACGTGGTTACAAAATCTCACAGAGCTCACAGCATAGCGCCCACAGATACCTGAAACTTTAAAATATTTAAATACTATTGGTTAGCTCTTGAGCTCCCAAACGCGCTTACTTTAAATTCATTACCTCTTTGACTTCTTATTGGGGAGCTCAAGATCATACGACGTCGTCGCCAGCTCCTACTTTTAAAGTTATTTGAAGCATTTCCAGCAACTAAGATACAAAAGACCTGTTGTTCGGACACCTGCATGCACTTAGCTTTGTCACAATAGAGACCGGTTGCTCTAGCCATTATCAGCAGATGAGGGCACAAAAGATTACAAAAGACAACTTTTTCCCTATTGTCATAGAGTTATAGGTCCAGGTAGCCATGAATACATTTTCGTGATATATGAAATGTTACTGTTTGTTACTATAGACTATATAATATTTTATAATTATTACTATTTAACTTATCTAAACTCATTCACTTTGGGCATACGTGGGTGTCAGGACCTGTCACAAGTTCTAAACTTGCATGGAACGAACAAATTGATGTCAGGAGGAAAGTATGTGGGAGGGAGCTACAATTTTATATGATTACTTAAAAAGACAGCCTAAAATCGAAGGAAATTGCTAGCTTATCATTGTTTCGACCCTTAATGGAATATGGGGTCCATACACGATATATCAAATATCCTAAAAAAAAAAATGCATAGTAGCAAAATTCGTAAAACGTAAAAATACAAAGGGACGAAAATGTTAAACCATTAGGTTGAGATTTACTAGCAGAGAGACGTAAAAAAGCGAGGATAACGTCATTATGTAAACGTATACAGAACAAAATGCATGGAGAGATGTCACAACTAGATTAGAATAACCACATACTATGGTAGGAATGATGATGTTTTAAATCAATTGCAGGGACAGAAAGCGAATGTAGGTAAATTATCTTTGTAAATAAAACCATAAATGACAGGAATAAATTACCTGCGGTTGTCTTTGAGGGCTGTTCTTCTTTGACAAGATTTAAAAATAACCTCAAATTAAATGTGTAGAAATATTCCATTGATATACATAAACAATTTGTGTTCGAGATTAAAATTTTACCAACAATTTGAAATTTTATTTAACTCTTGATGTATTTAATTGACTACCTTCGCGTAACTTGTTTAAATTATTCAAGCTGACAAGTGTCTAGGCCTAAATATGCTGATTATATTAGACAAAACTAATATTTTTATAAATGTATTTAATATGTGTAAAATTAAGTTGAAATGCGTTTAATTGGTATGACGTATTTAATTAGGTTGATGGGTAATTAACTCGACTGACATGTTTTTAGCTAGGTGAAGTTAAAATGTAGCATTAACTTAGCATTAATTTAATTAGGTTTACGTATTTAGCCAGATTATGTATTTAACAAGAGTAGTATATTTTAATTAGTTGAAAGTATTTAATTATGTTACATACATGCAAGTATGTGGAAAATTAATTCCACTGTATTTGAATTCAGTTGAATGGCATAATTTAATAAGTTAACTGGTTTCTTTTTACAATATTTTGCTGTAAATAATCAGTGTATTTTCATTATTATTTACTGCCATTGATGTATGCCCAATAGAAGGTAATACATACTTGTTGTTGATTTGGTTTATTTATAGACACTCTTTAACATCTCAGGTCATCAGCGTTCCATTCAATTCAGGGAGTGAAACTGCTGATAAAATTTGCTCAGAGGCCTCTTCTTTCAGACAAATCTACGGCAGGAGAGTCAGGGCTTTACTTCCCTTTTGAGGGAAGCCATACATAGATTTTCCCGCCCTAAAAATCCATCGATTGAACCCTCCGATCTTGGGTTTACGAGGCAAGTATGGTTACCCCTACACCACCGGGACCGACAATACATACAGGATACATACATATTGCAGTCATTTGCATGGGTGTAATAACAAATGTTGAACAGTTACGTCATATTAGATACAAGTATTAAAATAACAATTTAACTTATGACATTTTTAGTTTCTAGAAGCCTTCCGCTAAGAAGAGACAACCAAACCTTACGTTTGGCAAGGAATGGCAAATATTTAGATATGTTAGAATTGATTAGTTAGTTTTATCCATTTTTATGTGAACACAGAACTAGGTATGGAAATGCAAAATCCTATTCATCACATTTTTGTAGGAATTTGTGAAAAATTTATACAAGCAAATGAAGTTAATGGCTTGGAGACTATTATTACAAGGGTATAGAAAGGTGAGTAATATTCAATATCAGTAGATATAACACATTTAGATAAACTGACATTCATAATGAGATATGTTTCTGTATGTGTTCCGAAAGAGAGATTTTGCTATTCATGAATATAAAACACATGTTTTCGTTAACTTTAATAGAATAATGAATGGTTTAGGACGGAGGAAGGTACTTTCGTACATGACATTGTTCATGGCAGACCCCTTACGTGTATGTCTTTTGTTTTAATGGTGTATAACGCCCGTTTTTATTAGAGGCACCACAGGCGGTGGACACTGATGATATATGAGATGAAATGATATTGAGAAACAAAATTTGTAAGGAAGGAAGGAAAACTTGAAAAATCTTCAGTCAGGGAGGACGGTCCTAGCGGGATTCGAACCCGAGACCCCTCTCTCACGAGTTCGCGCTTTAACGACTTCGGCGGTTACTAACTTGGAGATCTACACATAAACAATCACCAAGTGATCTGTACGAATATTAAGAACAATTCACGTCGAGCTTAAGCGATTTAGATGGGAGTCACAAATTATCAAAACAATGCTTTAAGCTCTCAAAATTTAAGAGACAAACTAGAGAACTAGAAACAATTTTTTGATTACTAATTGGATTGATATATTGAAAATATTTAAGTGTGTGAGCAAAGCCCTCCATAAAGAAAGATTAAATTTTTCTACCACTGTAAAATTACTCAAGTCCTTAAAGACATTTGTAACTGATAAAGTTATATTGAAGACTACGAATCCAAAGAAAAATAAAAAATATCGATATATAAGTAGGAGGACTGAGATAAACGAACAAAACTCTTATCTGGTGTCATACTTATCTGTTAAGTAAACAATTGCAGCTGTAACTTCCACTTGTTCAATTGTTCAGATATAGTTGCATAAAGAAGGCTATGAGTAGAAGATTTTCAAAATGCAGTTTCGCGCTGTTATTAAATTCTTCACAAAGGAAGGACTTACTCCAAATGAAATTACACAACGATTGGATGGTGTATATAGGGAAGTATCCCCCTCATATTCTACCGTAAAAGAATGGGCCAAACTTTTCGAATGGGTCGAGAAAGCATTGAAGACGAAGAGCGTGCAGGTCGGCCCTTGAAAGTGCTCACTCCTGAAAACATCACCCGCTCTTGTGGAAGGAGAAATTCTGGAAGACCGGCGGCTCAAAGTTACAGAAATAGTAGCAAGGTTGGGCCTTTCTAAAACAACTGTCCTTCGAATTATTCATGAACATTTAAACATGAATAAGATTAGTGCAAGATGGAGGCCTAGACTTCTTTCCGCAGTCCAAAAGTAGCAACGAGTCAGTCATCTATTGTCAGGCATTTTTGGAGCTCTGCCGTGGCAACGAGAGAGTTCTGCAAACCATTGTTACAGGAGATGAAACTGTGGTTCTCTACTATGATCCCTTTTTCAAAAGATAATTAATGGATTGGCGCAAACCTGGCGAAGCACCGCTTCTAAATACCAAGGTCACTCAGTCAACCAAGAAGATCATGGCCACAATCTTTTAGGACTGTGAAGGAATACTCTTCATTGACTTCAAGGAGAGGAACACCACAGTAAATGGGGTTGGCTATGCTGGCCTACTGCACAGACTATGCGCTTTCATAAATGAGAAAAGACGAGGAAAGCTGAGTGGTGATGTGCGCCTTCTTCAGGACAACGCACTTGTGCACACAGCTTTTGTTGCAAAGGAAGCTGTGAAGAAATGTGGCTTTAAGGAGATCGATCATCCACCCTACAGCCCAGATTTAGCTCCCAGCGACTACTTCCTGTTCTCAAAACTCAATAAGGACCTTCGAGGAAGGAAATTTAAGTGTGATGAAAAAATGATGGATGCTGTTTAAACTCATTTTGCAGACAAGACCTCTGACTATTTGGGGGAAGGGTAGAAATGTTAATTCAAAGATGTGAGAAGTGTATTGCAATAAAGGGTAACTATAACGAAAAGTGAACTATAGATTTGTCTTTATCATACCTAGAAAATAGCTAGGCCGGAAACTTATGGACCTACCCTCGTAGGTGTAGAATCAATGAACAAAGCAAGCGAGATAAGATTTTAACCACAAAAGAAGAAAACGACTGAGTTACCATTAAAAAACATTACATTTATGTCTATAATGAATATATACTTTCATATTTATTTCTATGAAAATCGGTCAATAATGATTACTAATGCCTGCTTTGAACGTTAATTTTCTAAAATGAAATTACAAAATAATTGTTTAAGAAACAGCATTAAAAGATTAAATCTTCTAACAGTAAATATAATAACATAAACATGAGGTTTTCAAAAATTAATTTGGTGATCTAATATATATTTCTGCAACAAAACCACTTTACAATGTTAGTTTTTCTGGGGAGTCGTGTGGTTGGTAAAGGGTGAATTATTATGCTATTTTTGTTTTGCATATCGTTACAGCCCCCTAAAGAGCACTCGTTTATTTCCTTATTTTTCCTACTGCTAAGCAAATGGCTGCACACTCTAATCTTAATCTCTTAAACTCTTATAGATCACGGATTCTAAGCACAAGGAATTTAGGATAAATCAAATAATGTAGTGAAATAAAGTTTTCATAGCGACAACCGCAGCCTTTTAATGTTATTACCTCATGATTTTACAATAATAAGTGTTACTGTCCTGGCTGATGGTGGAGGCCTGGAGAACTATCGTGCATGCTTTTTTACCCACTACTCTCGGCGGACTGCGTCACTTTCATAAGCCAAATCATGCACCTTTTCTTCGAGGCACATGCGCAGAGTTCATTTCCTTTTCACATGCACCAGGTACTAATTTTACGTACATGGCTTCAACAATGTTTTATGGGACACATTATTGTCCTGTTATTAGTGAATACTTTTCATTATTGAACTCCATATATCACAATATGCCTGCATTTTCACAATTGGAATTACTGTGATTTCAAAATCAGTGAACAATGATAATAAATATATTACTAGTACTACCATCATTACTACTAGTAATAGTGGTAGTAGCTACTGATCAGGATATGAGATTGGGGACCTCACTCTGTTGATATGGACCAGGTTACTGGGTTATTAGAAATAGACCGTAAAGGGATCAATTGTTAACCATTGCGTCTCACGTTTTGTACCTGGACATGCCTTGCAATTTGAACAATTTTGATTTGGTTCTGCGTTTCCCACCGTGACCGTTCCTTGTTGGATTTCGCTCAGTGACAGTTTGTAAAACGGTTATCTCAGATTCCTGTCTTAGGGATTCCTGCTCCATGGATTGTTTGACACGGAAACATGCAGCTAGGAGTCTTCTGTTAAATGACTGTCTGTTTTCGTGATTGTAGATAATCGTAACATACAGTATCCCTTACAGAAACAATGCAGAAAGCCCTGAGTTTTTTTAATGTTAGTTTAGTGTAGTGTCCTTGCTTTTCTTTTTAGAATGTTTTGCTTGATTGTGTTTGGGTTAGCTGCACCACTAATTGCTCTTTTCTTACTTTGGGTTTTAGGAAAACCGAATTTCCGAGAACTATGCCAAAAAGAACTGACTTGACAGTTTATGCACATACATAGAAGTACTTGGAGGGCGTGGCGACAGGTAGATAAGGTGTGACAGCTGGCAAAGTGCTCTGGCTGTGCTCCAATAGCTTCCCTCGGCACCATACCGCCCACTGCTACATCACACAAAACCACACGTATACGTTTTTGTGTTTTAGCTGCATGCAGGGAACGAAACATTTCTCAAGTCTGCCTTTCCTATTGAGCCATACAGCAGGAAGTTTTCCTCTTTGTGAAGCCCATTGGCATTAAAAGTGGTTGCATTGAAATATGTTCTGTTTAATATATTATATCCAGTACTATTGTTGTTCTTTCTAGACATAGAGAGAGAGCAAAAAGTATTTAGTTATATGCTACACTTGCAGTAGTAGACAGGATACTTCCAAAATTATTCCAGGGCTATAGGAGGGAAGTGAGGGAATTTAACACCTTATTTATTTTTCATTTGTTTCCGATGTGAAGGCAGCAGAATGGGGACGACCACTGCCATTCTTTCTTTCAGGACGTTTACTGCTCAGCACTAACGGAATTTATATAGTGTCTTGACTTAAAGTTTTATGTCTTCATTTAATATATTTATTTTTCTCTGGAAAGATTAATTATATTAAATAAAGAGATTTGATAATTTTTTGTAGCTATTGTTAAACAGTTTGATAAACTGCTCTCCAATGGTTTCTCAACATAAATAGTGATTTCATAACTGGCACACAACTGACTGACATGCAGGCCGTTCTTCCTAATTAAATAGGTTAATTATTGAATAATAATAATAATAAACCCAATAGCAATAATAATAATAATAATAATAATAATAATAATAGGCACAATAATTGTAATAATATGCCTAATAATAGCTTAATATTAATTTAGAGCTAATGAAAATGCATTTAATAATACAATTACTACTACTACTACTACTACTACTACTACTACTACTACTACTACTAATAATAATAATAATAATAATAATAATAATAATAATAATAATAATAATAATAATAATAAGCACGAATGTTCCTAAGAAGGGCAAAGGCCTCTTACAAGAGGGTAGCTCTTATTCGCTAAAACGATCAGCTAGTTCGCACATTGTTCTCTACAGTAGTATCATCCTGTATGCCACACTTTATTATACTTTTGTTTGTCAGATTTCACTCGTTTCGAAGTTGAGGTTTGATGGTTTTTCCATGCATTCCTGCTTCTTGCTATTCTAGACAATTATCTGCCACGTAGAAGTCTTCTCATCTCCATCTTGGCTTGTCTCTATGTCTTTTGCCTAAGCGCGTGTCCCACATGGTGGTCTTATACGTCCATTTATCGTCCTGCATCGTGCCCTTCCCATTTGCACTTCAGTCTGGCGGCTCTTTCTGCGATGTCTGTTGTTAATGTTATTAGGGCTAATGTTTCGTTGGATGTTTTGTTCCTTATTGTTATTCCTAATATCCTGGGTTCCATTTTCCTTTGGCTTATTTGTAGTGTCTTCATCTGTTTGTTTGTAGCCAACCGCGTCTGACAACAATTTAGCTACTGGGTATATGCAGGTTTCTAGTGCTTCGAATTCAAGCTTTTGGCTTATTTTCCTGTCGGAGAGTATGAAGGGACTAGAAAGCCTGTCATGCTAAGGATATATATCTTTTTCCGTCTTGTCCTTGAAGGAAATTAACTGTTCTAAGTATACATCTTTCTTTACATGCGGTAGAGCTACTGTGACTGGAGTTTCCATTCTATTTATCATTAACTCTGTATTTGTCTTATTCATTCAAAGGCGTGCACTTAACTGTACGCAATTATTGCTTCGGCAACCATTGAATTAAATAAATTATGTTTTACCGTTGCACCTCTTATGCACGGTCGATGCAAATTCTCATAATAATCATAATTCTTTGCATGAAAATAGAAATAGGTCTTTAAACATTGAACTTTTTCACATATGTTGGAACTTTGTGACATATGTTGCCTTTCCTACATAAAGAGTAGCACAAAAGTAACTACACACTTAATACATTTCATTTAGCGAAATATTTTACTGTTTCCCTTCTGCATAAATGCATCGTTGGAGTCTACCTGGAACACTTTGACAAAGGAAGAAATCATCATGGGATAGTGGCGGGAATTTAATTGTTGCACAACGTCCAAGCTCTCTTCTTCTGAAAACGTGCGAACAACTGTAACAAAATGCGCAGGAGCTCTATCATGTTGGAAGTATAGTTTATTAAATTTATCCAACTGAATGATAATTCATGATGAATTGAGCAAAGTACTTGTTACCATGGAAATTTCTGTCAATAAAGTGCTGCCCAATTACACCACGTGCCGATATTGCACTCCGCTCATTTAGGCCGGCCGGGTTGATTTAGCGTCTGCTACAATAATCACAATGATGGTTTTCCGTGTACCAATAAGTACCGTTAGGTCGGTTTACCTGTCCCGGTAACTTAAAGGTGGCATCATACAACCACACACTGTTTTGAAAGAAACTGGGGTCATATATATACTGATCGAGCATAATCTCACAAAATTGTAGCTGCCTATCTGGGTCATTTTCCAACAAACCATGTGTCAGATGTGGAATGTACAATTTGAAATTCTGCTTTGCAATGTGCTTTGGATTGACCAACGTGACAATGCTGAAAATTCTACCGCTAATCTTGGACTAATCGTGACAGCCAGTTAGATATTGAGTTCATTTTCCTTAGTGCGTGCTATCCTAGGTCGCCCACTATGAGATACATTCAAAACAATTTCAAAATTGTAGCTTTACGTGATAGTAAAGCGATTCGAAATGTCCTTTCCATCCCTTCAGTACAGCAGTTAATTCTTTCCTCTTTCGTTAACATTTTGAACTATTACTGACAATTCATTTCCTGTTTCCAGCTATTACCGCTGACAGTATAACCAACCTGGAAACATACGTACAGTTAAAAGCAAATGAAGATGGAAATACGTTTTGAACAAACATTCAAAGAAGTGAAATCATATCAAGCGTGTAATTACTTTTGTGTCATCCCTTGTTTAGGAATTTGGTTTATTTATGGACGCTCTTTAACAGCTCAGGTCATTAGCGTCCCATTCAATTCAGGGTGTGAAACGGCCGACAAATTTTGCTCAGAGGTCTCTTCTTTCAGGCTTGAGCTTCTTTATCGTGCCGTAAATATACGACACGGGAACCAAGGCTTAATATTCCTTCCGAAGGAAACCATACTTACGATTTTTACGCCCGAAAAGATACATCATCCTGGCCGGGACTGAACCCACGATTTTTGGTTTAGGAGGCAAGTATGCTTACCACTGGACGATCCCGTATTCATAAACAATTGTTCCCGGAGTGCAAAAAAAAATTCGTAATGATGATGGCCACTTCAAATGAGCTGTATTTTCCTATTCGACTCCTTCAAGAAAAACAGAAAATTTCAGTAGCGCTATTATCAATACGAACTGCCGGGTCACCAATCTCTGAGCGACGCAACTTAACCAGGATAACCAGAGTGGAGGTAAGCACTGTGACATATCCTCATACCCAAGCATGCCCAAGAGTAACTGCTTTTAGATAATGAAAATAGTAATAATTATAAAATATAGTTTATAGTAGCAAAGTGGGACATTTCATGTATTTATAAAATGTATTCATGATTACCTGGACGTTTGACTCTGTGACAATAGGGAAAAGGTTGCCCTTTGTCATCTTTTGTGCTTTTCTGCTGGTAATGGCTACAGCGATCTGTCTCTCTATTAATACAAAGTGAAGTGCACGTAGGTGGCCAAACAAGAGAATCTTTTATATCTTAGTTCCTGAAGATGCTTCAAAATTCGTTGAAGATAGAAGGGGGAACAGCTGTCGACGATGAAATCGTTACATCGTATGATGAGCAACTCTCCAATAAAATGTCAGAAGGGCGATAAATTTAAAATAAACGCGCTTGGGAACGCAAGAGTTCACCAATAAAATTTAAATATTTCAAAGGCTCAGGGAAGCCGTGGGCACTGTGCTGTGAACCTCACGTAAAGCTTTGAAACTGCGTGGTGACGTTTGGATTTCATATATAAGGAGAAACAACCCAGCAAAAGCTCGCTGCTCAGCATTACATTTGGTTCATTCACAAATGCGTTTTTCTATCAGACAGTTTTTACTAGATGGCAGCCGCAGTTTAAATGAGGAAATTAAGGCAGTATAACGTTTTTACCAGACTGTTTTACCAGGGACAGTAGACGAGAGGCCCACAGATGCAGCATATGTAACACACGTTATCAAAGTCATAGAGATAACGAACCAGGCGGCCAAAAATAAGTATAATGTAATTAAATAGTTCAATGTGTTCAAAGGAAGCAAGGTTGTGTGATTTGAGTCACCTCCTTCCATTTCCCTCCTCCCGTGACCAATAAAACATGAAAGGCGACTTCGAGCCCCTGAACGACCCTCGGTCCAATGACAACATCAACATCTGCATGTAATACACCGCTTCAAATTGGCGTCCAACGTTGGGGCGACATCGTCAACACATCCCAAATAAAAACCCGCTTCAGTACCAAACCAGGATGCTCTGTTGCCAGTGACGTCTCAAGTAGTGTTATGCACAGAATAGAGTGTTTAATACTACAGTATTTTATACATAGTTTGCTCATTAAAGTTCCTTTACGCGTGCCTTGCAACTTGCAGGAACAGATGCAGGGAATAAAACAGTGGTGCATCAAAAGTTTTCTAGTGATAAAAGCGATTGCGATAGATGGGTTTATTTATATGTATAGGATAGCACACTCATCAAAACCTAAGAAAACGCATATATCCTGAAATCATTTTGATAGTATATATATATTATATACTTGATTTAAAAGTTTAATTCCTGTATGTACAATCAAAACTAAGGTTAAAAGCCACTGCACAGTCACATTTGCAGCTACCAGGCAGTGAAAACATTAGTTGTGAGGAAAACGGTTAGAATGTGCAAGAAACATTTCTAATTTAGTGCAGGAGATACTTTTAATGTAGCCAGTAAATACAGTAACAAAGCCAGCATCGTGTCTGATTCCACAATGAGCACCCGCGAACACCAGACAATGCTCAAAGCAGATAATGCTCAATTAAAAGGGGAACTTGAATCACCAAAAAAAGAATATCAAATGCCAACAGTTACAGCTATAATATATGTATTTCGCTTTGCAATATCTTTTATTCTGCTGTTGGAGTGACATATTTCCCCAATAAGGTTTCCTCGGAATTAATAAAAATGAATATAAAATGCAAGCAAATGAAATGAAATGTTATGGCATTACAGTATGGAATTAGGGGAACAAAATTAAAATTCTTGCAATCTATGAGTATCATAAAAGAGAAACCACATTATTATTATTATTATTATTATTATTATTATTATTATTATTATTATTATTATTGCGATTAAATCACAAAAATTAATACTACACAATTAATGAAAGGAACTATATGAGCACTGATACACAAGTTATAATGTGTGAATATTTTTGAACATTTTTAAATGTAACCTTGTTTATGAATTGAGCTCTTGGTATCATCTTTGCATTCACTAAAGTAATAAAAAATTATAGAAAGTTTCGAGTTTTATTGTGTATTTAAGATGTTCATTTGTTTCAATAAAACAAAAGCATGTTACTATTCAGAAACAATCACAATGTACAAAGCATTAATAAAACAATCGAAAGTTATATAGATTATTATTTGCTTTGAAATTTATTTTAAATGTTATTGCAATAAACATGTAACACAAACGTTTTTTGAAGTTATAGCAGAGCTTTCTCACATACAAATATGATTCTCAACTACATATTAGATTAATATTTCACATTTCTATCTTCACGACTATGATTTTTTGTAAATATAAAACATATGCATCGTAATAAATACAGTTTATATGCTGTCCTTTTCCTTTTATTTTTAAAAAATAAGAGAAAATCAAATGCTAGAACGCATTTTAAATTTCGGATTTAAATGTTATATACTGAATTTTATGTGCAGAAGCAAACATTGGTGCCACTAGAGCGAATTTTGGGTTTCAGGTAAACTGCTCTCCAAATGACCTGATTTCACAGACTTTCGTCCACCAGTGTTCTTATTTTATTTAAACGATATATACGGAGTTTCATTGCAGAAAAACCAAATCGCTAAAGTGATTTTTAAATTTTAAGTTTCAGATAAACTACCCCTCTCCCCACCTAATAGTCCGATTTCACTAATTTTCAGAAACTATTTTTTATTTTATTTCAATGGCATATACTGAGTTGCCTTTAAAAGAATGTAAAAATTTGGCGTTAGAAGATTTTTAAATTTCGCTTTGATCCCTCCTTTTTCAGGTAAACCCCCCACTCCTAATAATCGCATTTCACTGATTTTCAAAATCTATTTTTCTTGTTTGATTTAAATGGTATAAACAGAGTTTAGTCGTGAAAAAAACAAATATATTTCAGGTTAACTCCCACTCCTAATGAAGCGATTTCCCTGATTTTAAGAAACTATAGTTTTATTTTATTTAAATGGTTTATACATAGTTTCGTTGCAAAAAAAAAACAACAAACAAACAAAAAATAAACATTAATGCCGCTAAAGCGATTTTTAAATTATGGATTTCAGGTAAACCTTACTCCTAATAAGCTGATGTTAATGATTTTCGGAAAAATGTTTCTTTTTTTATTTCAATGTCCTATATTTCTTAAAAAAAATAAAATGGCTTCCGCTATAGCGATTATAAAGTTTCGCTTTAACTCCCACTAGTATTTCAGGTATACCCCACCCAAATGACCCGACTATCGCCATTTTCGAAAACTATTGTATCAATTTATTTTAAAGAAATTTACTAAACTTCGTTTAAAATAAACAAAGATTGCGATCGCTAGAGCGAAATCTCTCTTTTTTTTTTTTTTAAATTTTCGCTTTAGGTTAACCCGCTCCCCCCAAGGTCCAATTTTTCTGATTAACGAACTCTACAAATCGTTTGTTAATTGATGTTTATATGCCGAGTTACCTTTAGAAAAAACAAAAATTAAGAATACTAAGGTGTTAATAGATTATATTTATAGATATTTCATTATTTTTTAATTATAGATGTCTAGTAGACACGATTGATGCAGATTTGGATAGACTTAGGGCTAAAGAGATGATGATGAGTACGTAAATTTCAGATTAAGTAAAAATTGCGGGGGAAAAAAAACTTATCCAGATAACTGACTTTATGGGATTCGAACTCGGGACCTCCGAACTTGCTGCTAACCACAAGACTATGTATGGATGCAGTCTGTAGAATGATGGTAATCCAACTATATCAACCCAAACTGTTAGAAATAGAGTGCATAGATCAGTTCTTCATTCCGTGCCCATCAAGGTATACAGCGATTCACTGTGGAAATTAGGCAAGCGCTGAGAGCATTTCAATTGGCATCGTTTCCTTCTGTCTGTGTCCAGATTCCCGGAGAGTAAATGTGTGAAGACAGCCAGGTAAGTCAGAAACCTGAAACTTATACAGGAAATTCGGGAGTGACATCACGGTCTGCAGAGAAATAATGGCACATTTTGTTTTGACCCATGAATCATGAATGCAAACAGATACAGTCAAGATGCATTCCTTTCCATTGCTGAAGTGTCTGGCACTAAATCCTTTTACTTGACTGATAATGCCAAAGTACATGATACAGATGTCTTGATGGTTATAAAGAATACCCTGTTATAGCACCAGAGTGACGTATTCAGTCTCCAAATTTTTCCTTTTCAGCATCTGTGGGATGCCCTTCAACTAAGAGAATACTGAAAACATCAAGACTAGCTATTCATCATTACTGGCAGACTATAGAACGAGATGAAATTCTTCATAAGATTTCTTCAGTGTCAAGGAAAATACTGTTCAGGGAACCTTGAGAAAACGACAATTTAAAATCTTTTTAAACTTGTTTGTTACTATAACAACATCTTTAAAATTATTAATGATGTTGTTTTCGTTAAAATAATTCAATTAAATTTTGTTTTAGTGAATTTATTTACTGCATTTGGGCTAACACCGATGGTAGTTATGAAAAATGAAAATATAATATTAACATAGTTAAATACGGCAAACTAATTAAATACACGTCAATTTAATTTTACACATATTAACTTAGTTAATTACATTTCACCTAACTATAAACAAGTCATTCTAGCTAGATGCACATTAACTTAGTTAAATACGCCAAATTAATTAAATACGTTTCAACTTAATTTTACACATATTAACTTAATTAAATACATTTATAAAATATTAGTTTTATCTAATGCAAACAGCGCATTTAGACTTAGACACTTGTCTGCTTGAGTAATAATATAAACAAGTTAAGTGAAGCTAGTCAAATAAATACAAGAAGCAATTAAAACAAAATTTCAAGTAACCGGGAAAAACTTAAGTTTTAACATTAATTACATCATATCTACTTAACGCCACGGGTGGCCGAGGTCGTTAAGGCGGGGACTTGTGACCGGGAGGTCTGGGGTTCGAATCCCGCCTGGTTCTTCTCCCTGACTGAGGTTTTCCTCAGTCCTGATGAATGACAAATGCCGGAAAGGTACCCCAAACTTAGACCCCGAACGTTTCCTTAATTTTTTTTGAGTAGTGTTTAACGCCCGTTTTTACTACTGAGGCACCACAGGCGGTGATTCTTTCCTTAATAAAATCATTTCCCAATATATAATTTCATCTCATGTATCATCAGTGTTCGCCATCCGTGGTGCCTCTAGTAAAAACGGCCGTTAAACAACATTAAAAATCATCTACTTATATGAATATTATATTTTTACACATGCAATTTTAGGTTACTTTTAAATCTTGTCTGAGAAGAGAAACCTCAAAGAAAACCGCAGGTAGTTCATTCCACTCTTTTATGGTGTTATCTTTGTGAAGTGAAATGAATTAAGCCACATCCAGAGCTAGAGTTTCAGCAAGTGGAGGGCTCATTGACTTCTCATATGGTGAGCTAGTCCATATGAGCTATTGTCCCTATGAGTTTATTAAGTCTATAATGTTTCTTATTGTACAAGTTTAACTTCCACTTTCAATATGGGCTCTGGTTGTTCTCTTTCTGCAGCTCTGTTATTAATTCCGCACATGATATTTTATCCACGAGGGATAACCCTCTAGTACTTTCCGCTCTATGTTACGTTGGCAGATGAAAATGTTATTCTTTTCCACCTCTGTTAGGCTCCAAGTTTGGCATCATATAACAGTGTTGCAAATATGAATGAGTCCAGCATGTCTAATCTCAGTTTTCGGTTCAAAGTATTGTCCATCAGTATGAATTTCCTTGACCAGAATGCTCTCCATGTTGAGGAAATTATTTTGTTGATTTCTTTGCTCATACAATGCTGGAATGCAACTGTTTGTGCTAAGTAATCGTGCTCTGTTACGTATTTTAATGTTGTTGAGTTGATTCTAACGCGTGTTACTTGGCTGTTTGTCATGATCAGTGTTTTCTCCATGTTCATAGATAGACCGGCACTATTGCTAAGCTTGTTGAGATCTTGAAGCATTCTTTGAAGACTCTGCTGATCTAGCAAATAGGTCTATGTCGCCTGCAAATCTTAGGTTCATGAGTTAGTAACCATTTATGATAATTCAAATCTGTTTCCCCGTTTTATTTTTTGGAATATTTTCACTAAAATTCTTCCGAAAAGTTTCGAGGAAATTGGGTCTCCTTGCTTAACCCCTCTGCCTAGTTTGAAGGGTTGCCCTCTCTTATCTTACGCTACCTTAACCATATGTAATGGTTTTATTTACGAAAGAGAATTGGCCAACATCGTTTACTGTTGCGTACAATTGTTTTTAAAACTATTAACATTCCTACCTCAGCATATTGGTTTTTATAATCCAGTTGCGATATCCCTCATTCTGTATACGCTTTTTATAATGACGTTAGCCTCACTTTTTTACTTCTCTCTGTTTGTTATTCCCAAGCTAATGCTTTAATATCTTCATCCCCATGTTTGTTTACCTTTTACGAATTTTGTTGTTCTACGTTGGATTTTTTCCAGAATATTTATCTGATATATGCTATGTAGACCCCAACAAAATGCTCCATACTACATTTAGAGGCGAAATAATGAAAAGTAAGCGATTTCCTGTGATTTTGAACTGGCTTTTTTCTTTGTATTCTCATAACAAAATTTACCTCCACGCTTTATCAATTTGTTCGTCTCATGCTAAGTAAACTCAATATTTACAAAGTTTTCCTGGGTACTTTCTACTTTATCGAGATTATATTTAATATTAATGTCTCTTGGACATTCATATAATGTGATTATCTTATTCCACAATCAATTATATATTCTATGTTCAACCGCCCAATTGGATATGTATTAAGCTCGCTTTGTAAAATATTACAATTGGAATTAATTAATTTTTCTGTAAACAATACAATTATCGACAAATAACTATTTTACTTTATATTTAAGCATGTATTGCTTATATAAATAATAAATACGGGCCCAAGAATGCTATTTTGTGAAACTTCTGACGTCCCCTTCCTATAAATTGCATTTCCTGATCTAGCGAAACGTTTTAAAATTAGGAATATAGAGAGGGTGCCAAAAATGTATACACACTTGAAGCAAAGAAAAAAAAATGCGTTAACACAAAACTGAATTGACACAAACAGAAAATTATGAGCACTAATCAGCTGACTTTCACAGTTACAACAGTTGCTCAAAATGTCCACCATTGGCGTCAATATACTTCTGAGTACGTTGAACTATTGATTGAGCAACATTTGCGAAGGTGTCCGGCGATTGCAGCATATGTCGTTTCAATTTCTTCCCCAAGTGCTGCCAGTGTAGCTGCTTTTCTATGGTATACAACATTCTTAAGAGTTCCCCATAGGTAGAAGTCCAACGGAATTAGATCCGGAGAAAGCGGTGGAAACTCAATCGGACCTCTTCGTCCTATCCAGTGCCTTGGATCCAGTAAACGGGGCTTATTGCTGTGCGAAGTTTCCCTGATCTGCCCTTGTGAACATCGCATACGGTACCATGATTCTCAAATTTGTCTCGAATGCGTGCAATTGTCACTCGCGTTGGCGGTTTTGTTCTGTACACATATCTCCATTGCCTTTGAACTTTAACAACGTTCTCGGTTTTCCAATACCACTTCAAAATTGCTTTCCGCTGTTCAAACGATAATCTTGGCTCCATTATGTTGTAGCAACGCTAGCATAACATAATGCGAGTCATATCTGTTTACAGAGCGTCATACAATAATCTTGGCTTCATTTGTTGAGTGTGAGTTTACCTGTCACATCTGTTTACAGAACATCACATGCACATCACATGTTGTTTTTCGGTTCAACTTTGAAATATATTAAATAGATATCTACTATGAAAATGTGTATACATTTTTTGGCACTCTCGGTATTTTTTACAAATCTAACTCACAGATCACGGATTGCACGGATCACGATATCGAACGTGCTTTCCCAATACACTATGAAATACATGAAGTTGGCCAAACCAATTCTGCTCTTAAGAGACAAATAATATATATATATATAATGAAATAAATAACTCAAACATAAATAATAATTTTTTCAAAGTACATAAATAAATGAATAGAAAAGAAAACGGTCAAAAGTAAATACTTTACATCCGCACATATATTTACAAATAATTACAAAAATATTGTGACTCATATTTCCTTACCCTCCTTTTCGGTTGTCTGTCTCTTCAGATATGAGTTGTATCACTTTGTTTAAAATTTTACCTACTCGCTTCTCCTCATTCCTATCTGCCAGCAAAACCCAGCACTGCTGCTGCCCTCACTCCCGTAGGTATCTCCTTCTCCTTTCTTCCTCCCCTTGCAGTACGTCAGAATATGTTCCCAAGATTCTTTCTCCGCACATATAGAGCAGAGTATCGTACTCTCTTTGTCTGGTCGGTCCTGGTCGTGTAGTGGTAACCACACTTTCCTTCTAAACCCCAAGATCGCGGATTTGAATCCGGCCAGGATTCGATGGATTTTTTTCGGATTTGAATAGAACGATGATGACCTGAGCTGTTAAAAGAGCGTCCGTAAATAAATCACCCTCTCTGTCTGTTAGTTTAGTCATCCCCACACACCCAACCTCGAAGCACAGGCATTGAAAACCGTTTTCTCTGAACAACCTTCTTCCCTCCTTCCTTGAAATACACAAAGCTTACACTCTCACCTTGATGACTTTCACTCGATGTTCTTACTCTCTGACATCTGAATTTTGACTGAAACCTTCAATCCCTTCCTCCATTCATCTCGGCGGCTGTAAATTATTGAGAAAAATAAACGAGGTGGTGATGTTGCAGCCCATATAAAAAACGACTTAAACTTCAAATAATTTATTCCTCTCCTTGTGCATACTCTGCAAGGTCGTTAAGGCACGGACTCGTGGACGGTAGGTTTGGGATTCAATTCCCGCCAGGACCGTCCTCCGTGACTGAGATTTTTTCCAGGTTTTCTTCAGCTTTCATAAATTGTAAATACAGGGGAGGCACCCTATATTTGTCAAAAAAGAAATATCTGCAAAATCTGAAATGATCTGATCGAGGTGATTATCTTTTGCGCAAATGTCTTGAATGATCTTCCGAAATAAACGACTCCACTTCCACTAAGGTAGCCCTCGCTGTTGCCCTTCCTAACTACAAACACGTTATAATGAATGGTGACTTAAACATAATCTCGGTATAGCAGAGGAAAACTCTCCTAGATTAATGAACACGTTCCAGGGGGGGGGGGGAGACCGCTAGTTTCACAAATATATAATTTGCTTGAGTCAATAACAGGTCCTTAGCCTGCTCATCGCACCATATTGAGGTGGCTGGGTAAGGAAAAAGAAATAAAGAGTAGTACGTCAAATGAAAGAAAGGAAGACAGAAAATATCGATATATGACGGTGGGGGTTAACCTAAAGCGTATTTTTTTTTAAAAAATTGAAAAATCACTCTAGCGGTCGCAATTTTTGTTTTAAGTTAACGAAATTGAAATAAACGATAAAAGTTGTTTCCGAAAATCAGGACAATCAAAACTATTAGGGGTGGGATATACCTGGAAAACGAGTGGAGGTTTAGGCGAAATGTAAAAATTGTTCTAGCGGGCAAAATTTTAAATGTTTTTAATTAATTCCGGTATGTGCTATTGAAATAAAATATGAAAAAACAGTTTCTGAAATTCAGTGAAATCGAACAATTAGGAGGGGGTTTTACCTGAAACTCAAAATTTAAAAATCGCTCTAGAGGCGCTAATATTTGCTTTTCACAACGAAATTATTATTATTATTGTCATACATTCATGTAAATATATAAAATATTGAATTGTATCCACAGAAAAAATTACTAGTATACCTCAGTGAGATATTCTGCCAATAGTTTACATCTGTTTTGGGTGTGAATGTATTAGGTAAATCATATCAGGCAGCCAAATTAAGAAAAATGTCCTCAGTTTCTGTTAACAAGGAAAATGTGCATCAGTCATCTTACTATATTCCAAAACGGGGTTTACTTTGATACCACATTAAACAAAAGTAGCACATTAGAAGTACACTAGAGGTCCATTCGTAATTATCAAAAAATAACCAGCACGAAGACGGTAAACTCTGTTCTCTCCCTCTATAAAGCATATTTGTATATGGCAAGGCTTATTGTGTAACTTTGGTGTCGCAGTGCAGTCAGGAAAAGAGTCCCCTGACCCCTGGGCTGAATGACCCTTTCACCCATCCTGCCTCCCTTTTTCCCGGCTCGCCGTTTCCGGGTTTGTAATCGCATAAATTCTAGCGTTATGAAACTTTTATTTTATATCGCGTCCGCCTTAAACTCACTCTTCATATAAATCGTTTTTACGGCAGATAAAGGTGCATGAATGGTGGAACGGTAAGTTAACCTCTCATGGGACAAGACCTCTTCTATAACCACAAATGCATATATTTCTAAAATTGAATTAATAAGTATTTATTAGTTTCTGTTGCAGAAACGTACTTCAACCTGAGAGCGTACATTTTATGATTAGATGCGAAGCTTAGAAAATTCCCTCTCGCAGGAGCTGCTTTAACTAAGCGAATTCCTCACCGGGTTCAAAAACGTTTAATAAAAATTAATATGAAATCCACTTTATTAATTAATTAATGAAATGAAATAAATTGCAGCATTACTCTGCGGTATTCGGTCCTGGTGGTGTAGTGGTAACCATACTTGCCTCTTAAACCCAAGATGACAGGTTCAAACCCGGCCAGAATTGATGGATTTTTTCGGGCGTAAAAATTCTAAATATAGCTTCCTTCGGAAGGGAAGTAAAGCCGTGGGTCTCGTGCCGTACATTTACGGTACGATAAAGAACCTCAAACCTGAAAGAAGAGGCCTCTGAGCAAAATTTGTCGGCCGTTTCACACCCTGAATCAAATGGGACGCTGATGACCTGAAACGTTAAAGAGCATTCTTAAATAAACAAAATGAACAGTGGCATTAGGTGAACAAAATAAAAATTCTTCCAACATATAAGTATTACAAAAGAGAAACCACATTTTTTAGAATTATTATTATTGTTATTATTATTATTATTATTATTATTATTATTATTATTATTATTATTATTATTATTATTATTATTATTATTATTATTATTATTATTATTATTATTATTATTATTATTATTATTATATTATTATTATTATTATTAAACCACAAAATTCAATGGCATACTATTAATTAAATGAAATGCATGACCACTGATAGATAAAGTTATACTGTGTGGGTACTTTTAGACATTTTTAAATGTAACCATGTTTATGAACTGAGTCTTTGGTATCATCTTTACATTCACTAAAACAGAAAGTTTCATTACGTATTTGAAAAGAAGACGTTCATAAGTTTCAACAAAGCAAAAACTTGTTACCATTAAGAAACAATTGTAATGTACAAAGAAAAAACAATCGAAAGTTACATCACATTGCCTATACAAAATTAATTCTCAAACTCATATTAGATTTATATTTCACATTTACTATCTTCACCGCGATACTTTTGTTAGATATAAAACACATGCTGAATTAATTTGCCCTTTTATTTTAAAACAATACAGAGAAAATTTAACGAAAGATCGCTTTTTAAATTTCGGTTTTCGAATAGAACCCTATTCCTAATGGTCCAATTTCTCTAATTTGCGGAAACTATTTTTTATTATTTTATTTAAATGGTACTTACCGAATTTTATTGGTGCTGCTAGAGCGATTTGTAAGTTTTGAGTTTTAAGTAAACCCACACTCCTAATAGCCCTATTTCCCTGATTTTCAAAAAAATACTTTCTTCATTTTATTTACAATTTAAACAATTTTACGGAATAATTTCACACAATGAAACATATTTATAGAAATTAATACTATTTGTACCTGTCGGAGCTTTTCTAATTCTTGCTGAACACGATGGGGAATATTGCGGCGAATAGAGACATAATGCATATCATTGTATAAGAGCGAATTTAATTTTCCGTTTTGAGGTTAGCAATATTGTTCATCTGCTGTGGCTAAATTAACTTAGAAATCACCATAAACCATGGAGTGTATGGGAACCAAAGCTTAATTTGAGCCCTGTGCTATCATAAACGATTAGGAGTGGAAGCCAAAATGAATTGGGCATCGCAATTAAGAGGCGAGGAACAAGATTGGGCTCCATTTGGATAACTGCAAAGGGGAATATGAGTGTATAGAGGAATGTCAAGGATCGCTTGAAGGGTATGGATAGGCAGCAGATAATTGCGCAATGCAGAGAGATGCTATCTGAGCTAACATCTGAGTAGGGAGTGGAGCAGGATATCAAGAATTCAAATTAACAAGCCGGGGGCTTGCGTGTCTTATACTAGAGACATGGACTGGTCAAAATATAAATATACAGAAGTATGGGGAGAAAGATATTCACTACGACGTTTTACCGAATCGAAGAGACAGAGATGAATACCTGGGCTCTGCTGGTAGGCAAAGAACAGCAGAAGAGAATAGACAAATTATTTTATTATTATGTATAACAATATATATTGCTTTATACTTTAGAATAGATTATCTAATGTCCAGTCTAATATTTTTATTACATCAAAACATATCTAGCGAATTATGTACTCGTAAATGCACGTTGAACTCTCTCTCTCGCTGCTGCTGGTGGTGGTAACTGCCCAAGTCCCTGAGCGGCTAGCCAGAAGCGACGACAGCGGAGAGAGCGGAACTTATTCACAGGCACTTTATTATGGATAGGTACGGGTAAATCACTGTAATGAGAGCATTATTAGGCGGATGAAATATTGTAACGGTGGGAAATCTGCTCTTATTCCAATTCGTAACTAATTCATATATACACACACTAACCTAATCTGACGGCTAACCTCGGGTAAACCCTAGAAGCCGGTGGACCCCAGTGGTTAGGCGAGCAAATCATTGTAATTGTGACAAATCTTAGCTCCAACAGAAAAAAAAAAGAAAAAAGAATGACAATCATCCGCCATGTCCCTATAGTCTAAGACACGCAAGCCCCCGGCTAGTTAATTTGAACTTTTGATGTCCTGCTCATCCCCTAATCAGATATTAGCTCAGATTGTACTTGCAGTGAAATCATATCTCTGCATTACGCAATTATTTGCTACCTGCACATATCCTTCAAGCGATTCATGGCATTCCTCCATACACTCGTATTCCCATTTGCAGTTATCCAAAATGTAGCCCAGCCTTCGTTTCTCGCCTCTTAACTTGTGTGCCCATGTCATTTTATTTTCCAATCCTAGCTGTTTATGGTAGCACAGTGCTCAAATTAAATTTTGTTTCCCATGTATCGTATATCATGGTTTATGGTGGTTTTTAACTTTATTTGGCTACAGCAGATGAGCAATATGACTAAACTCAAAATGGAAAAAGATTAATTTTCTCTGTGATAGGATAATTATAACAAATTCCTATCCAAAATATTATAGGAGACATTGAGAACACACATAAATCAACATGGAACTGTAAACAGACTTTACAGTCCACAATTATCTCTGTATTATGAATTTTTTTCAGCATATGGAGAAACACATTACATTTGGCCATTAATATTTTATAAAGTGAAAAAGCGTAGAATATATGACGTAAGATTATATAGAACAGTAAATAACTTAGTAAATATAGACTCGAACAGAATGACACATCTACATGTAACATAGTGGGCTACATATGGAAAATGAATAAAAACAACACAGAAGAGCTTTATAAATGTCACGTTCTTAGAAAATAATAATTAAAGTGCTATAATAAAGTGAACTGAACTGAACTGAACAACTGAAAATGCAGTAGAGAAGTGGAAAATAACATGGAAAACGACAGAAAGCCTAGGAATGAGACCTAAAAGAATAAAGAGAAAGAAAGCAATAATTAGAAGGAAGCAAGCAAGAATATATAAATACAGGAGAAGGGAAAAAAACGTATATTTTACTTATAAACATTTAATAAAACTGCTTGAACTTTTCATATATTATGTAAAAACTTCGCTAATGTTAAACGAAACTAACTATGGAATATATTGCAACAAAGAGGTTCTCTAATCATTTCATGGAATAATAAAAATAATACATCAGAGATCAAAGATATGCAATATACTTAGAAGCCCACTTGTAAACGCAGTTTGTGACTGACACTTTATAATTTGTATTTAAATAAAATTATAGGACAATAGAAACAACAGCTGGACAATCTAATTTCAGATACTTTTATAAGGAAAGATTTTTAAAATATGACGTTTGTTGATGACAAAGTGATTATAGCTAGTGCAAAAAATAATTACAAAATGTATTGTTTAAAGTGTGTACAGTTATAAATGAGTTTACCTAAAAGTTTTGAAAAAGAACTAACCTATTGAAAAAGTAAATGTATATAACTAACTTGGATATTATATATAAACCTTTGAAAATACAGATATACTTTATATCATTATAAGAATTGGTTAAATAGGTAAAGTACTTAAACATAAAACAGGAAAAGATACCGAAATAATATTTTATAAAAGAATGGTGTTTTCAACAAGCTATTCAGAAGCGAAACTGGATAATAACAGCTAAGGATAAAGGTAGGACTTGAATGGGGGGAGGTAAAATGGGTCATTGGCAGATTAAAACGATACAACAGTCACAAAAGTTTTATAAGAAAAAAGGAATGATACAAACGAACTGACAATAAAAAGACTGACAATACGAAATTAGATGTAAAATATTCCCTATACGGAATAAAACTCTGTAATAGTTTGTAATTTTGACAAACTTAAATATTAACTTACTAATTTGATGGTGATTAAAATAATTGCCATATTTTTAGTCGTTTCAGAGGAAAAAGACTAACATTTTACGTTTTTTCATAGTTACTCAAATTAATTATTGTATATTTTGAGTAGGTTTTTAATTTTTAGTTTGTCTTACTTTTAAGTGTTAATTTTTATATTGGAACGTCTCGGTGCCGTTCCTTTAGAACATCCCCTAACCTTAAAAGTATATTTCTCTGAAACCTATCTCCTCCGAATTTACCTCGTCCCTTTGCTGGCTCATATCCTTGCCAACGCCCTAAATGTAAAACCTGTGCGCTAATTATGCCGTGCCATTCATTCCACAACCCTAATTTATCCAGAGAATTTAACATTTCTTCATTTGCTACTTGTTCTTCCAAGAACGTCGTATGTATGTTATCTTGTAAGTTTTCAAATCATTTTATATTGGTTTAACTTCTACTGTTGTTTCGCTACGTATGAACAATCGTAGACGCTCTGTTAAAACCAAGTCTCCCTTGCCGGTTGCCCAACATGCCTTATCTCACTGTAAGGATTTTGATGATACTTTTAATCTAACACTTATTGATGCGTTACCTACACAATGCTGTGAAAGTTTACTCAGAGACAGAGAAATGGCAGCTATATTTTTACATAAAGCGCGTATATCACCTGGTTTAAATCTTACGTATTAGTTTTTTCCCCACACTCTCATTCTAGCTTCATCTGTTTCCATGCATAACGTTACCTTCGATACTCAATATTTACTTTTATCACCGTCACTTGTCTTCTTGCCGTGAAGAACTCAACGAGTTCGAAATATAGCGATCTCAAGTGTGACTTTTTCTTAGTGTTTTAACCTTTTAAAAGCTTTTATTATTATTGTTAATTTGTTATATATATATGGATATATGGCATCCAGACTTCGACAAATATTGCGAAACCAAACCAAAGTAAAGCTCAATCCATTTAGAGAGATACTTGAAATCACTGGGAGAAAATTACTCAAGAAAAAAGTGACCACATTAGAGGGGGGAAAAAAAAAATTCAGATTGAGAATATGAGAAAAAACAGATAAGGCACTTAGGAAGGTTTTTTAAACTCATAATTTCAAATTTATTAATTTCTTATTAGCTGAGAGGAACAAGAGATCTTGACAGGTCATATTTCACAATGGAAAGAATAGATCTAATTTGCAGATCGAAACGTCCAATATGCCCATATCATGAACAAGACCCCTGTTCTTCAGTTATGACTAAAATTAGTCGATGAATGAGTAAAGACCAATCTTAAGGAAAGAATGTAAAACAATTGTCTAATAAAATTATGTATCGATAGAAATAATGGAATTAAAATACCAGAAGTGAGAAAATGAACTCAAGTTGCTAATATAAACCAGGAAGTAAATCAAGTTGTTTTGAATGGTGTTTAACGCCCGTTGTTACATTTATGAGGATTGAGAAAAACTTGGAATAAACCTCACTCAGGGAAGACGGTCCTGGTGGGATTTAAACTCCAGACCTTCCACTGACGAGTCAGCGTCTTAACTACCTCAGCCACCCGTGGCGGTGTAGTTCAAGAGTGTGTTCTTTTTAATATTTATATAGACGATATCATAAATGATTGACTTATAATTTTAAAGATACAACTTTTAACCAAAGATCGGATGATAATAATTGATTAGTCAACAGACAATGTCCAAATAGCAGTTGACAAGGCTCTCTAAACTGTACTAACGAACTAATTCGAAAGTTAAATGTTTTAAAGTTATAAACCCTCCAAGAGCATAACGTGTAATTTACAGCAGAACTCAACGGCAGGTTATAGACTTCAAGTACTTGAGAGGCATATAACATATAATAGAGTAGCGCAAGTAGAAATAAAACTAAATACATTTGAACACATCTGTGGCACCATAATTTGCATCATAAATAAAAAGTCAGGGAAAAAATTAGCTGTATAAAGCAACGCAATGCTACACAGAAATGAAAATATTCATATCAATAACTAATCAAGTGTGCAGAATGAAATAGAGTGGTTGAAATGAAGTTTCTTCCTATTGTGGTTCAGTATAAACTCTTTGATTACTAGACTAAGTGCTAAAAGTTCTATTTGCATTTTCCAGGCTGTCTTATTATTTTTTCTACTCCTACTTTTATTAACATTCTCTTATGACATTATAATATTGAATTACATTTTAAATGTGGGGTTATTTTTTATGCTCTGCAGTTTTTTTCTTAAACTATATTACTGTGCCCCGTTTATACCATCAAATAAACTCACCTCACAGCTTATCGACTCATTTGCAGGCTTCATACCGATACCCGATCGCGATCCTGCTCTACACATACTAAGCAATCCAATTAATAATTTTTCACCACTAGCCTGTTATTTTCCTTGGTAAACAAGTATTTTGTTCCCAAGTCCAAACATGACGGACTCTTTTCGGCCGCGAAGGTTCCAATGTCATTGACTTCTTCACAACTGCTTTTTGTTATATTTACCAACTTCAGCGTGTTTATTTCACACAGTAATGAACTTAACCAAAAAAAGAACAGCAAACAACGTCTGCAGAGATTCGGTTTCAAATACATTTTATATTGTTAGTATTCGGGTTTATATAATTAAGCCTTTATATGACTGTAAACACGGAAGGGGGGGGGCGACTTCGACCGTTGCTCTTCAGATGTTCCTGGTGCGGGCTCTGCGTACCCTGAGTACCCGCGGTACTTCTGACGTTACTAGAAGTAGCCGGTCCGAACTTGTTCGAGTTGGAGAATTGTCCGGATGAGTTGGACTCGGCCTGGCAGTGCTCACGGGTAAATGAGTACCCATGGCGGCAGTGTGTCCCAAGGAAGTGTCTAAGGTGTGTACCATGGGGGCAGGTGTTACCTGAATCACTGGAGTGGGTAGTGGCTACCTTAATGCTGGAAGTGACCTATCCACCAGCTAAGTTCGCTTAGCGCGCTTGGGTGACAAGATCGTCTACGGCGAAAGGCGGGTCGGTTTAGACTCTAGGTACCGTCCTAAACGGGAAATACCATGGGCTGCACAGACCTCTGTGTATATTCCCCTAGTACGGGTAAGGATTCCTAAAGTACAAGAAATAATTTAAATTTAAATTTGTAATCGTTTTTGGTCTGCGCTTAGTTGGTCAAACTGCAAATAATGCAGTTGGTCAAACATACTCCCAGGTTTGAAATTAGGTCGCGGGTTCAAACCGGCCAGGATCGATGTTTTTTTTTCGGGCGTAAAAATCCAAAGTATGAATTCCTTTGGAAGGGAAGTAAAGCCGTGGGTCCCGTGTCGTACATTTACGGCACGATAAAGAACCTCAAGCCTAAAAGAAGAGGCACCTGAGCAAAATTTGTTGGCTGTTTCACGCCCTGAATTGAATAGGACGCTGATGACCTGAGATGTATCGTAAATAAAACAAATAATAAAAAAAAAGGTTTGAAATTAAGCCTAATTAATTAGAGTAACTGTAACAGTAAGGGAAATCAATATTAAATTTGAAAAGAAATTTACCGACCTTTGGGAATGCTCATTTTATGATAAGCGTTGTTATTTCTAACCATCATTAACTTAAAGCTGAAATTTGACATTTAGAAAAGTGCTTTCTGTAGTTTCTCGGACAATCAGCACGGAGAAGTGGTGAGGATATTTTTTTTCTGTATGGAGAAAAAATGAGATATTCCCGGTACGCCTTCCCAAATAAAGCACTTGGTTTTAGTTAACCTAAGGTAACAGTTCAGTATGAAACAGCCACCGACGGAACAAAGTCAACTCAGTGTTCATTAATAAATTTTTAATAGAGGTTTTCAACTACAAAAGACACAATTTATACCGCTTTAATTTGCATATGACATTTAGCTGTCCATAGTTTTGTGCTCGTTAGCCGTCTGATGTTAGCCACAATTGCGGCCCTCAACTGACATAATATGAAATCAAAACTAATTTACTGCGTTTGTTCCCAGTGAATGATCAGCTAATTAATCACGGGAGGGCATTTCACGCTTGCATATTTGTGGAAAAGTATTAAAACACAAGCGAATGATACATGACGCTGAACTGCGTGTCCACAGGAGCACTGTAGCTGGGTCATCACTTTGTTATTGCTGCAAGTTTCAAATTACGTGCTAGCATGCTTGCTTGAGGGTGAAAACTGATGTATTTTGTTATACACAGTCCTAAATTGAAGAAATTAATTTTACTAAAGAAAACAAAACAAATCGCCACTTATGCAGCAGTATTTATTATAGCAATTAAACTAGATACACATTTATTGCACATCACAGTAGCTTGGGTCGCAAGATCGTTCATGCTCTTGTAAAATACTTCATTTCTGAAGTTAATTCCAACAAAAGAAAATAACAAATTTAACAAGAACACACTCACACACACACATGAGACAGACATACATACAATAATTCTGAAATTCATATTACTTTTGTATTATTTATGTACAATGTTTATAGAAATTTCTTGTCCCTAAAACTGCATATTTCATTTAAGAAACTGCCCAGGTTTAGCCAGTTTTGTCTATTTACAATTTAGTCGCAACATACCAGCCTCCCTCTAATGGAAGTCAAAAATGAATCAGGGAGAAATTTTATCTTACCATCGTCTGTCTGTGCACCCTTAGCCAAAATGTGCGCCCAGTCTTCCGGTTCCGAGCATAATGAGCAAATCCTTCTGTCTTCTCCGTCAACAAACTTACGTGCCTTCCAGTCTCCCAGTCTAACCCATGCCATTCCCGACCTCTGTTTCATGTCTAGCTCCATGATATAGATCTCTTTACCCCATCTAATTGTAGTTGCGCTCTGCAGATCCAGAGATGACATCTGCAATTTCCTGCTTGTTCATATCACACAGGCGTCTTTTGACTTTTTTTCACTGTTTTGATTACCCCTCTGTCAAATATCGTTATAACCTATTATTAACAACTTTTGCTGTACAACCGCCGCCCACAGTTTCGATAATGCTTGTTGTTTAATTGGTGCCTGTTTTCATATAATTATTATGGATTGCAATGTTTACAATGTAGACGAATCATTCAAGAATTAAATCGTTAATTTCGATGAATTATTTCTTGAATTTTCCTGAAAGTACTTAAAACTTTACCTTCTGAACGTTTGACATGGTAAAGTACTCCGAATGCTATAAAACATAGAAAAATTAAAGATCTGAGCCTTCTTTATATAAAATGAATGCGAAAGCAAAGATAACTTTATTTTAAAATTGTGTTTTCTCTTGCAGATTTTGCTGCATTAACTTAAAGTTATTATGGCTGCAAATAATATAACTTATTTTATGCTCAAGAAGGCGAAAATAATATATTTTCCCCCTAATTTTTTTAATAAACCTAAATTAAATGCTCAAAAAGGGGCTAAAACATCAAAGAGGGAGTGAAAAAGGGATAAATATGTTAATTTTACGAAAAATGGGCAAAAAGATGCAAAAATTTGTCTATTTCGCATCAATTCATGTCTTGAAACACAAAACTCAAACGATTGGTATGAAAACAGTTTTATTTTTGTATAGGTGCTGCACCTGAAAACCTGATATTTAGTTCATAAGCATATGCGGTAAACGATATGTGAGGAATATCTGGACCCGTAATGTGATGATGTTTTTCTGTGTATAATTGTGAGGGAGAGAATCTTGAGAGCATCATTATGAACCAAAGAGTAAAAGACATCGATGTAGAGAAAGCCCCCGAGTCTCCAGTCAATAAAATACTCAAGACAGAAGGCTTCATACTGACGACACTTGGGATGTATTTGATACAGAGACATGCAAACAAGTTGAAATCCGGGATATGATCGAAACGGGGGGCGGGGTTCTTTAGAAGAGTTATTGGTGCTTCAGGACGTCTGTCCTCATGTGGGTGTCCTCATAGTGCATATACTAAATTATACAAAATGAGATTTTTATAAACATCCACCATACAGCCAAAACATGGAGGCATGAAATGTAACTTTCACTTGTTTAGACATATTTTCGAACACTTACAGGATCAGAAGTTTGTAGTTGACAACAAGGTAATGAAAGCGGTGGAAAATAAACCAATAGCTACAAAAAAAAACAAACAAACAAACAAACAAAAGTTTTTCTTGAGGGCATCGGCAACCTTGTGGACAGGTGCTCTAACTTTGCCGAGATGAAGGGCAATTCTGTTCAATATATATATATATATAAACTGTTACCACACATTGATGCTGTTTAATCTCTTTCATAGATGCGATTTTAAATTAGTGTTACATAATGGAGGAATATAAAAGTGTCTTTAAGAAAAGGTAAAAGGTCAATATAATTTAGCAGACAGGATGATACAAAATTATCAACAATTTATAAACCTCCCCCCCCCCCCACAGAAGCATTATTACCTACACCAGCGGCAGAAAAAACGAAACGGAAGCTATTCACTAAAGCTTCGGTTTTAAGCCATAAGATGAACTTTAGGATATTACAAAAACGTGTCTAAAAATATTTAGTCCATTCCTTGAAACGTTCTTTTGGATTCGACTAACATACCGCCAATTTTGCGCGTAAGGCGTTTTTTACAACGATCAACGCAAAACGGTGTTTTAATGTTTAAAATTGAGTTGCTGTACATTATTGTGCTGTGTGATAATTTAAAGCATTCGCTTGCCTAGCAATAGTCTTAAGTCAGTTTTAACATGTTGAATTGACTCTTAGAACTGAAGATGCAGCAAGAAGTCCACATTATGTCATTGACACTTCTTATTCCAATATACGAAGGCCATCCAGGGGTTCAGAGAGGATGGAGGAGATCCTGTTCTGGCTGTAGGAGTACCTCTGATCGCGACGTTTGCTTTCTTTTACTGCAAGTTCTTCGCAATCGGCAGGCAACGGTGGAGGCCAGGAATAATTTGCAGCAAGTACGGCATATTAAAATTAGTTAAAGGACAGTTAAAAGAAGGCGTATGGAGTGAATTGACAGTCCAGAAGGCCTGCAAAAGGACAACTGCTGACCAGGGAACACCCATATCTTTCTGATGCAGTTTGCTTGTACCCATCAGAACTGAACTATGATGCAATGGAGCACGTGCTCTTCTCGGATTAGAGCAAGTTCTGTTTGAGGGCACCAGATAGGAGGGAGAGAGCTTGAAGAAGACCAAGAGAATGTTATGCATCCTGCACTTTCTCTTCAAAGACACCTTATAATGGAGGCCAGTATTGGTTTGGGCAGAGATCAGCATCGAAGTAACAACGGAACTGCTGTCCATCGAAAATGGGTCACTGACAGCTCATCGGTACATTGAGGAGATTAGTGCTGATCATGTAGTGACTTTTGCAAACGTTATAGACAGCAACACTATACTTATGCACGATAACGCTCGTCCACACATTGCCCGGTGTATTTCTGAGTACCTGAATGTGGTTGGGATTGAACGTGTGGTATTTTTAGACCTGAGCCCGATAGAACATACTCGGGAGTATGCTAAGGTTGGATCACTGGCAGATCTTCGGGGTGCACTTCAAGCGGAATGGGACCTGAGACCAGATCTTATTCGGAGCATACCTGACCGAATCACGGCTGTAATTAGAGCTAGAGTGGCAACGCTCTTTACTGAGACGCTGGTTATCTTACACAAACAGCTAGAGAACCATATAGTCCCTGAAAGTGTCAATTTTAAACATTTTCCAAAAAGTTCTCTCAATTGTAATATTTGTCCATGTTTTAAGAGTTTTCTTAAAATCAATAATAGGGTAGAATTTGCGTTAAAATACCCCTTATGCGTTACTTGAATAATAAAATGTTGTTAAATAATTATTTAAAACATTCTGATTTAATACTTATGTCTCCGTTTCATTAAACATAGCTTTTTATTTAAAAAAAAAAGTTTTAAAATTAAGTGCTTCGCCATTTTGCCGCTCAGTATATTTGCTTGCGCACCCCAATACCGAGATTAATGAGGACTCCACTATCTGCATAGTATTTGTGTAAAACATTATGAAACGTAAGCATTGAATTACCAGAATTAAGAAAGCAGGTGCTGTAACTCCTTGCCCTCTGCCACAAATTTTGACATCTACTTAAGGATTTACGCTTAACTTTGAGAACAAGAAGTAAAATTTCCTGGATATTTTTGGATCAATTTAAGTTCTCCCAAGATATGCGGATCATTGTTGATGACTTTTTCTCTGAACATTTAATGGACATAGAACAGTAAGTAAGCATGTTGTTGCAGAAACTTGCAGAAAAACGCAAAAGTTCGCGCGTGTGCTCTTTCATTTTCTGTCGTTTCATGAATAAACGGCTGCAGTCACATATCTTTGGCTATTACAGGTCTATATGATGAAAATAGAGCTTACTTTCCTAACACTTGGTACAGTCTTCTCTCTCTAATAGCAGAATTCTGGGTGCCTACTCATATTGAAACCTGCTTTGAGATTGAAAATGCACATGAAATCGGGCGATAAAACCATTGCTGATATTGCATCATAGTGAGGAGCTGGTTTACGACGGGCCAAATTGCTTTAACTTTTTTTCATTTCCATTAGCTCATAAAGGAGATTTTTCAACATTTATACAGAAGTATTCGACTTAATCAAGATACAAATCTGAAAAACCGAAGGTGCCAAAAAATGTATACACATTTTCACAGTAGATATCTATTTAATATATTTCAAAGCTGGACCGAAAAACAACAGTAATGTGTAGTATGAGGTTCTGTAAACATCATGTGACTCACATACATTACGATAGCGCTTCTGCGTGATAGATAAATCAACAATGAACAAATGAAGCCAAAATTATCGTATGATGTTCTGTAAACAGATGTGACTCACATTACGTTATGCGAGCGTTGCTATAACAGAATGGAGCCAAGAATATCGTTTGAACGGCGGAAAGCAATTTTGAAGTGGCATTGGAAAACCGAGAAGTTTTGTTGAAGTTCAAAGGCAATGGAGACGTGTGTACAGAACAGAACCACCAATGCGAGTAACAATTGCACGTATTCTAGACACATTTGAGAATCACGGTACCGTATGCAATAGGATGATGCACCACCACATTACCACTGAGATGTACCTGCATACCTTCCGTACTGGATAAGACGAAGAGGTCCGTTTGAGTTTCCACCCGCTTACTCCGGATCTAACTCCGTTGGACTTCTCCCTATGGGGAACTCTTAAGGATGTTGTATATCGTAAAAACCAGTTACACTGACAGCACTTCGGGAAGAAATTGTAACGGCATGTGATGCAATCGCTGAGGATACTTTCGCAAACGTTGCTCAATGAATAGTTCTACGTACTCAGAAGTGTATCGACGCCGATGGTATGCATTTTGAACAACTGTTGTAACTGTAAAAGTCTAACATTATTAATGCTCATCATTTTCTGTTTGTATGAATTCAGTTTTGTTACGTTAACACAGTTTTTCTTTGCTTGAAATGTGTATACATGTTTTTGGCACCCTGTATGATCAAACGAGATTATAAGCATGTTGGAATTTATTCTTTTACTATTTTTACTGTTTTAGAGAACAATGATAGCTTAATATCAGAAATACAGAAAGGAATAAGCGAAGAAAGCGAAAACTAATGCCACATCAAACTCGGTACAAAAGTAAATTCGTTGAGCGAATGCTCCACGAAATATGAGCGCAGGGGAGAGTTCACGGGTTGCGAGGCGTATGCTCCCGGCAAGCCGAAAGCAAATTTGATCCTGAAACTTGCCACACTAAAATTACTCTGTTACAAAATAATATTTTTTACACTTACAAAGTCATAAATTCATTCTGTCACGCATGCTCATATTTCTGGCATTTACTTAGAAGATTACACATTACCATTTTTAGTTCTCTTTGAGAAACTGAATGAAATCAATATCTGCCTGATACTATTTTAAAGTTCGTTAAGGTGTGTGCATTTATCGTGTACACTTTTATATAGATAATGATATCAGGTCGTTAAATCGGAGAACGAGGAACAATTCCTTCGCAACAAGGATGGCGTCAAATCGGAGTTAAGAGTTTGCGAAAACTTCTGTTGTTAACACTGGGACGCTAGTGACAGTGCAGGGTTGGCCACATAAAATGGCTGGTGCTCAGGGATATCGCGTCCATGGTAGTAAATGTTCCATCACTACCAATAACGAACAGTTCGTGAATTGCTTGCATAGAAGCATATGATGTTCGGAATTTCATTGTGGACATCTTTGCGCAGTAAAATGTAACCCAAGCTTCATCGGAAAAGGGAGTGAGGTTAGCAAATTTCTCTCCGCCATGCATTTGAGTCAAAATCAATTCACATAATCAAGTTTAGTGTGTTATAACGCGGTTTAAATCCCTGCACCCCACTAATTTACAGGCTTTTAACATTTTAATTTTCTTCTGGATACTGCTAGGAGATAGCACAATATGTCAGAGGCGTACATTGTTCAGAGTAGCGCACATATCATAAACAGAGCCTGTGCTTGTGCTATGATACGTTTAGAAAACACTGACCACTTACATGCTGAAGTTAATATGCTTAACATTTCCTAACTTAATAACAAATTAATAAAATATAAGAACAGATTCATAGACTTCATTTCAGATTACTCGATATCATAAACTTATCACTTTATATTAATTTATCTGCTTATTAATGCATACAACTAAGGTTTAATTTTTAATTACAGCGGGTGAACATTTACAAACTTAGTGTAGTTGTTAATATCGCTGACGTCTGTATTTACAAATATCACAAAGGGAGGTTGTTTCCTCCCCTCAATATTTAACAGAAGTCGGCTCCTATGTTCAGGAGTGAAGGAAGAAAAACCTATAAGTGTATGTTTCAGTAACGCTAGCATATTAATTTCTCTATTAACATTTTTTTCTCTTAGCAAGAGTTTTACTTTGAACCACGCAAGCTGAATAGGGTTCATGTATATGGACAAACTTAATGCTTCATGGCCATGTAATTTTACCTTTTCGTCAATGTGAAACATTTTTTCTTGTCATTTATACATCTGTATCAATATGTAATGTTTACATTTTCTCATGTCTCTGGACGAACAAGGAATGCTATTTTGCAACCGTAATTTCGCATCTTCTTTTACGGCGTATTTCGAAAAGAGTTTGTACTCCTGAATATTGCGGATCATTGTTCATAACCAAAACTCTCTCCTCTGGGAGTTTAGAAAGAAGCTGATTGTTTATCCAAAGCTCAAAGTTGCTGAAATCCATTTGACCACGGTAGCCGAGGTCGTTAAGGCGCGGACTGGTGAACGGGAGGTCTGGGGTTCGAATCCCACCAGGGCCGTCCTACCTGACTCGGTTTTTTCCAGGTTTTCCTCAGTCCTCATAAATGGCAAATGCCGGGGAGGTACCCTAAACTTAAGCCTGAAAGCTTCCTTACTTAAAAAAAAATCCTTTTCCAAATATATCACTTCATCTCAGTGTCCACCGCCTGTGGTGCCTCAGGAGCAAAAACGGGCTACTACTACCATGACAATGTCCTGAGCTTTTGCCTGCTTAAAAACTAACAATGAATTCTTCACAAACACCATTTTGCATCCTGCATGGACGACAATGAGACGGTTACCGAAATTCGGCTTAGTCAATACACCTGGTTGACTTTCATTTTGCCAGCATTTCCTAATTGTTAAATAATGTGTACTCAAGTCTCATTAATATATATAGGCAATATAAATGTAAAACTGAAGTAATGTAACTAAAATAGCGATAACTTGAGAAGCAGAAAAATAGGAAAATATCTACAAATTCACAGATTTTTTATCGATATGTCTCGAAATTCTTGAGTTATTCTAAGGCAAGGAGAGTTTCCTTCGAGACATAGGGATACAAAATCTGTGAGTTTCCAAGTGCTTTGTCATTTTTGTGCTTCTCTTGTTATACATATTTTCATTGGTAGCTCATTTCATTAAGAACTCATCTTAGATAGTGAACCCCTAAAGAAATTCAATTCTTTCCTTTTCGAATGTCAAATTCACATTTTAGACATGTGCGAACTTCCTTTCTCACTAAATAAAATTCGTCTATGCAGCAGCGTATCCCATTCTTGTCAAAAACATTCGAATTCACGTTTGTACGCTCCGGTCTGTTTCCTGGAGTAGACAGAGAAGACTCTCCGACTCCAACCCCTTCACTTCTTACCCTGGTACTTGTTTTCACTGGAACACCCGGTATAGTGAGATACACGCAAGTTATTGTTTTAATATAAATTTTGTTACCTCGACTCAATACATGTAGCTATCAATATTCTCAATTCCTCGAGCTTTACTATGTATCATTTTTCCTTTCTTTCTTTGTTGTGGCACATCCATTGTATATATATATATATATACAATGGTCTAGCTTCTTGCCATTGAAGAACTCGCAGTAGTTCGAAATATAGCGGTTTCAAGTGTGACTCTTTCTCTGTGTTTTATCTTTATCTACTTTTATTATTAGTGTTAATTTATATATATATATATATATATATATATATGTGTGTGTGTGTGTAATACTATACACTAACATTTAACTAGAACATACACTTTAAAACTTCCAGCTGTTCACTATTAATATTCTGCTTTCGTTAACGCAATGAGAACAGGCCGCCGTAAGTATTTGAGTAGAGGTTGCACATGCAATGCGTAATGTTTCATTTGACCGTTCTCCCCGCATACGTCGTTGGCCATCTGTCCAGCTCCCAACAATAGGTCCAATTCATTGGTTCTGTTTCTCAAAATGTATTAAACAAATTATGACTTTCTTTTGAAACAATCTCCTTATAGCAGGGCTCAATTTTATACGAAACACGAATCATAAATAAAACAGAATAATTACGCTTTGTATTTTTGATTTTACCTTTCCAAACTGACTGTATGAAACAATAAACATGTACTTTTAGTGTTTACAATGATAGAGACTATATATCTCACTGACCCGATGTGTCGATAAATGCCATTATTAGAAATATGTTGAAAGTTACAAATGATGGTATGACGTAAAGGAATATAAGATGGATGGTGCTATAACCAGTATGGAACAGACAGAAGAGAACACAACAGCCAATAAATAAAGTTGTTATGTTCAAGGATAGCGTTAGGACTAGAAAATTAAACATATAAATAAATGGCCCAGACAAAGCAGAGACAGATTCATGACACCTGAAACGCTGACGTCATAGTAATTCTTTTATAAAACTCGGAACGTGGGCTAAAACTGACTTCCTGAGCTGCAAAGGGTATCACCGGTAATTTGTAAATCAAAGAAAACAGCAGCCTGGTGCTTTTAGTCAAATTAACACGTTCTGTAAGAGGGTAGAAAGCGGTACTAAGCACGCAACCTCCGGGTCGTCATAAGTTAATTACCTGTCGCAAAGCAGGCAACTCCGATAGTTATCAACGTGGGAAATGCATCATGGCACTTGGCTGGCGTTTCAGATGCTTCTGCGATAGTGAGAGCAGAAAGACAAGTTGCTAAAGAGGGTTGACATCAAAGTGAGCGCTTAAAGATAAATGAGTAATTCATACCCGCAATCACTTGCATTTCACTCTCATTTAGGTGTGTAATAACTTCCTGGTTATTTTAATTTTTATTAATATTCAATATGGAATGTGTGCAGATATAAAATAATAGCATAATAATGAAAGTAGGTATTAATACTTTTTAAAGGATACGAACATTTCCACTTAAACAATGCCAAGACAATTGAACGTGCTCTTGTAACGCCCCATCTCTCTAGCAAATGTTACTTACTAATTCGTTCTTCCACCATTTCGTGTAACGTTCTCTCCCCTTAACCAAATATACCCCAATCCAATTTTGTCTAAGCCATTCCCTTATTTTTGATGCCCATCCCCTTATCCAACGGGGAGTTGGAAAGGGTGTGAATAACTGGAAAGGGGGCTCAAGAGTATTCATGTTTATATGTTTTTATATAAATTTATTAAAAGAAAGTGTAAACATATAGAAATATTTGTATATTTTATGTATGTATGTTGGTATGTGTG
Organism: Metallyticus violacea; assembly: GCA_030762175.1. Lineage (NCBI taxonomy): Eukaryota > Metazoa > Arthropoda > Insecta > Mantodea > Metallyticidae > Metallyticus > Metallyticus violacea. The sequence goes on along the minus strand of CM060830.1, from coordinate 89,826,300 downwards.
TATGTATGTATGTATGTATATATCGAGGATGCTAAAAAATGTATGCACACTTTCACAGTAGATGTCTATTTAATATATTTCAAAGTTTGACCGAAAATCAACAGTAATGTGTAATATTATGTTCTGTGAACAGATGTGACTCACAATACGTTATGGTAGTATTGCTACAACAAAATGGAGCCTATATTATCGTTTGAACAGCGGAAAGCAATTTTGAAGTGGTATTGGAAAACCGAGAATGTTGTTGAAGTTCAAAGGCAATGGAGGCGTGTGTACTGAACAGAACCGCCAACGCGAGTAACAATTGCACGCATTCGAGACAAATTTGAGATTCGTGGTACTGTATGCGATGTTCACAAGAGCAGATCTGAGAGACCTCGCACAGCAACAAGCCCCGCGTCCTCGGCTACGGTTTTGTAACGTTTTGAGCACTCACCGCAGAAATATACAAAGCAATGTGCACGTGAGACTGGGAATAGCAGCACCAGCGTACGTCGTATTATTAAAACAGCAAAATTGAAAGTTTTCATCCCAAGTGTTTGGCATAAGTAACTATAAAAGTCTAAGATGATTAGTGCTCATCATTTTCAGTTTGTGTGAATTCAATTTGTTATATTAACACAGTTACTTGTGTATATATTTTTGGCACCCTCTGCATGTATGTATATACGTGTATGGCTCTTTTAATTGTTACAAGGACGATATTAGCATGTACATGTATGGCCTTAAGGCCCATGCGACAGTAATGTATTCTAAAACTGGTTCAATAAAACGTCTATTACTACTAAAACTTTTTTTCAAGGTAAAAAAACCCATTTCACGAGTTAATGCTTAGAATGTTATAGAGTTCCTTGCAATGCCCTCTTTGCTTTTAATCGGTCACAGCACTTTGAATGACTGGCATGGGGACGTCTTCATTAGGCTTGCCAATCCACTCATGCGTACTTCATGTCCACTTTCCTATTCCGTTAACGTCGCTTTCTGATCCTATTCTTGGGGATCTCGGGGGAGCATTCGTTCATCAAAAAATGGTAGACATTTGATCAACGTATTTTTAGTTTAAAAGTCATTTAAAATATGTACAGAATAAATCAAATGCATGCAGAATTATGCAGAAATTTCGTAATCAATAGTTTGCTTATAAAACTGCAATTCCCGATATAGTGCACAAATTTGAATATACTTGTTCAGTGCTAAAAAAAAAAAAAAGAAAAAAAAAACAAGAGGAAAATTAAGCGAAAATATCTCAAATATTGGTTAGGGAGATTAATTGTCTCTTATTATATTTATAGCTTATATAAAAAATGTAAATTTTCAACAATTTTAGCCAAAAGTTTTGAAGGAAACACAGCTAAAACCCTTCAGTATTGTAGAGCAGCAAATAATGAAGCCATGGAAACAAACGCTACCAATTTATAAAAACAACTTTTTCTATCATTTAAGACAAACCACAGTCTTCTAGAGCATAGTTCTGAGATGTAGAATTGTAAGTGCTCGCGGAAAAAAAAAAAAAAACAAACAAAAACAAAAAAACAAAAAACAAAAAAAAACTTCTGCAGTGACATAATTGAATTTTTATTGCAACATTTATAACCAAAGAAATATAATGAAAATCATATCAAAATAAACGGAAATTCCCAAATATTAAAATGGTACAAAAACAAAAATATGATTTTTAACCCTCTCTAAATGAACGGAAATACTCCACATTTACTACCGCCACGAGTGGCCGAGGTCGCTAGGCGCGGACTCGTGAGCGGAAGGTCTGGAGTTCGAATCCCGCCAAGACGGTTCTCCCTGACTGAGGTTTTTTCCAGGTTATCCTCAGTCCTCACAACTGGCAAATGCCAGGGGGAGGCACCCTAAACTTAGGCCTGGAACGCTATCCACCGCTGTGTGGAAGATTATAGGGCGCCACAACTACAGTACTCCAGGAATTATTAACTGAAGTCACTCTTCAAGTGTGTACCGCGTGTACTAGTCCAGATATTAATTTCTGGAAAATTAAAAGTTATTAGTGAAGTACTGCTATAGGAAGAACAATTTGTGGTCTGTGCAGATTGTATATTTAGAGGGGAACATTTAATACAGAAAAGAAGGGAATTTCATATTCTTTTTAAATTATGAAATATTTTTGATGGGGTTCTCCGAAACGAACTATGAACTGTAATGCAAGAAAAGAATACCCGAGATAATTCAGAGCCTATATAAAAGAACAAGAATTAAGATTGACAATGATATTAGAGTTGGAAACAAAACAGAAGAATTAAAACAAAGCGTCAAACAGGAACGCCCTTTGTCGTCAGCATTATTTAATATATATATATATATATATATATATATATATATATATATATATATATATATAGACGAAACACTCAAAGAGTGGAAAAACTATTTAATGGAGGTATTCAAGTTAACAGATATAAGTTAAAACAATTCTATTTGCTGACGATCAGGTTATTTTTTGAGAAACGCAAGAATAACAAAGAAGTTTTAATAACCTGGAAGTTATCATGGAGACATATAATTTAAAGATTTCAGTAACCAAGACAAAATCAATGGCTTTTAAAAGGACAATCGTGCAAGATATAAGATCGTTATTAATGAAGAAATAATAGAACAATTTTCTAGTTTTAATTATCTAGATTTTAATATATCATACAGTAAAAATGAAGAACTGAATATAAAACTAAATAAATTAAGACAAATGGATGAAAACAATAAGAAGAACATTAAAGAACAAAACATCAAACGTGACACAAATAAAATTCTATAAAGTAATGAAAAGGCCAATGGCAACATATGGAAGTGAAAACTGGACTATGAATAGGACACAGAGGAAAAGAATAAAAACTACAGAGATGACATTTTAAAGAACAGTAGCTGGATTTACTCTAAACGTTAAACAAAGAAATGAATAAATTAAAAAACAGTTAAATGTATATGATCTAAATGAAAAAATAATGAAAATGAAAGTAATTGGTATAAGCTCATATTAAGAATGAAAGAAAACGCATATAAAAAGAATTACGAAATTATAAACCTGGAGGATATCACTAAGTAGGAAGACCAACAACAAGATGGAGTGATATGTTTAATTGAGGACGAAACAGATCGGCAGGCCTATACCTGTCGGTCCTAGTGGCGTAATGGTAACCACGCTTGTCTCCTAAACCAAAGATCGCGGGTTCAAGCACGGCCAGGATCGATAATTTTTTTCGGGCGTAAAATTCCTACATATGGCTTCCTTCGGAAGGGAAGATAAAGCTGTGGGTACCGTCGGCCATTTCCGCCCTGAATTGAATGGGACGCTTATGACCTGAGATGTTAAAGAGCGTAAATAAACCAAACCAAACCAAACAAACAGACCTATATTTTGTGAAGGATGAAGAAGAAGTATATACTCTGAAAAACTGTTAGAATTAATGTCTCTTTTGCTTCTCGGAAGGTTTTAAATCTCGCACAGCAATATACATGCCGCTGTTTTTGACTTGTTTATTTTTGCTCTTTATAGAATCTACCATCTCCCGCTCCAGTTTACGGAAGCACTGCTGAGGAAGTTTAAAATTTGTTTGTTCACTTCCTGTAGTCTCAATACTGACAGTTTCGGATGTGCTCTTTCGTAAACAATAAAAAAAAAAAAAAAAAAAAAAAAAGTAATAGTTTCCTGTTGTTTCATCAGACACTAAACCGCCACGGGTGGCCGAGGTCGTTAAGATGCGGACTCGTGAGCGGGAGGTCTGAGGTTCGAACCCCACCAGTACCGTCGTCCCTGACTGAGGTTTTTTTTCAGGTTTTCCTCAGTCCTCATAAATGGCAAATGCCGGGGAGGTACCCTAAACTTAAGCCTGGAACGTTTCCTTCCTTAATAAATCCATTCCCCAATATATAATTTCATCACATATATCATCAGTGTCCACCGTCTGTGGTGCTTGAGTAGTAAAAACGGGCGTTAAACACTATTCGATTCGATCAGACACTAAACGATGATTTTAATGTGCATACCGTTTTTCTGTACATTGCGGATTGTTTCACTATGTATCGGTTCATACTGTACTCAAGAACTGTATTTCTCGAAACACAGAAGCATTAGCACTGCTGACCATCTCGTATTTAAAACACATCAGATATGTCAGGGCAACAAGCACACGGCGAAAAGTTTTTTCCCCTCGATATTTTACTTACATTAGATGTTTAAATTAAATTGATTTGTGATATTTATTGTTTGTTTTTTAAAAAAGTTGGTTTGGTTTTTGTAACTACATCGCCGAGTCCCTTCGTAATTCTCTTATCATGCACGAATTCTTGCAAACTTCACTGAAGCATGTTTATTAGTTTGAATTATAAGGTAAAAGCTGGGGCTTATTGGGAATAAAATACACACAATTATTGAAAATTAGTTCTGAATACTTCACGGTGTTGTGAAATAGGTATAATATGTGAAATATGTGAAATAGGTATAATACGTGAAATAGGTATAATACGTGAAATAGGTATAATACGTGAAATAGGTATAATATGTGAAATATGTGAAATAGGTATAATAGGTATAATACGTGAATTTACTGACTGAAGCAGAAACACAAATTAAACATGTGGTTTGAGCAGCGAATCTTCTACTTATGCGTTTACCACTTAAGACGAGATTCTTTCACCATGCCACCAGATGGGAGACTGAGAGGTAAACAATTAGTCGCTTCGTTACGGCTCAAGCAGGTTGCAAGGGAAACTTAGCAAGTGCAACTGTTTACCATCTGCAGTCAAGTGTAAGCGACGCTTACGAGGCAATTCATTTCGCAAGTGCAACTTACACGCTTTCTCGTCAACTTCCTTTAATATCCAAACCGTTCGCTAACAGTCAACCTCTATCATCAATTAAAGGAAATATGAACACTGCTGAAGGAAACGTTTTAACTTTTATCGTAATAAGTGACTGAACAATTCGCTTAAATTAATAAACTGTTTGTTTTTTAGGTGTAAAGGTGCGATTTTCCTATCAATAACTGTATCCTATTATAAAGTTTTATATTTGCCGGATTATATATATATATATATATATATATATATATATATATTTTTTATAGTCTTAAAACCTCATAGCAAGTGTGCCTCGCTCAAACGGAGCTAAACATTCGAATAATTTTTTAACCTTGTGAAATTGCTTCATTTGTAATAGTTTTCCAAACTGCACATTATAATTTTTTACATCTGATTTTCTTTTCTTATCATTTCACCTCGTTTATCCCACATCTTTACTACAGTACAATTCTTTTGTTACTAAATGTTATTAATTCACTTTATTTACATACCATATTTCTGCTGAAACTGAGGTTATATTTTATTTACACGGTTTTGTAATTTTATTTTACTAGTTTTCTTGTAGGGAACTCAATTGTACCATATTAGATTTTTTTGTAGTTTCTAAACCAATATTTTAAAGCGAAAACTTTTACTCTCATTAAAAAAATTAGTTAAAATCAATGAAAATAGACAAGAAAAATATGTTCCTTCTTGGTTAGTATATATATATATATATATATATATATATATATATATATATGCATGCTTGTGTATTTTCAATATATTTATACGAGTAAAATGTACATATTTTTCACAAGGCACTAAAAATAATGTGTAAATTTTTTTCTTTTTGAACCAAATTATTAAAAAGAAATTTATAGTGTATAGGGAATTTATTGTGTACCTGCCATTTTATTCTGAAACAAAGAGAACTGAAAGAAAGTGAATAATATTTGCTGTTTTATTTGTCCATTATCTCAACATCTATCACCCCTAGCTGATATATGTATAAAACTTTTATACTGAAAATTGAATGTTCTTTCCATTTCGGGGGAAAAATCCACTATTCCATATGAAAAACCAGTTGATCTTGAAATTACCTTAATAATGGCATTTCAAGGAGAATTAAGGTCGCTGTATTATGTCCCCCTAAGAGCACTTCAAATTTTCTCTGAAGCATTTTTTTTATTTTCCCCTTCTTTTTGGAGTAAAATGACGGAGACACTATAAATTCCTCACTCTGTATATATATATATATATATATATATATATATAAAGGTAAATATAGTCTAAATATGTTGGCTGAATATCGCAGGATCATGAAGAAAGCCCCCTTAAGGGCAAACTTTGGCTAAGAACCATTATAATAAATATTTATAACTATTCACGATTATGTAAAGCAACAAAGATACTATTATATAAATATTTAAACAGTTCTCAAAAAACAACCCTGCTTTATGGAAAGAAACATAAAACCATTTTCAAACTGAGCATGGAAAATACTCTTAGATTGAATGTAGTTTATTCTTATTAAAAAGGGATTGTACAACAGTGTTATCATCAATACTTGCTGGTATATTTGCAAAATCACGTAATGTGGCTCGATAACGAATTATATAAGTTCGCCATCTTTGATATGAATTGTCTCGAATATTTACGTCGTTTCAAATTTCCTTTGCCCATACTTTCAAGCTGAGGTAGATAAGCATCACAGCAAATGTGTGAAATGAAATTCTCGCCGCTAGGCACAACAGGATGTACGGAATTCTCTGCTGTACATGGCATAGTAAAAGGTGGCTGTGATCGGGATTAGACAGGGGAGAGGGGAACAAATCATCTAATGTACATAGATTGTGTGCTATAAATAACACAGACGTGAAAACCTTGTGCAACACGTTCGTTTCATCGAGCTGTAAAAACTGATTTATTGCGCTGCTCACTTGTTTGCCAACATCAGCGAGTTTCATTTGTTTAGCTTGCTTACATTTGTCCGATAATATAAGTATAGCTTACATAATAGTAGCTTGCTCTACAATATAGTTTAAGTTTTTATCAACAAGCATTAATATGATTATAGAGCAAATATAAATTCTATAGTATTGATCATTTGTGCCATCCTTGGAACGTTGAGTGATGAAACATTGAAAAAAATTCCATTAGTGTTATGTAAATCCCTTCTAGTTGATCGTTCAAATAATGTGATGTCACATTTTCTCATGGACGAAGTAGATACCATTTAAAAATATTGTCGATACATCCCCCGATACTGAGCATGCGTAATGACATCTTTCATTCCTTGCCAAACTAAATTTAGATGTGGGAAACAGACAGATTGTGCTTATTTCGTTTTGTAAGCGTGGAACATGCTAAAACAATTAATTGTGAGACATGTGCCTCTGTATTTATATAAATATAATTATATTTGCATTATGATTTTAAATTTAATTTTCTTACACTTTGTAACTTTTAATAATCGCCCTCGTTCAATAATGGATACTATTATTCTGGCCTGCGAAAAGAAATCTGTTTGCGTAATTTTTTGGAACAAATGCAAAAATAATCTTAAAATTAGTCGATATTTGTGAAATAAAGAGTGTCATAAAATCAAAAACTAAATTCCTGACTAATAGACAAAATGGGTACCTACATATCTTTTAAAAGTTCGGTGTTTTTCTTTGTTTAGAGGAAGGCTGTGTTGATTCATGTTTATGTTTTTGTTGTGTATCTTCTCTCCTTCCCTGATATCGTCTTTCCATCTCCTTAACTTTTGATGAAATCTTTCACCTTGATCATCACTCATGAGTCCCAAATTAGGAGGAAAGTAGTCAAAGTGAGAGCTCAAGAAGTGTCTTTTACATCTCCAAGGAGCTTATTGATAACATCCTTGAAAGCTCCATGCCTGAAGTTTTATATCGTTCATAGTGTTCTTCATTGTCAGTCTAATCTGGATCTATCAAATACACTCTCTTTTATTTTAACCTCAGACGAAAAGTGGAAATTTACGGTATAAATACTTGAAGTCATTCTTGTCTAGTGCTTTGATGAATTGCTTCATGATGCAAAGTTTAATAAGAAGCGAAGGCTATAGAATCTTGTTAGGATCAACTAAACTAGACATTAAACTTTTTCTCTTAGGTCATTCTTTCGTTACATTTACTGCCCCATTCGCAAAAAAGCAAGAACATTTGTATACACACCCTCCTGACAAAGTGAAATACTCCAAACGCTTCTATCTCCACACAGTAATCATTCATGTTCCAGGTATTTATTTTTTTCTAAAACGATTTCCAAGCTTAACTTTAAAATATGCAAAATATACTTTCTTAATAATTGGAGTATTATTATTCTTTTGTTTTTTAACAAGTATGAACCACATACAAAAAAAAAAAATATTTGGACTGTTCACACATTGCCCTCTTGATGTTCCACAGCTTGAAGGCATCTTATTATTAGTTACTTGGCACTTTATACACAACGCAAAGAAAAACTGAAATACAGCACTAAATACATGACCAACTATAACGGCTAATGAATTTTAATTGACGTTTTTGTGGTTTTAGACTACAAATCAATCACTTCCCCTTACTTCCTGATCACGCGTTGATAACCTCGTCACGTTGGAAACTTTAGGCACATGGCAGAGGAAATATTAAGAAAGTAAATAAGGGTTGCTTTGCTTTGCATTGTATTCTATAGAAGCTTTTTTTATATAATTTATACGTGCTAAAGTTATTTATGTTTTGCTATTGTATCATCACCGCAATATAGCAGTACAATCAATAGAATGTCACATTACAAAAAATCTGTATATGTTATGAAATAAACTGATATCAATTTTGAAATCAGCAAACCGTTTTCCATATAAATTGTTTATTTTCACCGAGACAGCAAAATCATCCCAACCGGTATGCTTCTTTCTTCTACTTCTTCTTTTTTTCCGTGTCATCTCAAGTTGCATGTTCGACTCTGCTTTTATTGTTAATGATACTGTTCTATAACTATTTCTTATTTAAGCTATGATCCAGAATAAATTAATTCAATTATACACCAAATGTTATATCGTGTTTAAAAATTAATTGTGTTAAGTACAATGCTTTCAATGGAACGCGTGGCCGGCTTAACGGGGATTTGCCTGCCCTGTTTCTAACCGAATCTCCCTTTTCCGCCACTCCGTGTGCTGACATGTAGAAGACGTTGTGAGATCATGTGTTTTAGTGTTATAATGAGTTAATGCTGTTATTATGCCTAAGGTTCCTATACTTTAGCAAATAGAATCTTCACGTATGATTCCTATGTAAAAACAAACTCTTGTAGAGAAATGAGACGGCGATTTATATAAAATTCCCCACTGTTCGTGCGCCTCACAGAGAAACTGCTCGTAATCTTGTGAATAGATTTAGGGAAACGGGATCTGTTCTTCATTTAAAAAAAATCGAAAGTAAAACGCAGTGTCCTTACAGAAGAAAAACTGGACGACATCTGAGAAAAGTTAGAACGAAGTCCGAAGAAATCTCTGAGAAAGCTTGCACAGGAATAAGGAATTTTGTAAACCTCGACTTGAAATACCACTAAACATTTAAAATTAAAACCTTATAAGATAACTGCACTTCAGCAATTGCAACCATGTGATAATGTATAAGAGTTAATTTCTGCAATTGGGTGTTGGAAAATGTTAATGTTCGCTCTATAGACTCGCGTTTAATATTTTTTCTACGGACGCAGCATGGTTTTATTTACATGGCCATGAAGCGACAGTGCATAAAACCCAAAATTGTACACGAAACGCCATTGTATGATCCAAATATTGGTTTTTGGCGTACTGTAGAAATCTTTGTGCTTGAATTTAAGGGGCTATGAATTTTCTACCCCGCCGGCAAACAGGGTGCTTCCCGGTGGCAGCAATTCCCTGTTAAGACGGCCATGCGTCCAAACGAGGGCTCTGTATTTTATATAAAATTATTAACGCTATAAAACTAAACTAAACATACCATTACTGATATTCAGTCTTCGATGCTAGTGGGGTGCTGGCATGCTGATTACATGCCACCCTGCAATACTGTCCTGTATCAATAAAGTCGTAAGGCGGGTAAAGGAACAGAGATCGTCGCGGCAGGCCAAGGCTGACCACGGGTTGTGGTGCCAAACGATAAGAAGAAGATGACATTCAATCCTACTCAGTCTTTCATATGAGTGGATTCCGTCAAAAGTATAATGATAGATATCTGTGGCTTGAACCAGAGATATTAAAAAGAAAAATAAAATGTTCGGCACGCAGGAGCTGCGTAAACTAAGCGAATTGTTCACCCAATTGAAAAACTTTTAAAAATATTAATGTAAAATCCTAATGATCCTTATTAATTAATGAAACAAGTTATGGCATTACTGTGTAGTATTAGGGGAAAACAATCTTGCAATCTATAAGTAACACAAAAGATAAACCACCTTTTTAGAATTATCATTATTATTATTATTATTATTATTATTATTATTGAGCTTAAACGACAAAAATTAATGTTAAACTATTAATTAAATGAAATGTATAACCATTAATAGACAAAGCTATACAGTGAACCTTTGGTATCAACTTTATATTGACTAAATTAGAGGATTTTTTGTTTGATTTCATTTACGGACGCTCTTTAACATCTCAGGTCATCAGCGTTCCATTCAATTCAGAGCATGAAACGGTCAACAAATTTTGCTCAGAGGCCTCTCTTTCAGGCTCGTGTCGCTCAAAAAGCAAGGACAATGAATGTCCACTTCCCCTTACTTTCTGAGCACGCTTTGATAAGCTCCAGTCACGTTGGAAAATTTAAACAAATGGCAGAGAAACTAAAACGTTGAAAAATGTGGATGAGAACAACCTTTTGCCGTACGAGTTTATTTTCGAGACCTGCGGCGTTTTCACTATAATTGCCATTTTTCCGCTTTTACAAGTCATATTAGTGGAATACTAGTTTTTGCTTTGTTTTAAGCCTCTGGTGATAAAATTACGTCTGAAAAGCAAGGTATATACAATGCAATTTTATAACTAAACCACAATTTAGAGTTATCCAATGCTGTTTCTCAAGATGACAAGGACTGTTGGCCTTAAAAACGGAGTTAATAATACATGGTATAAGAAAATGATTAAGAACACCCCACAGAATATTATTTATTTTCACTTAAAGCAGTAACAGTAGTAGTAGTAGTAGTAGTAGTAGTAGTAGTAGTAATAGTAGTAGTAGTAATAGTAGTAGTAGTAATAGTAATAGTAATAGTAGTAGTAGTAATATTAGTAGTAATAGTAATAGTAATAGTAATAGTAGTAGTAGTATTAGTAGTAGTAGTAATAGTAGTAGCAGTTTTAGTAGTAGTAATAGTAGTAGTAATAGTAGTAGTAGTAATAGTACTAGTAGTAATAGTAGTAGTAGTAGTAGTAGTTTCAGTAGAAGTAATAGTAGTATTAGTAGTAATAGTAGCAGTAATAGTAGTAGTAATAGTAGTATTAGTAGTAATGGTAGCAGTAATAGTAGTAGTAATAGTAGTAGTAGTAGTAGTAGCAATAGTAGTAGTAGTAGTAGTAGTAGTAGTAGTAGCAATAGTAGTAGTAGTAGTAGTAGTAGTAGTAGTAGTAGTAGTAGCAGTTTCAGTAGTAGTATTAATAGTAATAATAGTAGTAGTAATAGTAGTAGTAATATTAGTAGTAATAGTAATAGTAATAGTAGTAGTAGTAATAGTATAGTAGTAGTAGCAGATTCAGTAGTAGTAATAGTAGTAGTAGTAGTAGTAGTAATAGTAATAGTAGTAGTAGTAACAGTAGTAGTAGTAGTAGTAGTAGTAGTAGTAGTAGTAGTAGTAATAGTAGTAGTAGTAGTAGTAGTAGTTTCAGTAGTAGTAGTAATAGTAGTAGTAGTAATAGTACTAGTAGTAATAGTAGTAGTAGTAGTTTCAGTAGAAGTAATAGTAGTATTAGTAGTAATAGTAATAATAGTAGCAGAAGTAGTAGTAGTGGTAATATTATCCGAAGTAGTAGTAGAAGAAGTAATAGTAGTACAAATAGTAGTAGTTGTAGTAGTAATATTTATTATTTCAGTTAAACTAGTATATATATATATATATATATAGTATATATACTGGTATATTTTGCATATCACAGCAGCATGGGTCGCAACACCGTTCTTGAACTTGTAAAACATTCATTTCTAAAATTAATTCCAACAAAAGTAAACAACATTACAAGACTGCTCAGTTTCCATGACAAATGGCACACCGAGTTTGAACTGCGTTCAATGGATGTCCTAATACCTGCAATTCTGTCATCAGAGGTTGATGGATGGCCTTGTCCGGGCTCGTTCTTAACTTCCCAGCGCGCTGAGCTTGCCCACCAACAGTTTGATTGTTTTCCCTGTAGGTCCAAGTTTATGGAATTGACGATCAAATTTCGTCCGAATCTCACCATAAGGTGACCCTTGTAACTACCACGTATCAATGACTACCCTCTCTGACACACTTAACATCATACACGTTCAGTTATCTATAACAGCACAGCAGATGTAGAGCTGTAGTCCCGAGGCCATTGCCGATTCCAGCAGTAACTACAATGTGTATATCTACAATACACCTGCATTGCATTGGCATACAAACATTACATCCTCCCTTTCCACAAAATCGATACTTAATTTTGTGAACATCCTGTATATGTAAAGAAGAAAACAGCAAGAAAAAGAATAAAACATTCTCCTTAAGTATTGATTTCTTGAAGAAACTACACGCTCTCTCAAACATCTAACTATATTCAGATATTAAAATGACCGTTAAGCACTACTCAAAAAAAAAAATACAGATATTACCTACAAGATTACGATAAATATTCAAGACAGTATACGTTGTGCTTTCTACCTTATCCTCCAAAAAGAATGCATTACAAATATATATATAATTAACTTCAGTTTTGAGCATTTCATTAATATTTAAATGGTATTCTAGCTTAGGTCCCTCAGCGGTCAATTGCGGTCTGTATTTAATCACTGTAGGCGTTTAATCTGTGGATTCTTCATGCTATTAACAACTGATTTTTCATTCCGATCTAAAATAAAGGCAGGCTGAGTAATGTGTGATAAGAATTATTACTTTACTGGGAAACATTTCAGTTTTACTTAAAATGTCCTTGTCTAAGTCACACAATTATGTTTGAGAAACGGCTGAGTGGATCTCATCTGCTGCTTCCGCTCTTCTATCATGCAAGTGATTACATCAATCAGAAACTGAAAATTAGCGGTACTCTCTTCTGCAAATACTTTCTTAAGTCTATTTTAATTATAAGTTCTTCATATCTTCCTTGGCAAAAATTGAATGTGACTTCGTGCCTTAGCGATCTCTGCCACTCGTAACGGTAGACCCAAATTATTACACGCTCTTTTATAAAACAGATAACATTTACAGAACGTTTGAGAAATACTTTTACAAACTTTTGTGGCGGGTTCCTATCACAAAAAACAAGAAAAAAATACGGGCATATAAACATATTTCCGGAAATATTTAGTTTTTCAGTTATTAATGAAAGTTTATTCAACGCCTTTCAAGGTACAATCTAACAACTTAAGTTCGTAACAGAAAATAAATTCAGTTTGTTAAGTAATTGAATGATGTTGTGCATACAGATCGGCTGATGCAATATAGTGACAGAAATAGTCATTTTAACTCTGCCGTAAACTTTCATTAATAACTCAAAAACTAAAGATTTCCGAACATATGTTTATACCCGCCATCAAAGTTTGTAAAAGTATTTCCGAAACGTCAGGTACATATGTATATATAACAATAAAATTAAAATAAAATAAATAACATAAAAAGATATAGGAACAACATTAGGAATGCCACACACAGGTTTATTTGTCCAACTTACTTCGCTAACCCCTCTTCGATTATCAGTTTTTTCAGACCTGAGTTTTCCAACTTTCATCTGAAGTTTATCTAATTTCTCCTCGTCTTCCTTGCCTGCCAGCAGGGCCCAGCATGAACATCTCTCTCTGTTCGATTCCTACTCCTTCCATTCTTTCGTATCTTTGCATTCAGGCAATATATTATGTGCTCAATATTCCCTCTTCACAAATGTGGCAATGTTCATACCATTTTCATCGATGACCTTAGTCATCCGCCATGTCCCTAGTCCCAGCCCCACTAGACCCTGGCTACGAAAGAACACGATTGGCAGTGGCAAGAGTTCGCTTTGCGCGTGTTGGTTGCTATGATCTTTATATCTATATGAGCTAACATTCACCAAATTCCCTCACGTTTCCCCTTATTAGTCATGCACCTTACAAAACTTACTGGAAAAAAATTAACAAAACACAGGACGATATGAGTAGATTTTGTAAAACTCAGGATAACCCAGAACACATATTATTTGATGCATCTAACTATGCCACAAGATTGCCAACAACCACCGTATTTTGTACATTATCTACTCCCTTTAGTTATCTGCAGTGGATAAACAGTAGAGGAACGCTTGCTTATTGTCCGCAAAACACTAAACAGCTGCATTGATAAAGGAACACTTAACACAAATGTGGGATTCTGAAACCACCGAAAGATATTTCATTAAGTATGTGAAAAAACTGAAACCATTGATAAGATCGTTGAATATTCATAAAGCAGAAGGTTCGAAACTGACACAAACAATGGCGTAGGAGGTGGGAAACAGATTTTCTCAGTAGATGTCACAGGAGATGCAAGTTTGTACAAACACTTGCAAGATTGTATGTGCACATCATGTTACAGCCATGCAAGCTGGCTGAACTCTCTCGACGAACAGAAGATTCTCATTTACGGTCTTTGGTTTGTTCTATGCATATCGGGGAATACTGGATTACATATGGTTCATTGCTGAGGTTCGATTCTACTCGATAGACCCGTATTTCGATCAGTAAGAATCCTCACATCTGCATATTACCCTTTTTCATGATGAAGAAATTGTAATGTGGTTATGTTCTGTCGTGAACCACCATTGTTTTACTAGGGTAGGTCCATAGGTTTCCGGCCTAACCATTTTGCAGATATGATAAAGACAAAAACTATATTTCACTTTTCAATATAGTTACCCTTAATTGCAATACACTTCTCACATCTTTGAATTAACATTTCAATTCCCCTCTCCAAATAGTCAGAAGTCTTGTCTACAAAATGGGCATAAACAGCATCCATCACTTCTTCGTCACACTTAAATTTCCTTCCTCGAAGGGGCTTCTTGAGTTATGAGAAGAGTAAATAGTTACTGGGAGCTAAATCTGGGCTGTAGGGTAGATGTTCGATCTCCTTGAAGCCACATTTCTTCACAGTTTCATTTGTAACAAGAGCTGTGTACATGCGCGTGATCGCGAAGAAGGCGCACACCACCACTCAACTTTCTTCAACTTTTCTCTTTGATGGAGGCACGTAGTCTGTGTATTAGGCCTGCTAGTACTCCCCATATACTGTGGTGTTCCTCTCATTGAAGTCAAAGAAGTCTGGCAGATCTTGCACTAACCTTATTCATGTTTAAATGTTCATATAATTTAGAATGTTGTTTTAGAAATTCCCAACCTTGCTGCTATTTCTGTAACTTTGAGCCGCTGGTCGGTCTTCCATAATTTCTCCTTCTATGAAAGAGATGTGTTCAGGAGTGAGTACCTCCAAGGACCGACCTGCAAGCTGTTCGTCTTCAATGCTTTCTCGATCCATTCGAAAAAGTTTGACTCATTCTTTTACGGTAGAATATGAGGGGGGGGGGGGGCTTCCCCAAATACACCGTCCAATCGCTGTTTAATTTCATTTGTAGTAAGTCCTTCTTTTGTGAAGAACTTAACAGTTCGATACTCCATTTAGAAATGTCTCAACCATCTACACATAGCCTTCTTTATGCAAATGTATCTAAACAATTGAACACAGAGGAGCGGAAGTTATCGCTGCAAGTAATTACTTAACAGTTAAGCTTTGAAACCAGATAAGGATTTTGTGAAGGCGATAATCATTACAGGCGAGGCGGTAAACTTATGGACCTACCCTCGTATATTAAACAAAAGAGGCATACAGTCTATTTTCATACCAACTGTTAAACTAGGACAAATGCCTGATAATATATAAGATCCTAGGCACCCTCTTGACACTATGAGCATATATAAAATACTACATGAGTGTGGCAAAGTGAAATAGACATGACCAGAAGATCGAGTATAAGCTGGGAACATCAGCGATACCTTCCTCTTAATCAGTCTGAACGATCTGCGGTAGATAACATGTCATAAATGAATATAATGGCACACACTTTAATAAAATAGTTTCCAATTTAGCCGGATGGGAGACATTGGAAATAAAGCAGCATCCAAACAACTTTAAAAAAGACGGTGGATATCACCCCAGCAGTTTTTAAAAACAAACAACTACTCCCTGCCCTCACCCATTCCCCTACATTTGTAATATTGCTCGACCTTCTAAAACCAGACAGAGACGGATCAATACTGTCGTCTTTTGTTCATCGTCCACTGATGATGCCAGCCGCAGCAGTTGGTGAAAGCTGTGATAGCATATTAAACCAAAACAGTCCGGAAGATTTGAACTGCAGTTCTTTGTACGACATGCTCCATTTCCCCAGTGAATAGGCATTTTTTATAATTTTAACAGCTGCTATGACGTTATTCAATAGGGCGTGTGTCTTTGAACGCACGCCACGTTAATATATGTCACTTATTTTGTGCAATGAATTAAAAGCAATATATTGATTACAAATTATAATAATCTACGAGTATCAACTCTGATATTTTTAATATATTTTATAACCTGCGTTCATCAAACTGATTGTTTTTAATTGTTTATATTTTCCTTTCTCATATGTAGTAAAATTAGCAACAGTAAATGTATTCCATTTACTAAGAATTTTCGATATTTTTATTTCCAATTTACTTAAGAATTTCTTTAAGCGTATTTGAAGAGTTCTTTTCTAAACCATCAAATCATACAGATTTTTCAGTTCTCATGAGCCTTCAGTACTTTTATGAGCGCTTCTCTCTCTTTTTCCGGTCAATAGGAGCATTCAATGTAGGATCCTTCCCTACGCTCTTCCGGTAACACAGAGTGATGATATTCCAGCTATTACCTCTCAGAGATTTGATTAAGTTACGTTCTATTCATCTGTGCCAATATTTTATAAGCTTTCAACTTCTACCAAGTAACTCAGACTCTATACAACTTAACGCATTCTCCCTTTCCATTTCTTTAGCCCTACCGACATCTTTTTCACTATTTCTGAAGCTGGTCTGTATAGCCCTTTTGAAGAGAAGGTCCTGAAAATATACTTTCTTCTTTTCAAACGCTAAATGTGCTACTCCGTCATTTCAAAAATTGAAAACTCCTTAATGCATTCTGCTCTTACTCTAAGCATGTCTTTGATAATAAACGTTAAGTTCCGTCATTTGCATTCAATAGCGTATAGTAAAGCAAATCAAGTTTATTGATACAATTATTGAGTATCTGACACTTCATGGGTTTTCTGTATTATATTTTATAGGATATACCCTAAAGTCCCGTTTTCTATACTTCTTACTACTTTCTGAATTGCTAGTTTTTGGGAATGCTTATCTTAGAAATGAAATAGAACTGTAATTATAAACTCAGATATTTTGGACAAAGGGAGAAATATTAATAGCTAATAAAATATAAACAAATAATACAGCGCGTCCAAAACTGCTTCGATGATTATAAACCTTTATAACTGGGCATAGATACAAATTGCATACATCATTGGAAAGAGCAAATCAAAGTGTGCCTCATTGTAGCTACAAGTGGCTGTGAAAAGCAATTTTCTTGGAGCATAGGCTTTGTTACCTCAGCAATAATAAAAAACAGCAACTTTCATGTTTTGCAATAAACTCAAATATTAAGTGTTGTGGCAGTGCTGCTTACCTTTAGGTGCCATTTTTTCAAGAGAAGCCAATCACAAAACAATTGTGTGCAATCAATGAATTTTGCTGTTTACAACTGCATTCATTCTTCAGAAAATCGACTTTAGTATGACCATTTCGTCTTATTAGAAAAAAAACTTTATTAGAATCGAGTTGATAAAAACGGTATTAACTAAGTGGTCTTGCCAAATTAGAAGCAGACGAAGAACCCAAGAAATTGTTGTACCGACAAGATTGGTCACCACCGCACTATTACACGAGGGTAGGTCCATAAGTTTCCGGGCTCGTCAACAAAGATTATTGCCTTCAGAAAAGCCTTATCTAGAGTCATGCCTTATCTATTAAGCAAATAATAGCAGCTGTAACTTCCACTCCACTATGTTTAGCTATAGTTGCATTAATGTATAGAAGATTGTGACATGACCAAAATGGAGTATCAAGTTGTTATTAAGTTCTTCACAAAAAAAGAATCTACTTTAAATGAAATTAAACAGCGGTTGGAAAGTGTACATGGGGAAGTATTCCCCTTCATATTCTACTTTAAGAGAACGAGCCAAACTTTTTCGTATGTGTCGAGAAAACATTGAAGACGAAGAGGGTGCAGGTCGTCCCTTGGAGGTGTTCACTCGCGAAAACATCGCTCTTGTGGAAAGAGAAATTATGGAAGACCGGAAGGCGGCTCAAAGTTACAGAAAGAGCAGCAAGGTTGGGCCTTTATGAAACAACAGTCCTGTGAATTATTCATGAACATTTAAACATGAATAAGGTTAATGCAAGATGGTTGCCTAGACTTCTTTCCTCAGTTTTCTAAAGCAGCAACGAGTCACCTGTTGTCAGGCATGTTTGGAGCTCTGCCGTGGCTATGAGAGAGAAGTTCTGCAAATCATTGTTACAGGAGATGAAACTGGGGTCCTCTAGTATGATCCCTTGCTCAAAAGGGATTCATTGAAGTAGCGTAAACTTGGCGAAGTACCGCCTCTAAAGGCCAAGGTCATTCAGTCAACCAAGATGATCATGACCACAATCTTTTGGGACTGTGAAGTCAATCTGCATTGACTTCAAGGAGAGGAACACCACAGTAAATGGGGAGTACTATGCTGGCCTACTGCACAGACTACGTGCTTCCATCAAAGAGAAAAGATGAAGAAAGCTGAATGGTGGTGTGCGCCTTCTTCACGACAACACGCCTGTGTACACAGCTGTTGTTGCAAAGGAAGATGTGAAGAAATGTGGCTTCAAAGGGATCGACCATCCACCTACAACCCAGATCTAGCTCCCAGTGACTATTTCCTCTTCTCAAAACTCAAGAAGGATTATCCAGGAAGGAAATTTAAGTGTGACGAAGAAGTGATGGGTGCTATTTATGCCCATTATGCAGACAAGACTTCTGACTATTTTTTGGGGCGAGGATTGAAATGTTAATTCAATGATGTGAGAAGTGTATTGCATAAAAGGTATCTATATTGAAAGGTGGAATATAATTTTTGCCTTTATCATACCTAGAAAATGGATAGGTCGGAAACTTATGAACCTACCCTCATATCCAGATCCGAGAACAGCTGATTGATTACTGTCAAAGAGTTGACCTGGGTGCTGGGGTCTACGTGTCTTTTGCAAGTGAACGCCAGAGTCACCTAACCTAACTACCTATGACATTTTACATGGGTAGTGAAGAAAAGTCAATTAGGTGTGAAGTAAACACAAATACCTTTATTGGAATTTTCTAACAGAAATTAGGAAAGTAGTTTAAAAGAATTTTAATATGTTTTCATTGAGCTAAGTACACAACGAGGGAGCCAATGGGGAATTATATAAAATAACATAAAAGGACTGTGTAATTTTTATATTATTATGAATGTTACACGGGGGCTGTGTTAATTCACAACTAATTATTAGATAAAAAATGATACTTTATACAAATCTTTTGGCAGATAACCAGATCTTATTTGCTGTCTCGGAAGATAATTTATAATCTATTTATAAATTATTTTTATAATGATGGAGTATAACATCAACATTACCCAAAAGAAAAATCCCTTTTAAGAAAATAAATATAATTTTAAAAGAGTTTATGACCGTCTTCACTGATATTACAACATAGGCGATGGATATTAATGATACATGAGATTAAATGGTAAATTCCGAAAGGAATTTTTAGGGGGAAAGCTTTCAAGGTTCAATTTTAAATTGTCTCCCTGGCATTTGGAGAATTGAAAGTATTCCTGTTGCGGAGGTAACATACTTGCTCCTAAACCCAAGATCACGGGTTCGCACCCGGCTAGGATCGATGGTGTTTTTTTTTTTTTTTTTTTCGTGCGTAAAATCCGAAGTATGACTTCTTTTGGAAGGGAAGTAAAACCGTGGGTCCCGTGTCGTATATTTACGGCACGATAAAGAACCTTAAGTCTGAAAGAAGAGGCATCTGAGCTAAAATTGGTCGACTGTTTCACGCCCTGAATTGAATGGGACGCTGATGACCTGAGATGTTAAACAGCGTCATAAATATACCAAATCAACAAAGAAAAAAATCCAACCATTTTATTTTAACATTACCTAAATAATTCCCAAACTCCAAGATATTCTGCCTTGTTTTCATATTCACCAACTGTTTCCCCTTATCTCTATTGTTATGTTAGCCCACTTCTCAATGCTAAGTTTTGCTCTCATTTCTTTAGTTTCACTACATTGCACAACTGCATGCCAGTAACTATCCTGCATTCCACACATATTTAAACCTCCTCTTATTCCTTTCAGATTTACTACCCCTGTCCGGGCCCATGCGATTCCCTCCCTCGTCCACCTGTCAACCTCACCCACATAATTCTCTCTATGTCATATTTCCTTTAATCCCCTATAAACCCTCAATGATGTGCTGCAGTTCCTTCCTCCTTAAACAATCGTACATAAATTAATGCGATATTCTCCCTTTAATTCCTGTGAATCGAGTCACATTGAAAAATCGCACCAAATGTGACCGAAAAGTGGTTTTATTTATGGTAGAATAATTAATCAAAATATACTTGTTATAATAAGAATGTAATCAAACGTACAATACTCAACAAGAGTGTATTTATTTAGCATTGCTGAAGGTACAAACGAATCAAATACTTAAAGGAAGGTATAATAAAATGTAATATAAAGATTAATAATACCACATCTAGCCTTTAGTTCGAAAAATAAAATTATTCTATTGGCAAAGTATAAGAAGAAATAACAAACTTTTTATAAAACCGCCTTCAGTTCATACAACAAATAACCCTGCATGATCAGATAGTGACATAAAACATTAATATTAAAGGTACTTGTCTTTAAACCTGAAAATCCTACATAATTTAATGAATAAAGCCCTAAAAATAAACGTAGAATGAATAATCTACCTACTTATACAAATGTCTGGTCAGTGAGCTAGGCATTGGCAATGAACAATTCTACAAGTTTTGAATATTTAGATGAAAATGACTTCGCCCTTAGAAATCGCTACTCCTGATCGCTCTGTAGGTCAGTGGCAGGCTCATAGTAAGCCCGCAACAAGGCTAACGTTTCTACACTAGCCTCGGCCAATCAAAAGTAAGAACACCGGGGAATCGATTACAATATGGATGAGAGGAGAAACAAGACTCTGAAGTATAGCAACAGATAAATCCGTGCAAAGACGGCACAGCGGAATTTGCCAGCCAATAACTCCCGAAATCAGCACAATAAGAGGTTTTAGGATGTAAACTGCGATTTAGCAGTAAAACCAGACACATAATAGTGACTGAACTTAATTCCGTCATTCAGAAGATGTTTTCCATAAGCAATGCCTATTTAGTCAAAGTAGGGTAAACATTCCAAATTGCATACACGTGTTAGGAATGTAGGAAATTTGAAGTGCGCAGTTGGGCGTAAACAAAGTAATTCTTCGCCTTGTAGATTAACCTTAAAAAAGAATACAAAATTCAAATTATGGACTAGTTAATTAACGAAATAAAATACGTTATGGCATTAATGTGTGATATTATGAGAACAAAATTAGAATTCTTGCAACCTATATTATAACAAAATAAAAATCAGATTTTAAAAATAATTATTATTATTCAGATTAAACGCAAAAATTATTGGTATACCATTAATTAAATGCAATATATGATCACTGATAGACATACCTATACGATGAGGGTATTTTTAAATGAACCATGTTTATGAACTGAGCCCTTCATTTCACTAGAATATAGAAAATTAACAGAAAGTTTCGAGATACATTGTGCATTTCAGAAGATGTTCACATGTTTCAATAAAACAAAAACATGTTACTATTCAATGTACAAAGCGAATTTTCACACTCGAAAGTTACATCGATTTTCATTGGCTTTGAGCTTTAATTGAAATCTTATCGAAGTAAAAACATGTAACAAAAACGCTTTCTGAATGTTATTACAGAGCACTCTTACATAAAAATATATTTCTCACACACAGATTAATTAATATTTCATATTTTAAGATAATGCTTTTGTTAAATATGAAACATATGTAACGTTATAAATACAGTCCATATGCTGAATTAATTTGTCTTTTTCTTTTAAATACCATAGAGAAAATTAAACGCTAGCGTGATATTTAAATTTCGGTTTTAAAGTATATCCCTACTCTTAATGGTCCGACTTCTCTAATTTTTGGGAACTATTTTCTTGTTTTATGTAAATGGTATATGCCCATTTTTTGTGAAGAAATAAATATTGGTGCCTCTGGAGCGATTTTTAAATGTTAGGTTTAAGGTAAACCCTCATTCCTAATGACCCAATTCCCCTATTTTTCAGGAACTATTTTTATTATTTAATTTAAAAATTATATACGGAGTTTCGTTGCGAAAAAATCAATATTAGTGCGGCTAGAGTAATTTTTAAATTTTTGGTGTCAAAAGTAAACCTTTACTTTTAATAATCTGATTTTAATGATTTTCATAAAATATTTTTCTTATCATGTTTAAATGGTATATGTCGAGTTTTGTTGTGAAAAAACAAACATTGGTGCTGCTAGAGCGATTTTTAAATTTGGGTTTCAGGTAAACTCCCATTAGTAATAACCCAATTTCCTTGATTTTCAGAAAATAAATTTTAATTTTATGTAAATGATATACGGAATTTGTAGCGAAAAACAAATATTAATACCACTAGAGTGATTTTTAAATTTTTGGTGTCAGGTAAACCCCACTCATCCTAATAGTCCGATTTCACTGATATTTGGAAACTATTTTTCTAATTTTGTTTCAATAGCATATACTGAGTTTACTTTAAAAAAATTAAAATTGTGGCCGCTAGATCAATTTAAATTACCTTTTAACCACCACACGTTTTTCAGGCTAACCCTTATCTTAATAGCCTAATTGCCCTGATTTTCTAAAACTCTTTTTATTAATATATTTTCAAGAAATCTACGGCGTTTCCTTGAGAAAAAGCAAAAATTTCGGCTCCCAAGAGTGTTTTTTTTTTTTTTTTTTTTTTTTTTTTTTTTAATATTTTTCCTTTAAGTTAACCCCCACCTCTAATGGTGCAATTGTGTTGATTACCAAACTCAACGAATCATTTGTTAAATAAATGAGCGTTATATGCCGAATTTTGTTGAGGAAAACAAAAATTGCGAACGCTAGGGCGTTAACACCACTCCACACCACACACACACACACACACACACACACACACACTCACACATATATGTATTTGATTTGGTTTATTTATGCACGCTCTTTAACATCTCAGGTCATCAGCATCCCATTCAATTCAGGGCGTGAATCGGCCGATAAATTTTGCTCAGAGGCCTCTCTTTCAGACTTGAGGATCTTTATTGTGTCATAAATGTACGACACGGGACCCACGACTTTACTTCCGTTCCGGAGGCAGCCATACTTAGGATTTTTACTCCTGAAAAATCCATCGATCCTGGTCGGGATCGAACACGCGATTTTGGGTTTAGGAGACGAGTATGGTTACCACAACACCACCAGGATGGACGGACGGACACACACACACACACACACACACATACACATCTATATATATAAATGAAAAATAAAACAACACCATGAACAATGTAAATAAAATAACAATAACTAATAAAGCAGAAAAGGATATAGCAATCAGACAGACAGAGACTCAGTATATAGTTTGTCTTAGAAGAACTTCAGAAGTTTGAAATATGGCGAGAGATAATCGGTGTATTTTCTGCTTCTTTAGCTATTGCTAAGAATTTTTTTCAAAAATCCCTGCATGGGTACAAACAATTTCTAGGGAAATCGCAAAAAGAAATTAGGAAGGTGATTCACAATTAGTGATTTACTGCAATAAATTCCAGATTTAGTTGTAGCCTATATACACATTTATATAATTGAAAACTTCGTTATTGTTTAAGTGCATACATTTAAGTATGAGACTATTCATGTAAACATTGTGCAAGAATTGGCCTTGTTTTTTAATGTGCATGTCATTTGTGCACTTAAAAATGGCTCGATTTCCGGACTCTATTGACAACAGATGTAATGAGAAATTGGGACGGAACCAGTCACATAGAGACGAAAGTTGCAGTTTTTGAATAGCTTATGTGCACCACAAAGGAGCTCCTTTTTCTTTCCTTTCGTTCTCAAATCGGATTTGCCCGTCTCTTCCATCCGAAACCGTTCGAGTTTCCGCCCCCTCTGTCGATTCGTTTTTCCGGCAACTCCTCCCCTTTCACCATCCTCTATTCATGTTCATCTTTTCCGTCATTTTCGTCCTTTCAGAACTGAATCCTGTATTGACCATCCTGTCAGGAAGTACATGCACTCCTGTTTATCTGACCGAGAAGCTTTGAATGCCGCCCCAGCTTGTGATGTTGTACCAGCCCTGCAGATTAAAATGTTCATAATAAAGTAATTTTACACGTACTTATATTTTATATTAATAACGCGTATCTGCAATTAAAGAAAGTCTCAAAACTAAGAGCAACATTTTATAAATAGAAGGGCTCAGTGCAATAAAGTGATAGCCTTCACACAAGTACTTGCTTCGGAGATGTTTAAAAACTCGCATACTGAGAGTTGAGTGTTCATAATCGCTTTCACTGTGTAACTTTGAGCTGCATTTGGGTAATTATAGGCGTAATTATGGTTGATACTATCATTGTTGGTTAGCTCCTTAATGTTTACGAACGACTGTCATAAATGAATATATTATACATACATATTCTGTACTTCAGTGTTAAACTGGAGTGTTTGATAACGGTTAAATTAATTTGCTTATATTGGCAGTATAAGTTAATTAAATAGACAGTGCAGATATTCACCCTTACCAGTCATCATCATCATCAAGCCCAACCATTTTTTCAGGTTAATATTCTTCACTTGTGGTGCCTTGAGTAACCAAATTCGTTTAAATCATTATTGATGGCAGAGTTCAAGTAACACGATGTATAAAAGTTGCTAACTGGAGATTACTTTTAACTGTAAACTTAAAAAAAAAAAAAAACTAGATGTTTTCATCTTTTCTATTGCATAAAAGGTAGCCTTGAGTTTGCAACAACCGTCAAACCTATGGCAACATCGCGAAATAATAGGAAAATACCTGTTTAGAGCGAGTTGATGTTCAACTGTTCAACCTAAGAAAAACAACAAATATTCAGTTTCCCTACATCCTAGACGTTTGTGTTTTCCCTTAATGTGTCTTCTATCATGAATAAGAAAAAGTCAAAGCGAAGCGAGAAGTTCAAATTTTAACAAACGTGAGAAGGATATTGTTAATGATCTGATGCTAAAATATCAGGCAATGTTTAAAAAAAAGTTTCAAATTCGAATAAGGAAAAAAAAAAAAAAAAAAAAAACCTACATGGGGGAAAGTTGCCACATAGTACAATGATTCTATTCAGAAAAATTCTGTATTATTTATTTATTCTAGTAGAGCTCATTAGGCATTCTCTTCCACTCTAACAATCTAATAATAATTACCTACATGAAGTTGTAGCGACAATATCACAATCACAACATTGATAGTTAAGTTGGCAATACTCGTCCACATATAAACTAATGTAAAACATTATGTATATAAATAAATGTATACTAATACATAAATATTGATAATGAAAAACGAAAATATGAACTTAAGAAGAAGAAAAAAATAAAGAAATAAAAGAACAATAATATACAACAAGCACCAGCAATAACAATTTATACAAATATTAACCTAGGTAAATCCTGAAAGTGGAAATAAAGATACAAACAGAACATAAAATTAAAAACCTTAACAATACTATGAAGGAGACAAGAGGATTTATGGTAGTAATAAAAATAGCAAAATGAGTAATTCCACAGCAGGGTAAAACAAATAAATACCTGTATTATAAAAAAAGAAATCTGAATCTAGGATAATCGATTATTTCTAATAATATCAAACAATTTCTTATGAAATGCTCCTAAAGTTCGGCATTCCCTGACGTCCCGTGGCAATGCATTCCAGAGACGGGCAGTAGTTACCGTGAATGCAATGTAATAATAATACGGCCGGGTTCAGAACGTGTGTTAAGGTTATGAGAGGAAGACAGATTTTGAAAACGAAGATAGATAAGATGGAGAAGATGCGTGGATAATATTGAAAAGTAGTGTGAGACAATGAATGTTTCTTCTGTCTTTCAAGCGGAACCAAGATAAACATATCGAGAGAATATGATCGAACAAACGCACATCGCAGATGTAACGTATACTGTAGTTTTTGCATTAGGTTAAGTTTAAATCTGTGAACAGAAAATCGCACCCAGGCGATATAAGCGTGCAGTCTATAGCACCTAAAACTCCAGGAAAGTTGCGAATGTTATAGAAAGCAGCACTTTCTTTACATCACTTTCAATGAACTGCGGTCTCAGAGCTGCTATTGCTCAAGTAACTTTGTGGTTGGTTCTACTGACCGTTCCTTTCTGCACTTTAATATACCTCCAATAATTATTTTAAGTTCCCTATCACATAGAACTTTAAAGTTAGTAGTATCACGAACATCGAATTTAAAACATGATTTCGCTTAGTTTGTGATTATAATCGGGGGCGTAACATCTCTTCCAGTTCTTCGACATCTTTTGCTAATCGAAATCGCATTTCTAATTTTTATCATTCAGTTCTAGGAATGGATTAGTTCGATCACGATAGATTAACCTTGGTATTTGATGTCGGAAATCAGAAATATGTACAATATACCGCTTGCAAGGTTAACATAACCTACAACTGAACGCAACTCTGTCTGTTGTAATTATGCGGAAATGAGAAGTGAAACATTGAAGAAACGTTATCTACATGAAATTAAAATAAACATAAATAACCATGTTATTTATAAATGAAGATGTTACGCTACTGTACTCTGAGAAACATTTAACAATTAGTAAACTCTAGTTAGTGCTTTAACTTGTGAAATTTTGCGAGTTAGATTTAATTTTAGGTTAAGACAAAACTATCTTAAATTAGTATTTATACAATCAAAATTTGAAGTTATCATAATTGATGATTAATTTTATGATAACTCTTTATACAAATAGCCTAAATCTTTATTTTTCGACTGTCTATAGACACTTATATGAAGGATAGTTAAATTGTAAACGTCTCTCTTTTTTACTGTGTATGCAATGACAGTTCATGATAGCAGGTTGTACGCTCCTTTGTTAAACTTAGTTCACATTGAAACAGTACAGTGAAAAAGGTTAGTGTTTTCTCATCTAAAAAGTTTTGCACAATATTTATAGAATTTATAATTTAATCTCTTCTTGTATTTTAAAGCCAGTATTGCTTTGTGAAATAATTTTGGTTAAACTATTTTATTTACAATAACTGTAACAATTTAACATTTATTACAATAACACTACATTAATCAAAATTCACATAAGAAGCTAACCGTTGCTTTCTTAAACTGTAATATATTGTACACTAATACCGGTTTTTATATTGCTGCTGAGACTAGTGATATGAACAATTATCGGTATTATCTCTTGTATAATTCTTTTGTGTGATGTATATATGAAGTAAACATATTTATATAAGCTAAAATATATGCGATGTTAAACTATTTTTAAAATCAAAAAAAAGGCCAGGTCATTCTTACCTTTTCTGCTGAAAATTCATTTCAAAAATCAGATATGAATTATTCTGGGTTATTTTTGCTATCATTGTGCATTTGCTCTTTTCCTTGGCTTCACTTACTCTTATTTTTATGACAAAGTACCGCTCGTTTAACTTTCTGCTTCCATCTTAATATAGATTAGTACAATTTTGCTCAAACAAATGAGTGTTAAGATTGATTAGCAAAGGGATTTATAATTATTTATTTACAAGTCATTATATGGAGGCCATGTAAAGAAACAGTTTTAAATTAAGTTTTTTACTGCTTCTGGAGGGAGGAGACTATGTTTGGAATTTTCCGGCTGTTTTAATGACTAGCCTGTCTAATGAAATATATATACTTGGCTCCAAAACAGATTTCAGGTTAGCTATTAATAATATCTTCTAAATGCCGATGTATCAGACAAACAAATGCATCGTCGGTGATCTTTAATAAAAATAATAAGTATTTTATAATGCATTGTTCACAAGTGGGAAAAACTTTAACTCCAAGTTGTTTTAATGACTAGCCTGTCTAATGAAATATATATACCTGGCTTTCAGAATGCTGCCATTACTTTACAATGAAAAAAAATTGTCTCTCAATAAGATCCATTGCTGCAAATCTCTCTCTTTTGATCTAAGATGGAATTATATTTTTTGCGACATTGTTTCCTCGTAACCACTAACATTTTTCAAATGTGTAGCTCAAAAAATGCCTGGAACGTTTTAAAGAAGTTATACAAATCTTTCCTGGTAACCATTTGAATCCCACCTTAAGACATTCAGTAAAAAACATTCAGAGATTTTGTAGTTTTTGTGCTTGAATCTCATTTGCTCTACTTTGCCAAAACCTTAGAGTTGGTGCTGAAGATCAGAGGAAAGGTTTCAGCCGTATGTCAAAGATTGAGCACTAACCTTCAAGCAAAGTGCATTGAGTGTTTTACTCGCTATTGGCCTCAGGTTTCCTCTTATAATTTTTTAACTAATGAACGTAACGCAGTGAAAGTTTATAGAGAAATGTTTTGGTATATGAAAATTATTGCCACGATTGGCGAAGCTTGATTGTCTTAAAGAACAATCTGTGTTCCCTATTTTCAATAGTTAACACAGTATTTTGTGCTCTTGTTCCACGAGGATCAATACTCATAGTGGCTTTTGTTATGAGCAGTAAAATATGAATCGGGCACAGAGGAAGAGATAACATTTATTGTCCACTTTGTGGAAAACTGCATCGATAAAGGTACTCGCCCTTAAAGTTTATAGCGCTATTTGGAGTTTAAACACTACTGACTAAATAATTCGTCAAGAGTCTGATAAACAATCCGGAAGCCATGGGAACTTTATGAATGTCCAAAATAACCAAATGCAGCGATGTAGGGAAAAGTAGACCTCCTCTGGAACTCTTTTCGTAAAGTACTAAGTTGTGATTTTCAACGCCTTATACTTTCACTTCGATCTGCACATAAATATTTCAACATTTTCCAATTTGCACGTATAAAAATTAACGTGGTTTGAATGCTGCTATAGTATCAACACCGTTAGGCTATGTCTGTGAAACTGCATCGACAGCATCCTGCACATCCAAAACCGCGAGCGAGATCATGAAATATTTAGTACTTGAGGTGACATTAATAGTCATACACAGCACTTAAGTTTAATTGATAGCAATTAACTGGACAGTGTTCCAACACGACTTGCGCCATGGTGCACTTCGTCTGGGCGATACCCATTAGCAACAGCAGCAAATCGCGATTGTTACTGAAGCACCAATTCATGCATTAACTAATTACGGCAGTATCAGAAATCAATACACTCGCTGTGTGTAGTTTAATGCTTTACAAGACGACTGCATCAGTACCACAGTTCAAACCTTACTCAAACTATCTAAGACCACAGATCTCGTGTGAGTAGGTAGACACAGGAGGTAGAAAAACGCTTGCATCCGGATCATTGATCATTGAGAATAGAGCTTTAAATGTTTCTTTTCATTTTTTGGAATAAACGACATAGATTTTTCAACATATTTTTGTTGCAAAAGATGTAGGCTTGTCGACCTGTTTCGTCCTCAATTAAACGTATCACTTCATGTTGTTATTATTTTTTTTTTTTTTGATTCCTTTTATTTAAGGACCCTCTTTAACAGCTCAGGTCATCAGCGTCCCATTCAATTCAGAGCGTGAAACGGCCGACAAATTTTGCTCAGAGGTCTCTTTTTTCAGGCTTGAGGTTCTTTATCGTGCCGTAAATGTACGACACGGAACACACGGCTTTACTTCCCTTCCGAAGGAAGCCCATACATAGGATTTTTACACCCGAAAAAAACCCATCGATCCTGACCGGGTTTGAACCCGCGACCTTGGGTTTAGGAGCCACCAGGACCGATATCTTGTTCTTGGTCTTCCTACTTGAGGATATGCTCCAGTTTTATAATTTAGTAAAATTTTGGTATCCGTTCCTCATTCATCCTTAATATAAGCTAATAATTATTATTTTTATTTTCATTAGTTTTGTCATTTTTATTATATAAATTTAACGGGCTGTACATTTATTCATTTCTTTGTTTATCTAGCACAGTAAATCCAGCTAATGTTCTTAAATATCTCATCTCTGCGGTTTCTATTCCTTTCCTGTCTGTCCTACTTCCATATGGTGCTACTGGCACTGTCGTTACTACATAGAATTTTATTTGTGCTGCTTTTGTCGTCTTATTCATTAATATTCTTCTTGTTGTTGCATTTTTTGTTTTTATTTATTCAATTTTGTATTCAGGCCTTCATTTTTACTGTATGACACATTAAATGCTAGATAATTAAAACTAGAGAATTGTTCTATTATTTCTTCGTTAATAACTATCTTACATTTTACACGATTGTTACATTTAAAGGCTATTGATTTTGTCTTACATGTTGAAATCTTAAATATATGCCATCATGATATTTTTCAGGTTATCAACACTTCCCTGTAGACCTGTTTCTCAAAAATAGCACCAGTCAGCAAATACTTTTTTCAACTTATTTATTAATAGAATAGAATAGCTTTCCCACTATTTAAGAGCTTATGCATTAAATAATGCTGGCGATAAAGGGCATCCCTGTTTGACACCTTGGTTTACTTCTTGTGTTTTATTTCCAATTCTAACGCCATTGCCAGTGTTAATTGTTGTGCTTTTATATAGACTCTGATTATGGTAATCAGATATCTGGGATATCCTTTCTCTTGCATTCAGTCCACAGTTTATTTCGAAGAAGAAAACTGTTTAATAATCTAAAAAGTATGAAGGTCGGCAAGTAAAACATTCTTCTCTTCTTTTAACATGTATAATCTAATTTAGTACTAGTTATCACATTAGTTTATTACTTTTATGGTAAGTTTCATTGTTTTGAACTAAACTCAGCACTTGCTTAAGGGACAATGTACTTTTTCTACATTTAAGATCTCTATGAAGCCACGTTTCTTCACAGCTTCCTTTGCAACAGAGTTGTGTGCACAGACGCGTTGTCATGAAGAAGGCGCACACCACCACTCAGCTTTCCTCGCCTTTTCTCTTTGATGGAAGCACGTAGTCTGTGCAGTAGGCCAGCCTAGTAGTACTCCGCATTTACTGTGGTGTTCCTCTCCTTGAAGTCAATGAAGAATATTCCTTCACAGTCCCAAAATATTGTGGCCATGATTATCTTTTGACTGAGTGACCTTGACCTTTAGAGGGGGTGCTTCGCCAGGTTTATGCCACTCCATTGATTCTCTTTTGGACAAGGAATCATAGTACAGGACCATAGTTTCATCTCCTGTAACAATTGTTTGCAGAACTTCTCTCTCGTAGCCACGGCAGAGCTCAAAAAATGTCTGACAACAGATGACTCGTTGCTGCTTTTAGACTGAGGAAAGGAGTCTATGTACCCATCTTGCACTAACCTTATTCATGTTTAAATGTTCATGAATAATATGAAAGATTGTTGTTTGTAAAAGGCCCAATCTTGCAGCTATTTCTGTAACTTTGAGCCGCCGGTCTTCCATAATTTCTCCTTCCACCAGAGCGATGTTTTCAGGAGTGAGTATCTCCAAGGGCAAACCTGCATCATGTTTGTCTTCAATGCTTTCTTAACTAAAGAAGTTAAAAAAGCTTGATCCATTTTTTTACATAGAATATAAGGTCCATATATAGACCTTATGGACCTACTCTCGTACATCAAAATCGATTCATGGGGATGAGCACCTTAACAGAAAGGTATTCCTGGCATTTACGTGTACCAGGCTTCTAGGCATAGTGTAGATATCTCGTTACCTAAATTGTCCATACTTTCAGAATTAGGAAAAACTTTGAGTATTGCCAATGATGACTGAATTTCAAACAAACGTGCTGTTGTTTGGGAAAGCAATAACTTTTTAATCAGAACCGTATCACTTCGGAACAAATCCAGTATGCTGCATGTAATGTGATTGAAAGATGCTTGGTCAAGTAAATAAGCATTTTCCTTTTTGCAGCACAAGAGTATGCTAGTAGTAGTTACAGATACATATACTTCCGTATTAGTTATTTGAACACTTTTTATTTAATATTCAAACGCCCCAGCTATCTTTGTTATATTTTTTCTTACTTTTCAACCGGACAGATGCTTTAATACCGCCATGCACGCGGTCAGAAACTGCTTCTCCCATTCTTTTAAAGAGATAGACTTTTCTCTAAGACGCATTAGATCGATTTCAAATTTTAGCCTTGTTTTTCATGTTCTGTAATTTGTTATAAAGCTACTGAACCGAAACCGTTACTATGAATTCAGTTTTCATTTCAGTTTTAATTGTATTTATGCATTAGATTTCTTTTATTTGGCATTCAGTAATTGTGATTTGCTAAATAGGATTGTGTATTCATTTTAAATAGAAATAAAAACAGACTGGAATTCCATTGTCTTCCGCCATGGCACCATTTAAAACAACTTGGAGTTAAAGATTTTTCCACTTGTGCACAATGCATTACCATAAAATGCTTATTATTTTTATTGAAGATCACCGATATGAATTAGATTCGTCACCTTGAAGAAGTCAAAAGTCGGAATACTTGACGCATTTGTTTGTCTGATACATCGGCCTTTACAAGATATTAATAATAGCTAACCTGAAATCTGTTTCTCACATTAGACATGAAATCTCGTGGAACAAACCAGAAAACTTTTATTTTCCAGAAATTAATTTATCTTTGGTAATATTATATACGTGATAATAATATGAATTGAATTTATTCCACAATTAACATTACAGTTTGTTACAACAGTATATCATCAATTTACAATAACAACTATTGTTTACATATATTATTAACCTACTCTTTTTACTCTAGATTCTAGCAGCCTGCTCCAAAATACAGTTTCCCACCTCGTTAACCACATGGTTGCATGACTGTAAGAAACCATCTTTTACTTTATTCCTATTTCGTTCCCACTTTTCTTTAACTTTACCCAAAACTCTCCCATTTTCTGGATTTTTTTACTCTCTTGTTACTTAAAATTTTATTTAACATTAACTCCTTCTGTAAATTGTCCCAAACTTTTTCACGCCAGCGTTTGACTTTCTCGCATTCCAATAAATAACGGAACACATTGACTTCTCCCCCATACTTACTACCCCTCCTCTATATCCTTTCAGGACTATTATCCCTGTTCGCATCCTCGTCCAGCCCATCCTACTCATTTGATATACAAAAAATGAATGCTGTCGGTCCTGGCATACTTGCCTCGTATACCCAAGAGCGGAGGTTCAAACCTGGCAAGGACAGATGCATTTTTTCGGGCGTAAAAATCCAAGGTACATATAACTTCCTTTGGAAGGGAAGTAAATCTCTGCCTTGGCTTCCGTGTCGTGTATTTATGCATGTAAAATAACTTCAAGCCTGAAAGGAAAGGGCATACAAGAGCAAAATTTATCGGCTGTTTCATGCCCAGAATGAAATGGGACGCTGATGACCTGAGTTGAAAAAGAGCATCCGCGAATAAACAAAGTACGTAAAAACGAATGCTTATTATAATTTCATTCAGAATGTTAAAATTTACTAAATGTAATTACCTGCTAGTTTTAATGGCTTAGACACGCTTAAAAAGCATTATCTGAAAATCTTCACATTAAAGTACTTTTAAAATTGGAGTAGATATTCACCTAGCAAAGTGGCTCTAAAAATTTTGGTTATCAAAATAAGATAATAGAAAGAATACTGAAATATAGGTATAGAATAAGGAGACTGGAAGAGGAGGTTTGAGAAAAATTAACGTCAGAGAAACTTGGATATCTAAAATCCAAAATATTCTACAAGAAGTAGAATGGGATGATGGGGAAAGAATGGAAAAAAAAATAGAAAAAGATTAAAAAACAATTGAGTATATTGAAAAACAAGTGCTAGTCATGATGTTAAAAAATCTCCGCATTTATATAGCGGAAAAAATAGGGGGGAAAAAAGATATATTTAAACCTGTGATATGATAGGAAAGGAAAGACTGGTATGGTTTAGAACAGGAGTTCTGTTTAAGTGGGACAGGAAATGGACATATAAAGGCGAAGCGTTCAATGTGTGAAGAACCAGATAGCACTTGGCACTTGGCTAGAATGTATGCAAATCAAGTTTTGGAGGGAACAGTTCCTATTGCGAAATGGAAAACTTGCCAAATGAAATAAAAAGGAAGAAATTTAAATCTAAATCAGACGAAAATATAAAGAAACTTGGAAAATACATCGGGAAGGTAACACAAAAATGGTTATGGAAGGTGAGCAAAACAAATGGGAAGAACAATGTTGACAATGGCACCATCTATAACGTTCTTTTATTATTATTTAATAGTGTTTAAAGTCCGGTTTTACTACTATTACTAGGCAGTGGACAGAAATGAAATGATAAACTAGGAAAGGATTTTTTTCAAGGAAGGAAACGTTCCAGACCTAAGTTTTAGGGTACCTTCCCGGCATTTGCCATTTATGAGGACAGAGGAAAACCTGGAAGAAACCTCAGTCAGGGAGGATGGTCTTGACGTGAATGGACCTCCAGATCTTCCACTCACGAGTACGCACCTTAACGACCGTGGCGATATAACTAGGAGTGAATATATATGCTCGTTTCATACTCAACGTGGTGTTAATTGTAATGGGATAAAGAAGGAATGCAACTCAATCAACTGAGCGTAATTAAGTGGGAAGTTTAAATGTTCTAACAGTAGTAAATTTACATGTATTGAGAATATGGAAATGTAAAGTGTTTATATTGATTTTAACATGTTTACTTATTTGTTCTGTTTATGTGTTAAAACGTTATATTGGCATGTAAATTGGAAATTGCAAGAAATGAATAATTTCGTGCATTCAAATTAGAGAACTGCGTATTAAGATAGTGGTTTTATTTTTACTTTTCTCAAAGGACTTAAAGTTTGCATTAAACTAAAGCTGTAACTTTGCTCTTATTTCTGTACTGTACACATGCACGGATGCACATTCAAGTAGCTGCCTCTATTTCTGCAACTAACTCTGAGCTCATTGTCCGGTGAAGTGGTTTCAAAGCATCAGACAGGAACACACACACATGCCCCTCTAAGCTTGGCAAAATATGCTAAGCTGACATGAAAGCAACACAGCATTGGTGAACGTGATTTGACGGGTTGTAACGTACGTCAACATGGATGGCAGAAACTCAACAAGCGTACAGCTGCTATAAAGCCGAGGCCATGCGTGTAATCTGAGAATATTCCTTGAATTGAAAAAAGGGGTCTTACACTCAGCAACGGTAGAATGACAGAGTAATCAAATAATCGAGTGGCTAGTTATAAAACAGAATTAATTATTTACACAACAATTTCATATGCGTTTTAAAACTATACTTTATATTTGATCTATTCCAAATTAAACTTTACAGCAATTCCCAGTGACCAAAATTGCATTTGTTTTTCAAAGAAAACGTGCATCTTGTAGAGCGAAGGCTTCCACGGCCGGAGTCAATTATGTGAACTGAGTCTTCCGGGCTGTAAGGACGTGGTCCAATGGAATTCTTTTCCTTCTGCTGCCTCAGCCGGTTCCTACAGAGAACCATGATCGTGTGGTGCCGTTTACATTGGCAGCATGCAGTACAGCATTAACACACGTCTTACAGATCATAAGACATTGCCGCCTAAGTCAGACAGACAAATCAGCCGTCATTGAGCATGCCCTCCTTGCTGACGGAGAGCATAAAATAATTTTTCAAGATACCGACACATTAGCTTCAACATCTCATACTATCCTCCCTATGATGACAGACAATTGAAATTTCCAAGCTTAGAAATAAGTTTAACACGAAAGAAAAAGGTCCGAAGTTGCACTCAGCTAAGCATTGGATTAGTTTACAGTCTGTGTTCCTATCCCAGCGAGGTCTTAACCACAGAAAGGATTTGGGTTTATTAGGGTGTATATTGCATATAGTGGGTATAGGTGTGATGAAGTAGGTTTGACTCCTCTAAGATGTAAAGAGCGGATCTGACTTCCTGGGAAGAGTGAATATTGGACATGTCCTGGTAACTTGAAGTTTAACTATCACGATATACGAGAGTAGGTCCATAAGTTTCCGGCCTAACCATTTTCTTGGTATGGTAAAGAGAAAATCTGTATTTCATTTTCAATATACTTACCCTTTATTGCAATACATTTCTCACATCTTTGAAGTAGCATTTCAACCCCTCCCCTAAATAGTCAGAAACCTTGTCTGCAAAATGGACACAAACAGCATTCATCATTTCTTCGTCACACTTAATTTCCTTCCTCGAAGATCCTTCTTGAGTTTTGAGAACAGGAAATAATCAGTAGGAACCAGATCTGGACTATAGGGAGGATGTTCGATCTCCTTGAAGCCACATTTCTTCACAGCTTCCTTTACAACAAGAGCTGTGTGCACAGGCGCGTTGTCGTGAAGAAGGTACACATCACTCAGTTTTCCTCGGCTTTTCTCTTTGATGGAAGCACGTAGTCTGTGCTGTAGGCCAGCCTAGTACTCCGCATTTACTGTAGGGTTCCTCTCCTTGAAGTCAATGAAGAGTATTCCTTCACAGTCTTTAAAGATTGTGACCATGATCTTCTTGGTTGACTGAGTGACCTTGACCTTTAGAGGGGGTGCTTCGCCAAGTTTACGCCACTCGATTGATCCTCTTTTGGACAAGGGATCATAGTAGAGGATCATAGTTTCATCTCCTGTAACAATGGTTTGCAGAACTTCTCTTTCGTTGGCACGGCAGAGCTCCAAAAATGCCAACAGATGACTCTTTGCTGCTTTTGGACTGAGAAAAGAAGTCTAAGCACCCATCTGGCATATAAGGACCACCCTGCACGCTGTTTGTCTTCAATGCTTTCTCAACCCATTCGAAAAAGTTTGGCTCATTCTTTTATGGTAGTATATGAGAGGAGTGCTTCCCCTTATACACCGTCCATTCTCTGGTTAATTTCATTTTGAGTAAGTCCTTCTTTTGTGAAGAACTTAATAACAGGTCGATACTCCATTTTGAACATTTCACAATCTTCTACACAAAGCCTTCTTTATGCAACTATATCTGAACAACGGAACGCAACGAAGCGGAAGTTACAGCTGCAATTATTTATTTAACAGATAGGGTATGATACCAGATAAGGGTTTTGTGAAGAAGATAATTGTTTTTGGCGAGGCCGGAAACTTATGGACCTACTCTTGTACATATTGGTTACTATTTAAAATTTTGACTTAGAGTGTAGCCTGGATTTTTTTTTTTTAATTCCTCTTGACCGAATGCGAATCGTTGTCATCCAAGGTGTCGACAGGCCAGACGTGGCACCTTGAAATTTGGTTTTGTTCTTATAAGGTAATCATAATTTGCAAGTAAACGGATGAGTGTGCTTTCATGATATGGAAAATTGTCGTATAATTGTGAACCCGGCGTCTTCAATATATGTAGAAGTTGGGTAGGCTAAGCAAAGGTATACAGAATAGATAGCTCTAAATCCTCTGTGATGTTAGCAGCCAACTATCTGCTGCTGTGTCTCAAATTTCACCTGAAAGGGAAGATCAGAGCTTTAAAATTTGTGTAGTTTTAGTTAGACAGGCATCTCTCTGGAACTGAATACAAGGAGCAGTGGAGCAAAAGCTCCTTACGCCCTGTGAGCAGTGTTTGCGACGTGTCTCCTAAAAGTAAGCCCTTTATCCAGCTGAACTCCCAAATAAACGAGGAAATTCTCTCACTGAATTCTCTTATGCCAATATGATCGGGGAAGTTTGCGGGTATGCGGCATTTTGTAAATATTATGGCGTTGCTTTTCGGCGGATTGATGGACATTCT
Source organism: Metallyticus violacea (assembly GCA_030762175.1). Classification (NCBI taxonomy): domain Eukaryota; kingdom Metazoa; phylum Arthropoda; class Insecta; order Mantodea; family Metallyticidae; genus Metallyticus; species Metallyticus violacea. The sequence continues at coordinate 89,788,195 of CM060830.1, read as the reverse complement.
CCAAGAACAGTACAATCTTTTGATTCTTTTTGTTGATTTTTTTTATTTACAGACTCTCTTTAATATCTGAGGTCATCAGTTTCCCATTCAATTGAGGGCGTGAAACGGCCGACTAATTTTGCTCAGATGCCTCTTCTTTCAGGCTTGAGGTTCTTTATCGTGCCGTAAATGTACGACACGGGACCCACGGCTTTACTTCCCTTCCAAAGAAAGCCATACTTAGGATTTTTACGCCCGAAAAAATGCATCGATCCTGGTCGGGATTGAACCCGCTATCTTGGGTTTAGGAACCTTTTGATTAGGTGTAGCAGTCTTTTAACACGGTCTATGGCTCTAGGTGTCTATTTGTTTTGAACCCCAATTCGTCGTCTGCATATTGGACTATGTTGACGTCGGGCGTGTGTGGAAACAGCATGGTATCCAGCTTTATAAAATACCAAGGCAAAGAAACGGCGCAAACCAATCTCCACAAACACCCGCTGGAAATACCCAGAAGTTCCAATCCCCTTAACCAAGCGAACCAATCAGAGCTCAGTTCCACCGGACTCCTACTATATACCGTGAGTGGCAAACACGCATACACACTTTCACAGTAGATATCTATTTAATATAGCTGTACTGAAAGTTGTACTGAAAAACAACAGTAATGTTGTGATGTTGTGATGTTGTGATGTTATGATGATCTGTAAACAGATGTGACTCACACATATTATGATAGCATTGCTATTGTTAGATAAATCAACAATGAACAATTAAAGCCAATAATATCCATTGAGGCACAATTTAATTTGAACGGAACTGAAATTAATATTTGGTATGGGTTATCATTTAGGGGTCTAATTGGACTATTCTTTTTTGAAGGAACAGTAACTGGCTCAGTGTATCTGAACATGATACGCACATCCGTCTTACACGCCATTCACACACTCTATGGAAATGAATAATTTTACTTCCAACTTGATGGTGTACCACCACGTTACCACGAGATGTAAGTGCATACCTTGATGACATTCTTCCAAGGCACTGGGTAGGACGAAGAGGTCCGATTGAGTTTTCACCGCGCTCTCCGGACCTACCTCCGTTGGACTTTTTCCTATGTGGAACTCTTAAGGATTTTGTATACCCTAGAAAACCAGCTACACTGGCAGCACTTCGGGAAGAAATTGAAACGGCATGTGTTGTAATCGCCGAGGACACTTTCGCAAACATTGCTAAATCAGTAGTTCAACGTACTCAGAAGAGTATCGACACAGATGTTGAGCCTTTTGAGCAACTATTTGATTAGTGTTCATCATTTCTTGTTTGTGTGAATTTAATTTTATTATGTCAATACGGTTTTTTCTTTGCTTGAAGTGTGTATGCATTTTTGGCACCCTCCATTTATCACCACTCCTTCGTGCAACGAGTCAGTCACTGCCTCACCCCCAAGAAGATCACGTCGAGTACACTACTGAAGATGTCCACTGCATTCGTGAACGAAACTTCGGAGAAGATGAAGGAGGAGAATTGAATTGGACCACGGTCTTACAGTCCGGGAGACTAAGTCATATAAAACAATAAGAACAAATAATAGCAAACTATAATATCTTTTTCAAGATATCCACAACTAGCGGCGAAAACGTCAGATATTTAACATCTCGTGGGAGAGTAAATTCAAGCGTTTCGTTCGCTCTCGGTTTATGAGTTTCCCTTATAACTTTTGCACTAAACGATATATCAGTGACATTTATTATGTCCATACGTTGGTGCATGAAAAGCTGGTTTACTTAAGAACATAGGTGACTGAGCATTCTGGTCTTTGTTGACATGTTTTCCCTCTTTGAATACCGTGTAATAACTACAGACATTTAGCCACCCAGCTGAAATGATCTTACTCTAGTATATTTTTTTCTATGGAGTATGCTGAAAAGAAAAAAGCATAGAATTTTGCAAATCTGTAAGACACTCACGGCGGTAAATTGAAGCTTCTCTCGATATGTTGGTGATTTTTTTTTTCCATAACATGGAAAGGCATGTGCATTTTTTATAAAGCTCAACTTTAGGCTTCAGATTCTTGGTGCAAGTCTTAAGCAAGTTTTCCGGATCTGATCAAAACATCATTTTGAATAGACTCGGTACTGGGAGCAGGCCCTATTGTGGAGCCTGCCCTTCTGAAAGCTCAAATTCTTTGAGGGGAAGGGCCTTTCTGATGTCCTAGTTATCTGGAAACAACGTTTGTGTCTCTTGTCTTCTTTGTCTCACCTCCCTTGGATTCTGGCCACCTGGTGTCTACCTCAGAACATTCCTTCCTCCTGGAGGGGCTCCCAATTAAGGCAAAGATACAAACCACCAGCCCTTGAGAAAGGCCGAAGTGTCGAAAATCCCTTCTCTTTCTCTACCAATCCAGTTCACTGATTATGTTGGTCTCTTAATAGGAAAATGAATAATAACAACAGAGGCAATACAAGCAGTTGGCCTCAGCGGTGGGTGCAAGTCAGAAATAACTCGAGCAACACTCACTAACGAAAAACAAATTAGAGTACACCTCAAAGATGAGAAAATTAGTGAAAGAGATATATTGATAATAATTTTCATTCAAACTTGATGCAATTGAAGAAATGCCACCTATGGCTGAGTAATTAGCTATTATAGAATGAGATAGGGTGTTTAAATATATTTTCAACTAGTATAATTAAACGAATCCTTATAATTAAGGATTTGCGAACAGTATTTCCATATTTTTGTTTTTAATACCAGAAACATACACCATACACCAATGTAATTTACAACCTGCAGCGTTATTGACGAGACGGTAAGGAAATAATTAAGTATGTAATGGATGGAGGGAAGGATTTGGAAAAGGGAAATTAATTGGATTGTTTTGGATTCTCAGGGGTATTGTTATTTCTTCCTCTCCGACGATTGGTTTCCGCTGACTTATATTTTGCCACGACTGTTGGGAATCTACTGCTAGATACTTTTATGGTCCTGTCACCATAGGGGAAGGAATCTTGGAGATTGATAATATTTCTCATTATGGAAGATTAAACACAATTTATTGTTCATAAACTATTGCACATAAAATGTATTGCCGTTATTTCCTGGACAATATGTGCCACTTTCGCACTAACTATGACGATTACTCTGACGTTTTTTTAATTTCATAAAGGCTGATGCTGAAATCAACTAATCCTGAGATGCAACTGAACTCAACTGATAAAGCTCTTCCCACTTAATACTCTTCCACTGTACGTACGGAACTGAACAGATCGTGCCTATCTTCCACACTGATAATGCCCCACATTGAATACTCTTCCAAAACTGACTAACTGAACTGAACAGAGAAATGAATGCGGATCGGCTGCCCCAGGGCCGCAAAATTACAAGACTAAATAAACATGGCCTACGTGACTTTTTACATGCATATATCAACTCAAGCTACTAGCTTCTTCCTTTTAAGAGGTTATCGGCCTGCCTTTTCATCCCTGTAGTTGCCATATGATTTTTATGCCTACCTTGCTTTACAATTATTTAACATTATACAGTCTTACTCAAGGATTCTTCTTTAGAATTCTCTCTAGAAAGCATCTATTTGGTTGGGTCATATTTACAAATATTGTTAACAGAAATTCCCAGGTCAAGTTTTATGGCTGGGAGCAGCTTTATACGCATTCTTACAAGAAAATGACATTTTACACGCAATAATTGAAATAAACGCTTGTACAGGAAATAAAGTGACATTACACTGATGACTAAAATAAGGACGACATAAAATTACATGCTATAATTACTCTAATTAAATATGGGCGGGGCAGTTTATAAATACTGTCTCAAATCTATATTATAATTTGATGAACCATTTTGGAGTGCGCTCCGCAACCTTGCAGAATATTCCGATAAAGTTGTATTCACTAACGTAAATTATGAATTGACGTGACGTTGACAGTACATGCCATCACTTTGACATGGTGTGTGGGCGTCAGTGTTTTGGGGGTTATTAATTCACTTCATTGTGTTTAGCCGTCAGGATTTGGAGTTAAACCTTAACCAAACAAAGAATAGTAACACGCTTTTATTTTATTGAAACACATGAGCATCATCTTAAGCGTACATGTAACTCGAAACTTTCTGTAATTTTCTCTATTTTAGTGAATTCAAAGATGATACCAAAGGCCCAGTTCATAAACATGGTTACAATTAAAAATGTTAAAACACACACACACACACACACACACACACACACACACACAAAGTGTAGCTTTCTCTACCAGGGGTCATATGTTTCATTTAATGAATTGTATGTCATTAGTTTTTATGGTTTAATTTTAATAATCATTTTCAACATGTGGTTTCTCTTTTGTGATACTTATAGATTGCAAGAATTCTAATTTTGTTTCCCTAATACTACACAATAATGCTATAACATATTTCATTTCATTAATTACTTTTCAAAAAGATTCTGCAACGTTGGAGTGGAGATTTTTGATGACAATTAATCCTGATTTTAGCGGGTACTAATTCCATACGTGGGAAACTCTTATAATTAATGTGACAGCAATGATGTCTGTAGAGGAGCTTAAAGAAAATATCAAGGCAGAAATTGAAAGAGTAAAGGAACCAGAGCTAGTGCAGGTGAAAACAAATTTTATTAAAAGATATCAGAAATCTGTGGCTGCAGATGGATATCTCTTCGAGCAATTGCTATAAAACGTACTAGTCATGAAATAAAAGTAATGTTGTTTGCACGCTATTACAGATCAAAGCAGTGCACATAGAAACACGAGGGGAGCTTATGTATCGGTGAAGCTTTCGTCCCGTGCGGCTAGCGTTCACCTGCAAACACTTGCCAAAGGGTCAGGCTGAAACTTCTTGGGATCTAACAGATAGTTCAAGCTTCCGTATTTGATCATACTGTCAGTTTTGAGTATGCACTTAAATGTTCTTCATCAGACTTAAGTCGGTCCTGGTGGTGTAGTGGTAACCATACTTGCCTCCTAAATCCAAGTTCGCAGGTTCGATCCCGGCCAGGATCGATGGATTATTTCGGGAGTAAAAATCCGAAGTATGGCTTCCTTCGAAAGGTAGTAAAGCTGTGATCCCGTGTCGTACATTTACGGCACGAAAAAGAACCTCAAGCCTGAAAGAGAGGCCTCTGAGCAAAATTTGTCGGCCGTTTCACGCCCTGAGTTGAATGGGACGCTGATGACCTGAGCTGTTAAAGAGCATCCGTAAATAAATCACTCAAAAAAAAAAAAAAAAAAAAAACACGTTCTCCGGGCCTACCTCCGTTGGACTTCTACCTATGGGGAACTCTTAAGGATGTTGTATACCGTAGAAAACCAGCTACGCTGCCAGCACTTCGGGAAGAAATTGAAACGGCATGTGCTGCAATCACTGAGAACACTTTCGCAAACGTTGTTCAATCGGTAGTTCAACGTACTCAGAAGTGTATCGACGCCGATGGTGGGCATTTTGAGCAATTGTTGTAGCTGTAAAAGTCTAAGATGATTAGTGCTCATCGTTTTCTGTTTGTGTGAGTTCAGTTTTGTTATGTTAACACAGTTTTTTCTTTGCTTGGCTTGAAGAGTGTATACACTTTTTGGCACCCTGTGTATACTGTTTTGGAATTTCTCTCTTTCCTTTTTAGAATTGTGTAAAAAAATCAGTAATATTTCTTTTAATTGCGCATTACGGTGTTTAAGAGTTTGCCCTCTGGACCAAAAAGCAAAAATAAACTATTGATTTATACAGAAAACTATTTCATGCCAGTTCTGACATTGAGGTAAAGGAACTACTAAAGGACTGAAGTAGGAGAGGATGTGAACCACGAAAATGAAAGTAACTGCAAGTTGTAAAGAGCACGAGCTGTTCTCTCCTTTCTCGGCTTGTTAAAACTTCAAGCTGTGAAGTGTTGCCAACTCGACATAATGTTTTCTTTCGCTTCAGTGGGGTGTAAATGAAGCAATGGAGAAATTAACTACATCTAAGTGATACAAAAGAGCCATGATGAATACGCGGTTAGTGGAAATAAACGAGCAAATTACTTTATACTTAATTTTAGAACTGGATAGACTCGCACTCAACTACAAGATTAACAGGAATGCTCTGAGTTTCCTCATTACATTTCACCTTCAACTACTTCAGTTTTGTAGTGGAAAACGAGTGCATAATTAGGACTAATATTTGCTTCTCAGCTGAGCATTTCCTTTGCTGTAAGGAAATCTCTGAGGTGTATCAATGAAGACGATAGCAATTTTACGAAGGGAGTTCAATAAGTAATGTAACAGCACGTTTGAATTTCAAATACTCGGGGTACATACCTCACTTTTACAGTGAATTTTATAAAATATGATCGTCTTGCAATTCTATGGCTTTACATCACCTTGAGATCCAAATCTCCAAACCTTACTGCCATAAATTGATAATATGCTTATAATTAAAATTAATATTTTATAAATATATGTATGTATAACTTGTGTGAACCTGACATATGTTTAGGCCGATATTTTCATGTTTTGACAGGGACACTTTTGCAAGGATCTTTTAGGGAATTGCTGTCATATGTTTTTATTAGGATAAGTGACCAGACCCTGAATTTATATAAAGGGTTTCACCAGCCTTAAGAACGGGCAACATATAGAAAACATACCATCATAAAAACAGGAGACTCAAGTGATCGCTTTTGTGTGAAAATGCCAAAAGATTCCTTTGTTAAAATAACGGAACCATAAACTGACTTTTGACGTAATGTTGTGGGGGTTGGAAAACTTCTCTTAGATTTCTGTAAACGGGAGAGGTTCTGTAAAAAGAACAACGAAGTTTTAAGTCAACGTCCATTAAGAAAATGAGGGGAGAACTATATTTGAGTTTTAACTAATAGACATTCTTGCGTAGGATAGGGAAGGCGATGTCTATTCAAGGATATCGTAACATCACGACCGAGAGACTTTATAGTGATAGAAATTTACCTGATTTTCATATTGGGCAGTCAATCAGTCGTCATCAGAGAGACAGTTGGTCAAATACTTTTCTAGTCATACAGATAGAGGACCAGTTAGTTCGTTTGTGTTATCAGAGCAGTTAATTCAGCTGTCAGCTACATAGTGTTAGTGCATAAAGAACAGATAGTGACCAATCGTGAGACAGATAAACAGTGACTAGAAATATTGAGTGTTATGAAAAATGTGTTTGAAATGTTCGCGGTTAGCTTAATTTAGACCGTGCAAGAGTGGGTTAAAGAACACTTAAAGCATTCCTCAAGACACTGCATATACTGAAACGTATGAAAAGACATAAATAGCTGATTAATAAATAATAAAATCAGTGCAACTCTGTGTAATGTGTCCTGCCCTTTGACTCAAACGATCACGAAACTCCAGGTCCCTGAGATCAAACTGAGAGGAACAGCTGCAGTAACGACGGAAAACCAGAGAGGACATTGGGAAGAAAAGCTTACTCCAAATACATCCATCATTTCCTCTCCTTCCCCCTCTTTAATCAACCAATCCATCCAAATTAATTCCCCCTCCATCATATAATAAAACTGCCGCCCTACATGTCAGAACCTGTATCAATCTGCAAGTCGGTTTCTATCCATTTTCTTACACTGGCTATGACTTCATCGTCATCAAATCTCCAATTACATAGAATAAAACATCAAAGAAATGAAAATTAGAAACTGAAAGATCTGGGCTATAGATTGGCTGAGATAGTTCACTGAAGATAACTGATTGCTTCTTAGGTACATAGACTTGTGTGCAGATTATCGTGAAGAACTTTTGGTCATATTTTTGGAAGAACGAATGCGCCGGAGCTGCTTCTTCAACTTCAGAGTCAACTATTGCATTATATTGATCGAAACTTTTCCTTCAGACTTCAGAAGAATATGGCCATGGCTTTACCAGCTGAGAATATTTTCTTGAAAACTTCTTTTTCAGACGATTCTACTGTATGGATTTTCTTTTCGTCTCAGGCTCGAAGTGCTGAGTCCATATTTCATTTTCAGGCACAATGGTGGACATTGGACTTGCAATGAAGGATCAACGTTAAACAAACAATGGTTCTATATTCCTTATGCTCTTTAGACAGACTTTGAGGAACTCATTAGACAAAAACTTGTGCATATTTTGGCTGCTGCTTGTCTGATATTACTAAGGGTTTGCTTCTTATTTTGTAAAAATAGTAATAATTTTGCATTATTTGGACCTTTACCACCAGCATGTATACAATGTTTTGACAGCCGTACTCATAGGTATCTATTTAATATATTATAAAGTTGGTTCAAAAAGCAACAGTAATGTGTAGTATGATGTTCTTAAAACAGATGTGACTCACGTACATTATGATAGCATTGCTACGTGACAAGTAAATTAACAATGAACAAATGAAGTCAAGATTATCGTATGATGCTCATTGTTGATTTACGATAATCTTGACTTCATTTATTCATTGTTGATTTACCTGTCACGTAACAGCGTATCATAATGTATGTGAGTCACATCTGTTTATAGAACATCATTCTACACATTACTATTGTTTTTTGTCCAACTTTGAAATATATTAAATAGATATCTACTGTGAAAGTGTGTGTACATTTTGGACCCCAAGATTATCGTATGATGTTCTGTAAACAGATCTGACTCACAATACGCTATGCTAGCGTTGCTACAACAAAATGGAACCAAGATTATCGTTTGAACAGCGGAAAGAAATTTTGAAGTGGTGCTGAAAAACCTAGAATGTTATTGGAGCTCAAAGGTAATGGAGACGTGTGTACAGGACAGAACCGTCAACGCGAGTAACAATTGCATGCATCCGAGACAAATTTGAGACTCATGGTACTGTATGCGATGTTCACGAGAACTGATCTGGGAGATCTCGCACAGCAACAAGCCCCGCGTCCTCGGCTATGGTTTTGGAACGTTTTGAGCACTCACCGCAAAAATCTACAAAGCAATGTGTATGTGAGACTGGGATTAGCAGAACCAGCGTATGTCGTATTATTAATACAGCAAAGTTGAAAATTTTCATCCCAAGACTTTTGCATAAGCAGCTGTAAAAATCTAAGATGATTAGTGATCATCATTTTTGTTTGTGTGAATTCAGTTTTGTTATATCAACATAGTTTTTCTTTGTTTAAAGTGTGTATACATTTTTTTGGCACCCACTGATTATATCAAGTGCTCATTCACTTCGCTGTTTTTCCTTATCATTTTTTAACTTGTGCAGACTTTGCAGTGAAATACAAGCTGCGTTGAAATTCTAAGGTCTAAGATTTATTTTCTCACAAACCATTTGCACCAAAGATTTGGAACTGCTGTCTCTTCTCAACGCAATGTTTCTGCAGACTTGCACATTTTTCATAATGGCCGCTACCAACGCTTCTTTAGGGGTCATTTTGACCACTGGAAAATCGCAGCTGCAATAGCGGCACGGCTGGAGAATGTGTGATCATGTAGAGTGTCTTTCCTTGTTGGAAAAGCCAAAAATTGCTAGGAGCCAGCTCAGGTGCTCAGGGAGCATTAGAAATACTTCATAGTTGTTTTCATGAAGAAACTGCTGCGTCGTGTGCCCATCCAGCTGGAGGACACTTTCCGCATTTTCAGGCCTTCATGCAGGATTTTGTGTAAATAATTAAGGTATTTTCTTTGTTAGAACCGGGTCCATCTGACCGTTATAGACAGGCCCTGCAAGATGGCTTCCTTCTTATTCTGATACCTGCTAAAACGGTTGAAACTTAACGTTTGAAGGAACATTTATGATAATTCGAAAGGCAATTTTTTTAAAATAGTTATGAGTCTTGGCTCCCTGTATATGATCCTGGAATTTTAAATACGGAGTAAGGAATGGATGCACACGGAGTCTGCACTTAGTAAGAAATACAGAGTGTAGCCATCAGCGGGCAGGATCATGCATTCTCCTTTCGGAATGCATCTTTTTAAGTTTATTTTCAGAGATCAGTCGCAATAAGGTCATTAATGTACCCATTTAATTTCAAAACTATGAGATTCAATAAAGCAAAAAACGTTGCAAAATGTTGACGCTAGATGCCCCCTATCTCTAATGTTCAATCCACAAGTTTTGTATTAAAATGGCAGAAATAACTACAGCTGGAACATCCTAGTTAAGCTGTAGAGCCCAGTGACCCAGGTAGTTCTAAAAATTGAAACAAAACACTTCGAAGGAGGAAACGTACACCATGTTTTGAAGACATGGAGGCTCTAAGCCAGTTCTTTATAGGAGTGGGGCAACCCTTCTTCAAGAAAGCTATAGAAATATTTGCTGGGCGAAATTAATCTTCAAGAACATCTTGAACAGTGAGATAGTAATGAAACTTTTAGAACCAATAAAATGAGGTTGGGTTCGAGATTAGGAATTAACTCTTGTATTTTTTCAGTACTTCACTGAAACGTTTGCTGAGGATTCTGAAATATGAAACCTCTTTGATCATTGAAACAAAAACATGTGTCAAATGACATAGGACTCTGTTGAAGGATACGTTCAACTTTTTGTGCACTTAAAACAAGTCAACCTCGATGCTTACAAAACAATCTAGACATCAACACTTTCAATATTTAATATTAAATCTACATAGTTTTTGCAATGTAACGAAAGCAGTTATAAGGAAAAAATGAAATATTTTCAGCAGCTTTGTGCTCATATATCTCATGCTTTTGTAAGCAGGAGATAAAACTGGATACCACAAAACTGTTTGACACGAGTGTGCGGTATTAAAAATTACCATGAGAAATGTTGACATCCAGCTAATATAATTAATGTTAGGGATGTATATACAGATGAAGGGCCAGAAAAACTTGTTATTTATGTTTTTGTTGTAGCATAATGCTGATGCACAAAGGGCATTTGAATCCACGGAACACTAGTGCGGACGAATGTAATTTATATACTGGAAAGTCACTCTTCATCTTTCTTGTTTTTAGATTATAGCTGAGAAAATGAAACATGTTTGAAAATATGCTAAACCAAAAACGAACTTGTGATAAAAAATATTATTTAGTTAAATTCCTTACATGTAATCTCAAAATTAGAAAAGTAAACTCCATGATTTGACCAAAAGGAATATCGGAGAACCACATGACATTTTTTACTAATGACATTTCTAACACATAATGGTATCTTTGCCTTAACCTTTAACTACCCAGGTCCCGTATCTTAGACCTCACAAATTACCGTCAAATTTAATAACACCCTTTTCTGAACCCCCATGAGCAGCCATTGAGGATCAGAAGCAATATTGAGTACTGTTGTTGCTCAACAATGGACCTAATGTTGAAAAATCGCATTGTAAACGTTTCAGAATATCTGTAAGATCAGGCCTGTCTACTATCACGACTCGGGATCAATCAGGTCTATGATACGAAATTCTAATAAATTACTATATTTGGTTTTATAAATTGAGTCAAGGAGTATTGTATATCGCACGTGTCGGAACAAGAGGGAAATGAAATAAGGCGCTAGCGCGTGTCCAATTTCTAATTGCTTTTTGCTTCCTCAGATAGCTTTAGCTCTATTTGCAAAGCAATTTATGTGGAGTTCGACTCTTGCTGATAATCCTATAAAACTCGACAGTAAATCGATTTTTGAGGTCGATACAAGCATAAAGTTTATATGACTGGAAAACAAATGGAAATACAACATGATTGTGATGTGCTAAATGTATGAACCAAAAATTATTATTTCTACAAATCTTCTGCACCCTTGCGCAAATTAATGTGAACAAGGATATTATGATATTTTTAATTACTTCACAAAATTTCATTATTATTTTTTACCAAACGGTGTTTTTAGTATTTAATGTGCTCACCCTTGACCTTAACTAAATTTTCAGTCGTTTGAGCATAGATTTAATGAGTTTCTTACATATTTAATTTATTTTTGACTCATGAAAGCGCACTTTCACTACAGAACATTAAGTTTTCTTTCATGGTACGGTCTATTTTCCTCATTTGTTTCTTAACAATAGCCAAAAGATTCTGCATAAAGCTGAGATCCAGTGAATTTCCAGGCCAGTCCAAACATTTAAAAGCATTTTTCGTCATAAAGTCTTTAACTATCTTCAATAAGGGACACGGTCTTGCTGGAAAATCGCGTTTTCATTGTTCAGTTCCTCCGCCAATTCTTCTATTCTGGAGCGGCTCTTATCTATAAAATTGATAAGTACTTTTCACTGTTCGCCATTTCGTGAATGCAAAACAGTCCCAAAACATCTTCTTATAGGGAAACTTTACCGTCTGTATGCTTCTCCTTACATGCGAGACGTTCAAACCCTGCACTTCAAAACGACTTTCATCAGAAAATAGGACCATTTTCCATTCTTCTTGTGTCCAGTTCTGATATTTTCTAACTGAAGTCAATTGCCATTTGGACACGTCAATACCTGTTTTATGACCTGTCTAAAAGCTTTCTTTCCAGCTTCTAGAAGCTGCCTACATCGCCGCCTGGAAACTTCGATTTACACCCCTGCAGCCTCCAAAAGATTTTCGTAAATTAACTCTCTTCTTTTCAACATTAATTTTGGGGTTTTGTTTAAATATGCATCATCTTTCCTGGAACGTTTTTCGTTTTCGTCCACATTTTGACTTCTAATTATATTATTAACAGCACCCAAATCTGCATTATATTCAGCTGCTATTGGTCTCTAACCTTACTCCTTTTCCATGGTGTGGTATCCATTATAAATAAAATATGCTTGTTAAATAAATGTTAAAAAGCTATAAACACAACCAAATTGCTTAACTTCTATTATAATTAATAAGAGAAATAATTAACATTAAGTAACTCAACAATGGGTATCAATAATGCGGTGTAGAATTGGAGGGAACGATTATTAGCACTGAATAACTTATAAAACTAAATTTACCTGCTTTTTCATATTAATTGGCACAAGCCTGTAATTACTGATTATTTATCTTTTGGTTTGGTTTTATTAAGATTTTGAATTTGTGTATTAATGATTTTGGCTGGAAATTCTATTTTTCGTTACTGCAGTAAAGGGATAGGTGGATTCACCCATTCTGATGAAGAAAATATGCTATTACCCATGAAGAATAGAGGATGGAGTTGTTTCCATGCTGAAAAGTACAAAATAAAGATTCTTCTAGAATTTCTTCGCAAAGAAATTTCTTCGCTCCTGAGCTTTACTCATGATACCACCTCAGTCTATTTTGTAGCAAGAAAAGGAAAATTAGTTCTTAGTTCTTTTGGTGTCCTCCACGAATCGTCATAAAACTCATGCATATAAACCGAATGTTACAGAAAAGATACTGGAATTTTACAGCAATATAAGTCAATCAGTACGCAATGTGTGAAACATTAACATATTTTGCAAATAGCTTACTACCGAAGGAAGAACATTTTTAAATCGACTTTTACTTACAGACATCAATGGATGTATACAATATATAAATCACAGTCTTATTTGAACTTTATCCCTGTTTGGAAACAAAATATTCCTTGACAGCCAGTAAGAAATTGTCGTCGATTACACATTACTTGTTCATTTGTTCATTTTTATTTTTGTCTTCTGTCTTTTGTCAGTCAACACATTTTTCAAATCCGAAATTTGTCTTTTCGTATCAGTTGGTGGTATTAGAACATATTTAAATTGCTCTTTATTGTTTGGATTAATATCTATTGTCTATTGAAGTACTGTCTCTTTGCTTCTGAAGTTTCCATTACCGTATGTTTTCAGTCCGGCCTGCAACACCTCGAACAATTTGAGTTCTCTGTACATTGTTCACGTTATCTGGTGAATTCATGAATTCTTTCTTTCTCTCTTCAGACACTTGACCATAATAATTGGCAGTAATGACAGCAAAGTATTTTCGTGCAGTGTCCTTAAACAACTGCTTCACAATGCTTTCAAACGATTCACTTCGCACGGTATCTTGCATAAGTCGCTGGCTTAATATAAAGCCACGTTATCCATCTAGAGGTGTTCGGAAAGTCACTTTGTAATTACAACATATGCTGCAAATGTCGTCCACAAGCGGATATCACTTAGTTTTATGGAAAACGGTTTCTGCAGATGTGTTAACATAACCAGAGAGGCGGAACCAGGAATCGTCTGTATAGAAGGTGACTTCAGTAATATCAATACAGGGTAAACCATTCTCAGTAACGGATTCGATCTTCATGATCCGCATCTTTCAATGCACTGCTGTTACTTTATGCGGGAACAATTTCAGTTTTCTCCTAATCGCTTTATTCTTATTTATTAATTTTTTAATGGTGTTTAATGCCTGTTTTTACCACTGAGGCACCACAGGCAATGGACGCTGATGACATGAAAGTAAATGATCAATTGGGAAAGGATTTTTTTTAAGGAAGAAAACGTTCCAGAAATAAATTTCGGGTACCTTCCCAGCATTTGCCATTTATGAGGACCGAGGAAAACCTGGAAAAAACCTCAGTCAGAGAGGGCGGTTCTGGTGGGATTCGAACCCTAGACCTGCTGGTCAGGACCTCGTCCGCCCGTGGCGGTCCTAACCGCTTTATGCGTGGTAGCAAGCCCGATATCTGTTTCTTGTGCCAACTTACGCAACGGTTTTGATGGGCTCCACCACATAGAGCCTGAAATGTCCAACACTTCTCTACGTTTGGTTCGTTCGGCATCTAACATTAAGCCTGTCCCTCGAAATTTCTCAATAAGTCGACGAACTGCATTACGATGAGGTTAAGCTGTTTCTAGGAATTTTTCAGCAAATGCCTCCTGCATTAAATCTGTGTATTTATTGCCTTGTAAAAAGATATGTTCAACAAGAAAAATGCGTTCCTCAATAGAAACTAGCGTCATCAATAATTAAATAGTACACATATCGCTTTCAACAGCTCTTATCAACTGAAAATTGAACTAAAAAGTTAAATATTATGCAACAATGAAAAGAATTAAGAAATAAACAAGCATCTATGAAAAATAAATGATGCCAACTTGAGTTAAGATTAACCTAACTTTGGTTCGAACTTCCAACGCAATACTTATCTGTAGTCCAATTGCATGGTGACTTTCCGAACACTCTGTAGTTACGGAGGTAACATTAGTCCAGGGGCAACTTCCCTGAACAACTGAATTCTGGTCGGAGATTTAAGAAACATCTTCTTTGTTTTTTAAATTAAAGCATTGAGTTCTGAAAATAGGCCATGGATATAATCACAGATTCTGTGTAACGTACGTTTTTTCTTTTTTTCTTTTTTCTTTTTCTTTCTTTTTTCTTTTTTTTTCTTTTTTTTTTTTTTTTGCTTTATTTATAGACGCTCTGTAGCATCGCAGGTCATCAGCGTCCCATTCATCAGAGCATGAAACGGCCGACAAATTTTGCTCAGAGGCCTCTTTTTTCAGGTTTGAGGTTCTTCATCATGCCGTAAATGTACGACACGGGACCCACGGCTTTACTTTTCTTCCGAAGTAAGCCATACTTAGGATTTTTACGCCCGAAAAAATCCATCGATTCTGGCCGGGTTTAAACCCGCGATCTTGGGTTTAGGAGGCAAGTATGGTTACCACAACACCACCAGGACTAACCAGTGCAGCGTACGGTTGAGACACTTGGCATGTACTATTAGGGAGCAGGAATTCATGAACCTTACCAGTCTTTTTCATGTAGACTGCAGCATCAGAAGTAAAGCAAAATAATGTGAATTTAACTTCGTATAACCGATGCAGAGGTAATTGAGTTATAGGCTGTTTGTCTCATCTCCTTTTTCACCTGCAAGTAATTATATATTTAATGGTTGATTATTCTCCTTGTGCCAAGCACAACATTTGTAATTAACCAACCACAGGGATCTGTAGTTTCATCAATATTTTCTTCCCACCTACTGTATCTCTAATTTTTTGTTGATTGTATCATTGTAACAAACATATGCACAGTTTCTTAGGCACCGTGCTCTCACTTATTGTCTTAAGCAAGAAATTCTGCAAAGTAGTTTTTTAACTTTTACATAAAAGAATACCGACTTCAATTAACGTCTTGCAGAGATATAAAACTGTGATTGGTGTTGATAAATGGGAGTTATCCTGAAAAATTATATTTTGAGATTTGTATACACTGCGAAACATGACACACTTTGCAAAACAAGATTGATTCATCAGTGAAAAATACTTGATCACCTAATATTTGCACGGAGCTATAAAATGTTGTTTCTAATCCTACTGCCTCTTTTGTTATGGCGAAACAACCCAGTAAATGTCAGTAAAAATCACCAAACACAGTAGCACCACTTGCATAAAATATCCCCTTTCAATGGATGGCAAAAACAAACTGAGAGAAAATAAGTTTTAGTCCCCAACATCCGGTCTCTACTTTCTAGCACGGAAAAAATTAACTTTTTTAATTCCACAAAACCTGGAGTTGGTACCCTTGATGAAAAATATGCCAGTTACATTAGCGGAAGAAAAATCAGGCATTGGTTATTACTGTATTTTATTATATTCTAAATTACAGTGTGGCCAACACTTTCATCCTCTTGTGTCCATAGAAATTGCTTTCCTATGAACCATGATCTGATTCCAGTTCTAGCTACACTGCTTGTGAACCCTCATTTAGAAAAGAGAGGTCAAAAGTTTCATCTCACTAACAAACTACGTGCCTGCCTTTGTCCTTCTCCGGGAACTGGAGAAGAAATTCAACTCGCACAGGATTGCACTATTTGTGACCCCAAGAAGAAAATAATAGCAGATACTTGTCATAGATGTCAAAAAGATTTGTTCTTGGTGCTTTGTGAGAGTCTGTAGACATCTGGGGCTATAAATAAAAAAAAATATGTCTGAAAAAGACAGCTTGTACTTTTTTGGAAAAATATGTAATAACTGGCATTATTCGTGTTTAATTTTACTGTAAGTTAATGTACAATAGCTTTTAAAATATTTCTGATATGACTGGCATATCTATCGTGCTAGCAATGGATTTGTGCTCGTAGAGCACAGGCGACACCAAGGCGTTAATAAACCAAACATGTCTGCGTTTACGGATATTTGCATTCAAAATAGCTAAGGAATAACATTTGGGGAGAAAAAAAAATAAAACAGAAGTAATTGCAACAACAAAACAACAACAATAACAACAACAACGTTTTAATCTGGCTAAAAAGGGGGTTTTATAAATAGAGCGGTATTAAAATAATATGAACATAAACAATTAGCTCGTCAAATGCTCAATTTTAATAATAACAATGACGGCCGTGAAAGTCCAAAGAATATCAAAAGGGAGTATTGAAAAGAAAATGGTCGCCATTTTATACAAAGGGTGCCGAAAATTAATACACGCTTTCACAGTAGATATCTATTTAATATATTTCAAAGTTGAACCGAAAAACAGCAGTAATATGTAGTATGATGTTCTGTAAACAGATATGATTCATATACATTGTGATAGCGTTGCTACGTGACAGGTAAATCAACAATGAAAAAATGAAGCCAAGATTATAGCATGATGTTCTGTAAACAGATGCGACTCACATTATGTTATGGTAGCGCTGTTACAACAAAATGGAGCCAAGATTATCGTTTGAACAGCGGAAAGCAATTTTGAAGTGGTATTGAAAACCGAGAATGTTCTTGAAATTCAAAGGCAATGGAGACCTGTGTACAGAGCAGAACCGCCAACGAGAGTAACAATTGCACGGATTAGAGACAAATTTGAGACTTGTGGTACCGCAAGCGATGTTCACAAGAGCAGATCTGGGAGACCTCGCACAGCAACAAGCCCCGTGTACTCGGCTGTAGTTTTGAAACGTTTTGAGCACTCACCGCAGAAATCTACAAAGCAATGTGCACGTGATACTGGGATTAGCAGAACCAGCCTACGTCGTATTATTAAAACAGCAAAGTTGAAAGTTTTTATCCCAAGACTTTTGCATGCATTAAATGAAGACGACCGTGATCAGAGAATGCAGCACTGAGAGTGGTTTCGGATTATGGTGCAAGAGAATGAGAAGTATATGGACGCAGATGGTGGGCATTTTGAGAAACAGTTGTAACTGTAAAAGTGTAAGATGATTAGTGATCATCATTTTCTGTTTGTGTGAACTGAATTTTGTTATGCTAACACAGGTTTTCTTTCACTTGAAGTGTACATTTTTGGCACATTCTGTATCCAACAAGTGTCATCTGGAAAATAAAAAAACTGCAAAATAATATCATGAATGACAAAATCCATGAACGCGGCCAAGAACGTGGGTGGCTACGGGGCATTTTGATGCTGCTTTTTCACACTGTCAACACAACACTGATATTTATAGCAAAATGTCTTGCAGTCTTAACCTGGTACCATGTTACCCTTTACTTTTCCCGACTGTGAGGAGCTACTTGAGAGTTATGCAATTATTCAGCATTAAAGAACTAGTCGCAAGCCACGAACAGCAATTAGGAAAACGAGTGGCATGGGTGATTACGGAAATTGTTCAATGTTGTAGGTAAGTCCAAGGAGAACAGATTTCGCACATGACTGTTACTTGCTGAACGCCTCCAATTACATCTAATGTCTATCATATCATTTCCAGACACAATACTCCTGAATTCCAGATAATTTTGATAACACAAGAGCAAACAAAACAAATGTTTATAGCAAGATGAACCAAAGAACTTTCGCGGGTTTGCAAAATGAATGTTTAAGCGGAAAAAGGTGGTGAAACCTGAAAAGAGACCATTAGGGCGGTGGGCTTACTGTAGTGATAGAAGACTTTGTTCAAAATTTGCGTCTGGTGATTGCAAAGATGACATGTAAATATTACGAAGGTTGTATCTCATGCTGTATCTTTGATCAATTTTTGGTTCATTAAACAATTTTGTTTTTACCTCCATTTTCAAAAGGAGTTCCTTGAAGACTGGTGCAGAACTTCCAAAGATGTTCTAATCTTTCTACAGCTTCCTGGAAGAGGGGTTGGCATAACTCTGCTTGAATCACGGAATCATAGCTTCCATCAGTTCATAATCGGATGAAAACTATCTGCCTTACTACAAGTTTTAGGAACAACTTGAAATCAATGAGAGCCATAAGGGGGTAGTTCTACAATTCTAACCTTTTATTAATTATAGCTATTTCAATACAAGACTTAAGGATATTACAACAGTCTTTAAGAGAGAGCATACCTCGCCTCTGCGACGTTTATCCCTTGATTGTATCTCATACCTAAGAAATTAAATTTGCATAATAATTACCAGTTATTGTAATTTTTTGCAAGTAATATACAAAGAATAACAGCATTGTACATTCCAAAACAGACAGCGCGTTCTTGGTTGATGATCTCTCAACCCTGAATTTCTTTCTGGATGGATGGAGACCCATTAAGTACCATTTCATATTTCATGATTTAATTTCAGCTGATGGGACAATGATTCATTTATAGTAGTAAATATGACATATAACGTTTTGTCTACTGAAAATGTCATAATGTTGCTTAAATGTTAACTCCAAATCTTTTTTCAATAGATATCAATTTTTTTTATCCATAATGCTTTAGTTAAAACATTAAATAGCTAGGTGCACTTATTATGAAATGTCTGTTTCTTTATCTTATTACGTGATAGAAATTTGTCGATGTTGCAGCACTGAAGTATCTTCTGTATATTTGTAGTAACATTTCACTTATATGACATCTAAAATCTATCACTGAAACGAAACAAAATTTTGAATTTTGATCAATCACAGCCGGATAACGCAGTGAAATTATCGAAAAACTATCAAATTCGTTTTATAACGCGACGTGCCAGTGCAGCCAACTCTATACCTCAACTATATATCATTTCTGAGCACGCATCATTGACCACTTTTTTGTGTTTTCAGTAAATATAAATTTAAATAACTTGTTGTGCATTCACTTAAGCAATTTGTTTGCGTATTCAACCAAACAGTTTGAAATCGTGTGATAATATCTGCATGAGCAACCATAAATCTTAATAAACACGATGTTCAGAATGGTAAAATGTTTTTTGTTTTGTTTTTCTCAGTTGGTACTAGTAAATCAAACGTTATCGACTCTAATACTCGATTTTTGTCTAGTTCATTCTCACGATTTCTGAAATAGCCCCAAACCCGTATTTGACTCTTCTCTATTGGCAATACTGACAATCGACATTACTAGATGGCTTGAAAAGGTTAAGTATTCATAATGCAGATAATACAATTACAACAATTTTGTAAGTCAATTTTAGGGAATTATATTTAAGTTCTTATTTTATTCGTGAAATATCCTAATAAATATCTCTGGAGGGTCTCACTACGTTGTGAATTTATTGGCAATCTCAGATTCTCTCGTGATATTACTTGTGATCATTTTCCAATGATCGTCGACTCACCTTAACAGAATATACGTTCATGGCACACATACAGAACCTTCCCCCAAAGCTGCTGACATAATTATTTTTTTTTCTGCTGACACGCCTCGTTTTGCTAGTTAACCACCAGCTTTAAATACTTGTTATAGCTTAGAGTAACCGTGTTTGAACTTGCGCACGCAGCGTTTATGCATTAGAGGGCATTCTTGTGCAATGATTCAAATTTAAAAGCCTGAAATGTACCATGGGTAGAGCATAAGGACCAATCTTCGGATGAAGTGAATCTTTGAAAAAGGAAACAATGAATGAGCTGAAATGATATGAAAAACAGCATCAAGTGCAGACAACGTTGCGAGTACAATGTGACAGAATTTTTTCACTATCTGAGGGTGTATGTGAGGGTAAACTAAACCGGATTATGTT